>CP139508.1:486171586-486641586 GCA_021014915.2 Artemisia tridentata subsp. tridentata | reverse complement strand
AACTCATGTTTTACTTGCATTGGGGTAGTTCCACGTTTGAAATTCGCCATATTAAATCTTTTTGTTGACATAAATAATGCCTAAAAATATTATCAATATTTATTCATATCTCTATGTTTTGATGATCACAAAATGTAAATTCATTAAAACATAAACTTATAAAATAAACAAGTACTTAGTTGTAAATATTCACTTCTACAACTAAAATCACTTAAGGTATGAATGAACTAATGCTTAATGCATTATATGATCAAAGGAACATTTTCTTAATAGCTAGATATTTTATAAAATGTTAAAAACATTTTATATATTTTAGAAAAACATTTTTGGTAATAAATAAAAAGGTTTAATTCATTATAAATTTATGAATTCAAAATTTTAACCAAAATCAGTAAAAATGTTCCAGAAAAACCTTCCCCACAAAAAGACAAAACTGGGCAACGGATGGCTTGGGCGGCCCCCTTAATTTTGCTAGGCGGCCCCCATAAAATTAAGGGGACCGCCCCTCAATTTAAGGGGGCCGGCCACGCTCCAGTAGGTTCCAGCTGTCCAGTTTTTCTGCCTATAAATACCAGCCTTCCCCTGGATTTTTACTTACCCTTTTGCACTAAAACTTTCTGTTGTAGATCTTATTTCATATCTTCAAAAAACCTTTGATCATGTAATCTTAAGCATTGGTTTCCAAGTGATCCAAGCTTCCACCATCCAAGTGCAAAAGAAGAATACTTCTATCAATCAAGACTAGAAGTATTATAACTTAGTAGCATCTTGTTACTCAAGTTATTTGTTTTGTATACTTTGTAAATCTTTCATTCATTTGTGTAAAGTGTGTATATAAGTTGTAAACATAAGTGATTAGGCTAGAGTAGTGTGTAAGTAGTGAAGAAGGTGGATAAGTAGTTGTGGAGTAAAGAAGTAGAGCAGAAGTCTTGTAAAGTTGTGAAGTAGAGAAGTCTTGAAGCCATTGTGAAGCCATAGCCTAGAAGTCGTGAAGCCGCAGCATAGAGGTTGTGTAGCGGTCGTGTTGAAGCCATGAAGTCCTAGTTGTGAAGTCCTAGTGTTGAAGTTGTGAAGCCGTAGTATAGAGGTTGTGTAGCGGTCGTGTTGAAGCCATGAAGTCCTAGTTGTGAAGTCCTAGTGTTGAAGTTGTGAAGCCGTAGCATAGAGGTTGTGTAGCGGTCGTGTTGAAGCCATGAAGTCCTAGTCGTGAAGTTCTAGTGTTGAAGTCGTGAAGCCGTAGCATAGAGGTTGTGTAGCGGTCGTGTTGAAGACATGAAGTCCTAGTCGTGAAGTCCTAGTGTTGGAGTCGTGAAGCCGCAGCATAGAGGTTGTGTAGCAGTCGTGTTGAAGTCGTGAAGAAGTCGTGAAGCCGTTGTGAAGTAGTCGTGAATAAGTTGTGAAGAAGTTGTGTTGTGAAGTTGTGAGATTGGTTCTAGCTACGATTAGAACTCGACATTTAGCTTTGTGTCGTTAAACCCGTGTAAGCCAAAGTTGTGTACGGTTTTCTCCACCATAAGGGAGCTTATTGAAGTTGTGAAGAAAACTCTTGAGCTTGGTGCTCGGGGAGTGGAGTAGGGCAAGGAAGGTGTCCTTGTAGCCGAACCACTATAAATCCCTCGTGTCTCGGTTAGATCTTTCCATCTCTTACTTACATCTTTATTTATATCGTCATTACTTTTATAACATATAGGCATATATAACTGTTAGTAATAATTAGAAGTTGACTTCACATATAGATCAAATTGAAACTCCATTCAAGAAACCAAAACTTTTACAATCAATTTAAAAGAATACATATATAACTAATAATAAGGTTCAAGTTTTATTTTTCATACAAACTTGAATCTAAGTGTTTTAAAAATAAACAAAGGTTTTCATAATAAAATTAAAAAGACATAAAACTATTCAACCCCCCTTCTAGTTTTCCACAATTGGTATCAGGAGCCACGTCAATCAAGATTTTTAAAATATACTGTATTTTAAAACTTGAATCGATCTATGGAATCCGAAAAATATTTAGAAGGGGAATCTATTTAAAAACCACCGCTTTTTGAAAACTATACTTTTCTTGAATGGAAAAATAAATTTGAAACTTATGTGAAATCGATTGATCTAGATCTTTGGCATGTCATTTCGATTGGTGATTTTGAAAGTCAAACAAAAACGAATTTTGAAAATCAAACAAAAACGGATTTTGAAAGTCAAATTGATTATTTGAAAACAAAGAATGACATAAATAATAAAGCTAAAATAATTATTTATAAAACCTTGCCGAAAGTTGAATATGAAAGAATATCCTTCTGTAAAACGGCAAATGATATTTGAAAAAAATTTCTTAAACTTTCATCAAGAAAAATGTCAAGCCAAAGATGAGGATTTTGATCTTGTACATGAATTAGTTATCTTAGAAAATTTAATAGATAAACATTTAGATAAAATAGATACATGTGCTACTAGTTCAAATGTTGTTAATGAAGGTATTAACGACGAAGACTACATGAATCAACTCCAAAGTGAACTCAATCCAAAATCATGGAGTGACACAGACGAAGGAGAAGATCATCATCCGACTCACCTATCATTCACACGTCGATCATCATCTGAGACATTATGAAGAAAAGCTAGGACATGAGGTAAGTTCTCTTTTTAAATTTCATAAGTAATTACTTCATGCATATAATCTTATTAATGCCTTAGGATACGCTTAGTCTGATAGGTTGCTTTGCCTTTACACTTTAGTTATATTCGTTCTGTGGCTTAATGAACTAGAAACCCTTCAGTTAGCCCCCCTAAGTATTAGTAAACCAAGCAATCTTCATATTTGGTACTCTTCGATAGGTAAATTTAGGAACTTAATTTCTTCTAAAAAGAGAATGACTACTGGAGAATCTATTGACTAGAAACTCAATTTGACCTAACGGTTGAATTGCTTCTATGTGAGAAGTTGGGTGTGTGTAACCCGTAAAAATGGTCGTGTTTAGCCTGAATTGAGCACCACTAGTAATAGTCTCATACTCATTATCCAACTTGAATACATTATTCTTCCTAAATATACCTAACGATAGTTTACTGTTATGAACTTTGCTTTTCACTAGAGCTTTTCATTCCTAGATTTATTTCATCTTGCATATATAAAATTTCTAGATGTTTACTTGCTCCTATGTGATTTGACTGCATGTCTTCGTAATTATTTGTTTAGTTGTTGAATGCATTGTCATTATAATAGCTTTTGTTTTTCTCTAACTACTCTGATATGATGTACTTTTGTATTTAGTCATAATACATGCTTAAATGCCATAGGATATGTAGAAAGAGGTAGCATGTGACAATAGACTTAACCAATACCCTTGAGCATGAGATCTTTTATAAACCACTATTTTTAAACCTATAATTAATGGGACTTGTTTTTAAATTTGCAAAAACTTCACATTTTGGAAAAATGATTTTTCAAAAGATTATGACACATTTCTATTAAACATGTTTCACCATCCTACCTTTCTCTCAAACTTGTGTCCATAATTACGTGTTTATCAAAAACCAAAGATTGGAAAAATATGTTTTCTTTCCTCATAAAAACATTTTGAAATAAAACCAAAACTATTTCATTAAAATATTTTTCACATCCACATAAAAACCCACTTTCAAACATTGTTGAATAATGCCAAAAACATTTCTTTAAATCATGCATGGTGATCTCATATCTGTCATCTATATTTATGTATGTGACATTTATAAGTGAACTAAATTTGAAAATAACCATAATTTATTCACTAAGACCTCACTTGGTACAAGTCTAGAAGTCCATGCTATCTCAACTCTACATTCACATGCACATAGATATTCATTAGGATTATTTAACTAGCTTATTAATCTTCCTAAATATGATACTATGAATTACTTGGTGCTATGTAGTGTTTTCTTGTCTAACATATATATGTTACATGCTAAATGAGTTGTTTGCATGCTAGATAATAATGTCTAATGAATATGCTTAGCATACATAAGTTATTAAATCCTAAATTGCCTCAAAAGAAGTTGGACTTGCTTGAAACTAAACCCAAAAAACATAACCCTTTCAACAATTTTCTGCCAAAAACCCATTTCCAGTAACCTGGAAATCAGCAGATGGGCGGCCCCCTTAATTCATTAGGCGGCCCCCTTAATATTTAAGGGGACCGACCCCTTAATTAAGGGGACCGGCCATCTGATGGTCGAAGGTGCTGCTCCCTTTTTCTATTTTTAGCCCATTTTATCCTATACTTCCCAAAATTCACAAACACATTTTGTCACAAACCACCCACCAAAATTTACCTTCCACAATCACATCATCACTACACCATAAATACCCAACTCCATCATAAATGCTCATCCATATCATCCATCCAAACATGTCATCATCTAACCACCCAAGATCCAAGCCTTCAAGAGTTGCTAAAATCTCAGTGAGGCCCATTTGGAGGAGGAAGCTTGACATTTGCCATAACCCAACAAATGATGTTGTTCAAACTCAACCAACACTTAAACCTCATCCTAATGAACCCTTTCACACACATAACCAATCATCCATATGTCCACCTTCATTCACTCATAAATACCCAAGTTCACAAATGTCTCCACCACCAAGAGTGTCACTACCATTTCCACCAAATAACAACCACTCTCCATCATCATCACCTTCCACTCAACACTTGAAGTTCATTGAAGAACTCAAGGAAGCCCATGAGCTTAATGCTCTCCTTGCTTTACACCTTGCTCAAAGCAACTTAGACCCATCACCATCCATCTCACCATCATTACCATCATCACCACATCACTTGAGTCAAATCGAGAAACATGTCAACAATTGTCCTTGTTGCATCTTTCTCCAAAATCAAACCATCGCCTTAAATGAGCGTCTCACTTGGATTGAGTATCTTCTCACTAGATCTAATCCAACACCACCACTTGAACAACATCAAAACCCTCATTCAACATGGTCAAGTCCAAGCTCTCTGTTGGGAATAAAATGTTCAAGTCAAAGAGCCTGCCAGATGAAGTATTAGGTCTGCTAGTTCATTTTAAAGAAGTTGAAGATATACTAACAGTACCTTCTGGGTGAGAAGGTACTGCTAGTTAATGAAGGTCCTGCCAGATTGATCGTCAAGTTGTTAGATATTTATTTGTAGATATTTAGTTGTATTATTAGTCTTTGTACATTGTAACACGTTAAGTATAAGTAGTACAGTCTTCCATGTTATGCAGAAGATTATACTGAGTGATTTACATTGGAAGTTGTAATAGTAGGTTAGAAAAGTCTAAGTATCTTATTATAATGTGCAACTTGACAACATGTAAAAGGGTTCCTTATCCTATAAAAGGAACCCTTTGTCACCTTCTTAGATATAACTTCAACTAATAACTTTGTAATCTTCTGAAACAACACAACCTCTCTAGTAACTTGTTTACAAATTCACAAATCCCTTTAACAAATCAAAGATTCAAGGTTACCTTTGTAATCCTGGTGATAGTTTAGATCACCCGTATTATCTCATAAATAATATTGAATCGTTTTGTGTTATTCACGTTGTGTTCATTGTCTGAATTAATTCACATTTGCATATTCATCACCTTTGTTCCTTTAAGTGTGTTATAGTAAATTCCGCGTACTAAAGCACATTCATTCCTAAATATCCCAAACACATTATTAAGATTAACATCCCAAGTGTTTGTATAATCCTTCACAAGTGGTATCAGAGCCAGGGTAATATTTACGATTTAAAAGAACAATGGAAGTTGAACATATTCAAACCAATGTGGCTGCAAAACTTCCATTACTCAAACATAATGAGTTTGATATGTGGAGACTGAGAGTAGAGCAATACTTCCAAGTGCAAGACTATGCACTTTGGGAGATTATTGAAGAAGGAAACTCATTCAAACCTACAATCACCACCTCCACAGTAAACGATGCAATAGTAACAAATGTGCAAGTGAACCCAACAACCGCAGAAGAAAGAATCCAAAAGAGAAATGATCTTAAGGCCAGGAGTATGCTTGTCATGTCTATTCCAAATGACCAGCTTTTGATCTTCAACAAGTACAAATGTGCTAAAACCCTCTTTCAAGCTATTGTGGCTAGATTTGGTGGAAATGATGCCACCAAGAAAACTCAGAAAACTCTCCTCAAACAACAGTTTGAAAACTTTACAGCCACAACAAATGAGTCTTTGGACAGCATGTTCAATAGACTACAAAAGCTTTCAAGTCAGTTAGCCATTCATGAAGTGATGATATCTCAAGAAGACTTAAACTCCAAATTTCTTAGGAGTTTACCCTCTGAATGGGCCATGCATGTCATTGTCTGGAAAAACAAACCAGATATTGATCAGATGAGTCTTAATGATCTTTACAACAACTTCAAAATAGTAGAGCATGAAGTGAAGAAGACTACTAGTTCAAGCTCAGGGAATATGGCCTTTGTTTCATCTCCCAGCACCTCAAGGATAGTAGATGAAGAAAAAGATGGTGGAGAAGAAGGTACTGCCAACACAAATTTTGGTACTGCCAATACTTCTAGCAGTACCAAAACAATTCTAGATGAAACAATTGGTTGTGCTTTCCTGACATCACAACACAATGGTTCCATATTGACTTTTGAAGATATTCAAGAGATCAATGATGATGATCTTGAGGAAATGGACATAAAGTGGCAACTTTCACTTCTGAGCATAAGGGCTAAGAAATTACTGATGAGGACTGGAAAGAAGATTACCATAAATGGTAATGAGCCTGCTGGGTATGACAAGTCTAAAGTGGAGTGCTACAACTGCCACATGAAGGGTCACTACTCAAGAGAGTGTAGAAGACCAAAGAAGCAGGATGATAAGGGAAGAGGTTTTGAGAACAAGAACAAGGGAAGCTTTGAGAACAAGAGCAAGGCTGTGGAAATCACTGAGCCTAAAGCTATGGTAGCTATTGATGGGCTGGGTTTTGATTGGAGCTTTATGGGTGAAGAGGAGTCAACTTCAGATGAAATGGCTTTAATGGCTTTCACCAATCCTGAGGTACAAATTACTAAATGTTCTAATACTTGTAAAGTTTTTGAAGAATTAGAACCTTTAATAAAACTTTATGATGAACTGAAAGTAGAACAAAGAAAAACTCATCAAGACCTAGTTAATCATAAGTGTGGTATGACCAAACTTGAGAAGCAGATAATCCACTTTAGGGAAAACGAACTCACTTTTTCTGACACAAAAGGCATTCTTAATAGGGAAATATTTTTGAAAGATGCTGAAATAAATCTGTTAAGAACTGAGTTTGCTAAAGTGAAACTGGCAAAGGATAATATTCAACTAACTATTACCTCATTAGAAACTGCTTCTGACTGTACTAGAAGCATAGTTGAAAATCAAATGAACAAGAGAATCAAATCTGGGATTGGATACAAGACTTGTCCACCTCCTTACAGAGGAATCCCCTGTCCCCCAGGTTTAGATCTTGCAGAATCAGGTTTACATGAATTCACCAATAAACCTCTAGATAATGAGAAACCTGTAGAGAAAAGTGAACCTTTTGAGAGTGCTAGTGTTGCTTCACTCTCTAACAAAAGGGTGCTCACTGATAAGAGCTCAGATGCTCCAATTATTGAAGATTGGACATCTGATGATGAGGAAAAAGAGACTGTTTCAAACAAAGGAAACAAAGTAGGACCACCCAGTCCTAAAAATGTAGAGATTAAGACAAAGGCTAAAATTGTTCTGAAAACAGTTGAATGTTGTGCTAAGTGTAATAGCAAACCTAGAGGTAGCCAGAGAAATTGGAACTATCTTAAGTCACACCAACTTGGTGATGATTTTGTTATGTACAATAAGGCCTGCTATTACTGTGGTAGTTTTAATCATACTCATGCTTATTGTAACAATTGGGTTTCTGGGAGTACATCAAGGTCTAAAACAAATGGAACTAACCCCAGAAAAAGTTTTGTGAAGTCTAACACACCAAAAGTTAATCATACTGTTAGACCAAATAAGCCTGTTAACTCAAAACCAACTACTAAGGGTGCAAGAAACATTTTCAAACATGCACCAATAGTTGTGAAAAGTCCCATTGAAAAGAAATCTATGGTTAAAACACAAGATTGGAGACCAAAACCAAAAGGTCCTGCTAGACCAAATGGTACTGCCAAAATTAGTACTGATAGTGTAATGACCAAGAATCATCTTTAACACCTTCCGGTGGACGAGGTTGATCAAAATAGAAGAGATGCATGTTTGGTTTAGTGAGAGAGTAGTAGAGAGAAGGTGGAGATGGAAACAAAGATTTTATTGCTATGTTAAAGTTGTTTCACAGCCACACCCCACAAGTGAAGACTTGTGGGGTATTTAAATGCCAAACTTGACAACTATTAGAATATTACACAATAAGTCCTTGCACTATATGCAATCTAGTTGTCTACTTCCAATTCACGTAAATATCGCCCAGCTTCATTTCTAACAATCTCCCTCCAGCTGGAGATATACGTGAATTGGTTACAATGATTCCTAACAATTACATAACAATGATAAAAGCAATGCTGAAGTAGAGCAGTTTCCTTTTGAGGATGTTTTCACAGCTCTTGATCTTCTCGAATCTTTCTCAGCTTGCTTGACTTACTTGCAGAATCACTGTAATGACCTAATTGGGTTATTACTTCCTCCCAATTAATGAGGCATTTTCTTTTACATGCTCCCTCCCAAATTGACAACCCGTTTGATATAGCCTTGATGCTTGTAGAAGAAGTTTCTCTGAAATCTTGCCAAATTGTCTTCAGTCTCTTGCACAGTGGAAAATGGATTATAGACTGATGACTTGTAACTTTTTCACAGGTTTGTTTGGGGAGCATCATATCGACATCTTCAGCTCACTTAGAATGCTTCCAGTTCTTCAATAAACAGCCCCGATGTACACATTTCATACATTTCTCCCTCCAGGATGATGACGATCTTTCAGACTCATCCTACATATGTGTACATAGATATATCAACTAGAAGCAACATACAAATCAATACCCCATGAGTTGATGTCGATAACTATTCTCTCTACGATTCTATTAGGATCAATCTCTTCTCAAACCTCTTGTATCAAAACAACGGCTTTTTGTAGTGACTGCTGATGGAGAAACCCATTATGACGAACTTGAGGCTGAAGTAAAATAACCCAGTCTTGTGACTTAAGCTTGCACGATAGTGTGACTAAGAACCTATACTGAGCACTACAATGTAACTCCTTAAAGCATAGGTCGTTTCATATACCCGTCCATCCTTCCTTATCTGTATATGAACCTCTCTTGAATTATCCACATCTTTGTGTGACACTGAGTACTACAACGTATCTCCTTTAAGTGATAGTTAACTAGGTCTTCGTCCATCCACCCCTTGACCTATGAAAACTAGATAACCCAAGACTTAATGACTATTCTATAAATTCTCAAACAAGGATCTCGAAGAATCATGCATCCAACCAACCCCGATATTTTCAAGATGCTAAGTACACGCACCCGTGATATTCCACTTCAACTTCAAATAAGTAATAATGAATCATCCTTGTAGTCACAGTTGATAATATAGCCATTGATATTTGATTGCGATTCTTGATCAGGATCTTTTCGGCTATACGTGGTGATATTGAAGGTGTAGGCCAAAAATATTATTTGTGATTTTGTTGTGAAAAATGCCATAAAATGCAATTCTAATGATGCTGGGAAAATTTGAGTTTCAGAAATTTTTACGCTAAAAATTCCCGAAAAAATTCGAATTTTGGCCAAAAAATTTGAATTTTGGGCCAAAATTTTCACTCTTGTACCAGAATTTGAATCTCGCGTAAAAATGGACCGTTAAGTCTCCTGTGAAAATTAAATTTTACTCAAGTTTTCCCGCCAAAACACTTTTTTTTTTTAATTGCAAATGGGATAAGGTTGTCCGATATCTGAAATGTAGTGTTGTCTGATATCGCATTTGGTACAAAGTTGTCGGACAGAACTGCGATAGAGCTGAATTGCGATAGGATTTGAACAAGGGCCAATTGCGATAAAATTATCGCGTTTTGAACTGCGATATTTTTATCAGACGCTGAAATGCGATAATTTCAGAAAATGTGCCAATTGCGATAAAAGGTGAATCGCGATAGAAACTGAATCGCGATAACAATTGCGATAGAACAGAAGATGTCCAATCCAGATAGAAAGTCTGAAATGCGATAATTCGCTGGGTTTTCTCTGAAATGCGATAAAACTCGCTGATGACGCCAAATGCGATGAAATGCAGTTTTCAACCACTTTTTGTCTTTTAGCCTTACACACCCACGCTTTCCACTGACTTCTTACACCTTTTTCCACAAATTAAGCTACTTTTGACCAACTTTTTCCATAAATCAATAAATATTCTCAATAGAATATTCAATATATTCCAAAAACACAAATCTTATACTAGATATTGTGATTTTCGATCAAAGAAGCTTAGAACACACAAATTTTCTGCCTTGTTCTTGCGTATGAATCCAGAAAAACCACAAAAGCTCACGTTTTTTATGATAAAAACGCAACTGATGGGTTCTTTCATACACAAATCGAACCTAAATATAGCACTAAACTCGGCTGATGAATAAGATGAAGAAGAACCGAGTATATCACAACATAAATCACCTTTATCACCTTAAAAACACCACGAATGGCCACCTGGTTAGCTCTTGATACCAATTGTAATGACCAAGAATCGTCTTTAACACCTTCCGGTGGACGAGGTTGATCAAAATAGAAGAGATGCATGTTTGGTTTAGTGAGAGAGTAGTAGAGAGAAGGTGGAGATGGAAACAAAGATTTTATTGCTATGTTAAAGTTGTTTCACAGCCACACCCCACAAGTGAAGTCTTGTGGGGTATTTAAATGCCAAACTTGACAACTATTAGAATATTACACAATAAGTCCTTGCACTATATGCAATCTAGTTGTCTACTTCCAATTCACGTAAATATCGCCCAGCTTCATTTCTAACAGATAGACCAAGGACCACAAAATGGATTAAAAGGGAAAATGCTGTTAAGTCCTCAGCATGTTGGATATGGAGACCACTCCAATCAAAAGGTGCATCAACAGTCCTAAAGAGGTTTGATTACATTGATGCAAGAGGCAAACCCAAGTCAGTCATGGCTTGGGTACCCCAAGGAAACTAATATGTTTATATATGTGCAGGAACATTCAAATGATCTGGCTGATAAAGGATATGTAGATAGTGGATGTTCAAGGCACATGACAGGCAACATGTCTTACCTCACAGACTTCAAATCATTTGATGGAGGATATGTTACCTTTGGGGGAGGAATCAAAGGAAAGATTACTGGTAAAGGTACAATCAAAACCAGTAAATTAAATTTTGAAAATGTGTACTTTGTGAAAGAGCTTCAGTTTAATCTCCTCAGTGTCTCACAAATGTGTGACAAAAAGAACAATGTTCTTTTTACTGACAATGAATGCATGGTTCTTTCTCCTGATTTTAAAATTCCTGATGAAAGTCAGATTCTTCTTAAAATCCCAAGAAAGAACAATATGTACAGTGTTGATTTAAAGAACATTGTTCCTAAGGAGAGTTTAACTTGTCTAGTAGCAAAAGCCTCATTGGACGTATCTATGCTATGGCATAGAAGGCTTGGTCATATAAACTTTAAAACAATCAATAAAATTGCAAAATATGATTTGGTTAGAGGTTTACCCAAAAAGATTTTTCAAAATGACCAAACCTGTGTTGATTGTCTTAAAGGCAAACAACATAGAGCTTCTTGTAAGCCCAAGACCCATAACTCAATTTCTCAAGCTTTATACATGCTTCATATGGACCTTTTTGGTCCTATATCTGTGAATAGCTTGAATGGTAAAAGATATTGTCTTGTAGTTACTGATGATTACAACAGATTTTCTTGGGTTTTCTTTTTAAGAACTAAGGATGAAACTAGTGAGATCCTTAAGTCCTATATAGCTGAGGTAGAAAACCAAACTGATAAGAAAGTGAAAGTAATTAGATGTGACAATGGGATAGAATTTAACAATAGGGTTATGGATGAATTTTGCAAAGAAAAAGGCATAAAAAGAGAATTTAGTGTAGCAAGAACCCCACAGCAAAATGGAGTAGCAGAAAGGAAAAATAGAACACTAATAGAGGCTGCTAGAACAATGTTAGTAGACTCTAAGTTGCCTATTTCATTTTGGGCTGAAGCTGTAGGTACTGCTTGTTATGTGCAGAACAGGGTTCTTGTGATTAAACCCCATAAAAAGACTCCTTATGAACTTTTCTTTGGTAGAACACCATCTTTAAGTTTTATGAGACCTTTTGGATGTCATGTCACTATTCTCAATACCAAAGATCATCTAGGAAAGTTTGAAGGAAAAGCTGATGAAGGCTATATGATAGGGTATTCTTTGCAAAGTAAGGCCTATAGGGTGTATAATAGTTGCACTAGGCTAGTGGAAGAAAATCTGCACATAGAGTTTCAAGAGAAACTACCAAATGTTAAAGGCATTGGGCCAGATTGGATGTTTGACATTGATAGGCTTTCAGAATCTATGAGTTATGTGCCTGTTACAGGTACAAATACTAATGATAATGCAGGTTTTGAAGACAATGTTGAAACAGCTGAAGATCAAGATTACATCTGGATGCCAATTTGGAAAGGATTGGATTTATCTTCAAGTCATGAAGGACCTTCAAATACAGCAAATGAAGGTGTTGAAGATGATCATGGAACTCAGGGTCAAGAGAATCAAGAAAGTAGTGCAGATGGAAATGGTACTGCCAGTTCACCAGATGGTACTGCCAGTTCACAAGTTGGTACTGCTGAACCATTAAATGTTCAATCAGATGATATCTTACCAGAAGATGTGGGGATTGTCAATCTTCCACTTACCTATGAAGTTCCTACAACACACAACACAAGAATTCTCAAAGATCACTCCATTGATAATGTAATTGGCAGCATTGATTCTCATGTTAGAACAAGAACTCAAGTCTTATCTTCAGACCATGAAGGGTTTATCTCATCTGTCTATGAAGAAAAGAACCATGATATTGCCAACATATGCCTGTTTTCATGTTTTCTCTCATAGGCTGAACCTAAAAGCATTAACATAGCCTTAGCTGATCCAAGTTGGGTTGAAGCAATACAAGAAGAGCTTATTCAATTCAAGCTTCAGAAGGTTTGGATACTGGTTGATTTGCCCAAAGGTCACTTGGCAATTGGAACCAAATGGGTGTTTAGAAATAAGAAAGATGAAAGGGGGATTGTGATCAGAAACAAGGCAAGATTGGTGGCCCAAGGATATACTCAAGAAGAAGGGGTGGATTATGAAGAGGTTTTTGCTCCAGTTGCAAGACTTGAAGCAATTAGACTATTCTTGGCCTATGCTTCTTTCATAGGCTTCACTGTTTACCAAATGGATGTCAAGAGTGCCTTCTTGTATGGTACGATTGGAGAAGAAGTGTATGTTTCTCAACCTCCAGGCTTCATTGATGCAGAATATCCAGACAAGGTGTATAGGGTTACCAAGGCTCTTTATGGTCTACACCAAGCTCCTAGGGCATGGTATGAAACATTGGCTTTCTATTTGTTGGAAAATGGATTTCAAAGAGGCAAGATTGATCCAACTTTGTTCATCAAAAGAACCAAGAAAGACATCTTGCTGATGCAGATTTATGTTGATGACATTATCTTTGGATCCACAAACCAAGAGTTGTGTGTGGAGTTTGAAAAACTTATGCATAGTAAGTTTGAAATGAGTTCCATGGGGGAACTTACTTTCTTTCTGGGTCTCCAAGTGAAACAATCAAATGAAGGCATATTTATCAGCCAAGATAAGTGATGCGCGTGATGTGTCGTTGCGGTTTAGCAGTTTTAATGCCTACTCAAGTTTTAAATTTATATTTAGCCGACTTATCAATAACACACACACTTAACGAGCAGTGTACCCGGTCAGTATGAAGATAATGGTAAGTAGAGTGTCGATCACTAAGAGTGGAACGTATTATCTCGTTATTCTAATCAGTATTTTAATATCCTAACGCAAGGGGGTTTCAGCCTGAGAGACTGGCACGATTTGTTGCAATTAAATAATAAAATAAACCAACAGGCACGAATCAGCAAGTAGCACACACGTACACAGATAAATACTCGAGACAATAAGAGGGCTGTCCTTATGATTAAGTAGGTTGTCACTTGTTTTATTGATAGCTTTATATGAAGTGTATGTAGTTAACCCTTTCTCGTTGGTCCTAATCTTATCGGCGAGTAAACCCTTAATGATTACTTATGTCTAAAAGTTATTCCTAAGTGATCAATTTAGAAACAACCGTGGGAGCCACATTATGTCCCGCAGTCAAATGCCCGCAAGCCACTAATAAACACAGAGGTTATCAATGCACTAATAAGTAGTAACCAAAGACATCATCATATAAACTTTAATTGATGGGAAAGCAAGTATTAAAGGGAGTGCAATCTTTCGTTGTCACATTACACAAGCCACCAATCCTGATGAATTAAAGTTTGCTAACACAATAAAACAAAACTACTTAATGAATTAAACACATGCAGCACCTTCTTACAGCTCTTGTATCTTTGATTTGGGTGTGTCTTGTGCTGCCTCCTTGACTGAATTCGTCCTTTGTTCCTCCTGTTTGGTCTTCGGTTTTAGGGTTTTCGGAACTTGTAATTCGTCTGGTCTACGGGGTATTTATAGTTTCTGTCTGAGGGAAGATGCGGCGCATCTACTAAGTAGATGCGGCGCATGTACTTAACTTCGCGTGGGGTCCAAGATTATAATATTCAGGAATATTCGTACACCGCCAGAAGATGCGGCGTAACTCCATGATTAGATGCGGCGCATGTCCTCTTGTATCTTGGATCGTATCTGGTGATATCTTGATAGAGATGCGGCGCATGTTGAGAGTGAGATGCGGCGCATCTGGAGCAGAATTGACTTAATCTTGTCCATGTCAGTAGACTTTCACTTTATGCACGTTTTGCTCCATTATTAGTCCAAAATCGCTAAGTTTCACAAAATGCTTGTTTTTACCTGAGAATTACAAAAGTAAACGATTAAGTATCAATCCTCATACATAATATAGTAAAACAAGTCAAATTAATAGGATAAATGATAGTAATAAAATGTACTTATTTGAGTTCATCAAATATCCCTCCACTTGAACTTTACTTGTCCCCAAGTAAACCTTAGAATTTCTTTTATGAAAATGTATCCTAAAAGATGTTAGGATTTATTTTTATATTTAAGCATGTATTCGTTTATTTCATAATCACACAACTAAACACTTAACGGATTAGAAGTAAAATAAAATAAGTCGATAAAAGCAAATCTAATCGTTTAACTGTCCAGTCGCGACGAATATTCTATCATAAGCTTGGCAAGTATACACATCTCCACCACTAAAGCTAAGGAGTAACAAGTCTAAAGCGGTAAAAAGGGTTTTTAGGCTTAAGGGTTACTTATTCTCTTTCACTATCGATCTCAAATTCCAGAAAAGGCGACAAAATCACAAATACATGATCGAATCCACGAACACGATACTTGCAATTGCTCAAATCCTTAACTCGAATAGGCTAAAGATAGGTCCAAACTTCACCAATAATAATATATCAAAAAGGGCGACAAAATCATAAATACATAGTCGAATCCACGACTACGATACTTAAGATTGCTCAAATCCCTAATCTCAATAAATCAAAGGTTTGGTTGGATAAAGAATAATAAAGGGCATGGATAACATTTGGGATATAAATTGGTGTAAAAATAAAAATAAACAAAACAAATAATTTAAAATCCTAAGTGTGGTTAATCACTATCCCAACCATCCCATGAATAAGACTCATATCATCGAATAACTCACGCTTTAACACTTGAAACACACGCTTTAGGTAGACACGAATTATACTCAACAAGATCTTAATCAAAGAATAAACCTTAATTGGCGTTCCCATAACTGCCAATTCCCATTCAATCCATAGATATAGTACAACAAATAGTGGTGATATCGACCACTTACATAACTTTACATAAGTTGGTTAAAACAAACATCCAACTCTTCTTTCTTTCTTTTTCTTTTCTTATTTTTTCGATTTTTTTTTTTTTTTTTTTTTTTTTTTTTTTTTTTTTTTTTTTTTTAACCTTAAACATAAACAAAGATGTGTAAAATTTTACCACATCACTATAACTTTCTTTCCGGATAATTTTTATTCATACTTTTCATACTTTCAGAAATAACGGTAATAGTGAAAGTAGTAAACACACGAAAAATAAACTCCAAAATATACAATATTTACTTTCACTCCAATTGCATTGTGCAATTTCCCGACCTAACCAAAGATAATGAATTACGCACACGAACACAGGAAATGTAAGGAAACACACTTTGCCTATAGCAATTAACCAACCACGGATTCTAATCTACAGGGTAGGCTAAGGTGTAAGGGTGTAACGAAACATTTTAAACATAGGTGTAAGAAACGAAAGGAATGGCTCTGAGGGTTTTTCTAGGGGTATCTTACTCTAAAAATGAGAGTAACAAAAAGGGTTTATACGGGGGTTAACTAACCAGTGTAGTTAGATAATAACACATAACATATAAAGGCTATTTGGGTGTAATCCTAGAATTTTACCAAATTAGACAAGTCATTCCAATTATATAAAATAATACTCATTATGGTGGTCTCGAATAGTATACAAGCCAAGTTCTAAAGTTTACAAGTCACCGGCACACTCATAGATTTGTGAATTTTGGAAAATCACAATTTTTGAAAATAACGTCATGTGTGCAGCTATGCAACTTAGATCTTAAACAAAAACATGCTAAAAAAATTTTTTAAGTTTGATATATTAAGCACATTTTAAGCATAATTTTTGAAAAAGTTTAGGACAAGTAATTGTTAAGTGTTCTAATTCTCCAATCCCCCCACTTAAGTTAAACAACGTCCTCGTTGTTTGTATAAAAGGTTAAAAACTGGAAATTAAAAGAATTAGAACAGAAAAACTCCCCTGAGATTTGCTCGGTATGATCCTCCATTAGTATAAGAGCAAAAATCAACTTCTTGTGGATTAGAACGTTAAAGCTTCATACTTTATGTATCCACAGGAAATCCAGGAAACTATAATACCACCAACACTTTAAAACACACCTAAGATAAGAAAGGTTCAAACTTGCATAATACATTAGTAGTTAGATAAAAATAAAACTTAAAAATTAAAACTGAAAATCATCAGGTCAGTCGATGCGCCGTATCTTATTGAAGAAGATACGCCGTATCGAGCCTGGAATTAATACGGATCAGAATAAAGATGCGCCGCATCCTTAACCAGGGATGCGCCGCATTAAAATAAACTGATAAATAGTTTTAAAGTTGAAAATAAAAATGCAGAAAAATAAAATAAGATATGACCATTGCAGGAGATGCGTCGCATCTCAGAATTGAGATGCGCCGTATCCTCATGCGGCCTGGACTGACTCGACACAGAAAACAGAATAATAAAAGATAAATCCGGGTTGTCTCCCGGTAAGCACTTGTCTTTATTCCAGAGTCTTCAAGTTAGACTCACGTTCAGCTCTTTAATATCGATCATTGAAGGAGTCGGAAACATCACGCTCCTTCATCGCCAATTCAGTAATATTGAACACTCCTTGCTTGTCCTTAATTTCCACGCCGTTCCTCTTTAATATCTGTATAAACAAAGTCCTGTCCCTTTCGGGCAGAGATGACAAAATGATAGACGGGAAATTCTTATTATCATATAAGCACAAATAAGCAAGGTAGGGTGGTAGTTCAATAAACACATCATTGTTCAAATTCGTTTTCTCAACTACTCTCCTACGTTTATTAATTACTACACAATCATACCACTCATCATCAGAATCATTAACAACATTGCGTCTAAGTTCGGTAGGTACATTAAGGTCAATGAATTCCTCAAAGTTCTCATGATTAGGATTAGTTGAGTTGTTTTGAATCAATGTTTCTCCCATAAGTCTAGCTTCAAGATCGAGGTCCATACGCTCTCTTAATCCTAGTACATAAACACCTCTAATTATGCTTTTAACCGGATCTTGGCACTTATAGACTAGTTTATTATTCCCTATCCTTAATGAAATTTTTCTCTTAAACACATCAATCTTAGCATGGGCAGTAGACAAGAAAGGTCTTCCGAGGATTAAAGGAATCTTAACATCCTCGGGCATGTCTAGTATAACAAAGTCTACGGGAAAAATAAACTGCTCAATCTTAACTAGCACATTATTAGCAATCCCTTCAGGTCGTTTTACCGTTTTATCAGCCAATTCAATAAGTAATTTAGTTGGTGCTAATTTTCCTAGTCCTAGGGTAGCGAATGTCTTAAGAGGCATAACACTAACACTAGCTCCTAAGTCAGCTAACACATTATTGAAAGATATATTATTAATAGAACAAGGTAGAGTAAAACTTCCTGGGTCTCTTTCTTTATGAGGCAAGGCATTTGAGTCGGTTGCAGGGCTCTCTTCTTTCATTGTTGCCTTGATCTCCTCTTCAATCTTTGTCTTCTCTTTTAGTAGTCTCCTTAAGCTGATTGAAGAATTAAAGAAAAATTCGGGTCTTGCACCATCATTACCATTCATCGATCTTCTAGGTATATTAGGAGTGACTTCTTCAGTGGTGCTTATGGCCTTGACATGATCTCTTGGATTTGTTTCAGTTGAGCTCGGTAAACTTCCATATCCCCTTTCTTGAAGAACCTTGCTCATTTGACCAATTTGTTGTTCCAATGCTTTGATCGAAGCTCCTTGATTTCTTGTAGTAGTGTCCGTTGAAGCTCGAATTTCTTTGATCATAGCAGTATTCTCTTCATGTCTTTTAGCAGCATCGGCCATAATTTGCTTTAAAGTATCGTCTAAAGTCTGCCTCCTCTCTTGATAAGCGGGATTGAAGTTGTTCTTTTGATAGAATCCCGGACTAGCTTCCCTAAATCTTGCTGAAGGTCGGAATGGTTGTCCAAATTGGGTGTAATATGCTTCTTCAAATGTCTCACTTTCATTCTTGTTCGGGCAATCTTTAGTGTAGTGAGGTCCTTCGCACTTTTCACATCCAACTTGGGCAGCATACGCTCTTTCAACTCGCTTCTTCATCTCTCTACTAATTTTATCCAATTGAGCTTGAATAGCAGCAATCCCGTCAAAATTAGTGCTGCTCTTAGATCTAGTAGAGGTCCCATCGTGCCATTTCTGAGAATGATCAGCAGCTTCTTGGATCGCTTTCCTAGCATTAGTTGCACTCATCTGAGGTACAGCTCCCTTAGCATCCAAGATCTGTCTAGTTGGCACGTCCAGTCCCTGATAAAACAATATTATCTCCTGCATAGGGGTTAGATAGTGTTGAGGACATTTTATCAATAAATCTTTAAATCGTTCCCAAGCTTGATAAAGGGTTTCATCAGGCTCTTGCTTGAAACTATTGATAGCCTCCATCTTCTTAGCAGTCTTAGCAGGTGGACAATATCTCTTCAGGAATTTGCTCTTCAAACCTTCCCATGTAGTGATTGAACTAGCAGGTTCATTCCTTAGCCACTTATTAGCAGCTCCTTTTAGTGAGATTGGAAAGATTCTTAGCATGAGTTGATCAGTATTGACTCCTTCTGAGGTAAACAAATCTGCAATCTCCAGGACCTTCTCAACATGCTCATTAGCATCCTCTTGTTCCGTCCCACTGAAAGAATTCTCTCTGAGCTCTTTGAGAAACTGACCCTTCAACTCAAATTTTGAATTATCATCAAACTTAGGTCTAGCAACTCCTGAAGTGTAATCAGCACGGGTATTGTTCATGTATTCCTCCATAGTAGTGTTTTCGCCCATTGTTTCTGTTTCAACTTCCTCTTTTTCTTCAGAAAAGTAATCAAGCTCGAGTGAACTTGAAAGATCAAAGCTTCTTGTGTTGAAAAGCCTTTTAAGCGAATGTAGGGCTCGTTCAGGATCTTCGAAAGGTTGAATCAAGTTCTTCGTAGAACTCCTGGTCATGCACTTCCTGAAATCAACACAAAAATATCAGTAGGGTATGCTCGAGAAAGTAGTATATCAGATGATTAATAACGAAAACGGAATACGAAAAATTAAAGTTACTGATATCTGCAGACGATGCGCCGTATCCAAAAAGTTGGATACGCCGTATCTTAATACGTTAAAATTTAATCAGACTTTATCCAGAAAATAGATACGCCGCTTTAGAATTTAAGAATGCGCCGTATCGAATTAATTAATCAAAAATCAACTTATCTAATTAAAATTAAATGCGTCGTATTAACGAAAGTTAATGCGCCGTATTTTTGTTACGTTTAAAAATAAAAGATTTTTGATTCAGTAAGATGCGCCGTATCGTCAGAGATCGATACGCCGTATCTGTTTAATAATTCGCAAACTGTTTTTAATTAAAATAATAGATACGCCGTGTCTGCAAAAGCAGATGCGTCGTATGGCGTTAACGTTTAGAAATTTTTTTTTATTAAAAACAGATACGCCGTATCTGCAAATGCAGATGCGTCGTATTACTTTATCGCTTAGAAAAATTTTCTTATTAAAAACAGATACGCTGTATCTTGGGGAAAAGAAGCGTCGTATCGAATTAATTAAACGCGTTGTATTAAAAAAAATTAAACGCAATACGCCGTATCTGAGAGATCAGATGCGCCGTATCGTTTGATTTAGCACAGTACAACGATAGCAAAACAGAAAAATACGAAAAATAAAAACAAAAATTAAACACACAAACAAAAACAAAAATAAACACACAAAAATAAAAAGAAAACAATTAACACACAATACAACAAATATGCAAAATAGTACAATGATGCAATTAATCTAATAAAAAGAAAAACCTAATTAAAATTCTAATCAAATTAACAGATAATAACAATTCACTCCCCGGCAGCGGCGCCAAAAACTTGATGCGCGTGATGTGTCGTTGCGGTTTAGCAGTTTTAATGCCTACTCAAGTTTTAAATTTATATTTAGCCGACTTATCAATAACACACACACTTAACGAGCAGTGTACCCGGTCAGTATGAAGATAATGGTAAGTAGAGTGTCGATCACTAAGAGTGGAACGTATTATCTCGTTATTCTAATCAGTATTTTAATATCCTAACGCAAGGGGGTTTCAGCCTGAGTGACTGGCACGATTTGTTGCAATTAAATAATAAAATAAACCAACAGGCACGAATCAGCAAGTAGCACACACGTACACAGATAAATACTCGAGACAATAAGAGGGTTGTCCTTATGATTAAGTAGGTTGTCACTTGTTTTATTGATAGCTTTATATGAAGTGTATGTAGTTAACCCTTTCTCGTTGGTCCTAATCTTATCGGCGAGTAAACCCTTAATGATTACTTATGTCTAAAAGTTATTCCTAAGTGATCAATTTAGAAACAACCGTGGGAGCCACATTATGTCCCGCAGTCAAATGCCCGCAAGCCACTAATAAACACAGAGGTTATCAATGCACTAATAAGTAGTAACCAAAGACATCATCATATAAACTTTAATTGATGGGAAAGCAAGTATTAAAGGGAGTGCAATCTTTCGTTGTCACATTACACAAGCCACCAATCCTGATGAATTAAAGTTTGCTAACACAATAAAACAAAACTACTTAATGAATTAAACACATGCAGCACCTTCTTACAGCTCTTGTATCTTTGATTTGGGTGTGTCTTGTGCTGCCTCCTTGACTGAATTCGTCCTTTGTTCCTCCTGTTTGGTCTTCGGTTTTAGGGTTTTCGGAACTTGTAATTCGTCTGGTCTACGGGGTATTTATAGTTTCTGTCTGAGGGAAGATGCGGCGCATCTACTAAGTAGATGCGGCGCATGTACTTAACTTCGCGTGGGGTCCAAGATTATAATATTCAGGAATATTTGTACACCGCCAGAAGATGCGGCGTAACTCCATGATTAGATGCGGCGCATGTCCTCTTGTATCTTGGATCGTATCTGGTGATATCTTGATAGAGATGCGGCGCATGTTGAGAGTGAGATGCGGCGCATCTGGAGCAGAATTGACTTAATCTTGTCCATGTTAGTAGACTTTCACTTTATGCACGTTTTGCTCCATTATTAGTCCAAAATCGCTAAGTTTCACCAAATGCTTGTTTTTACCTGAGAATTACAAATGTAAACGATTAAGTATCAATCCTCATACATAATATAGTAAAACAAGTCAAATTAATAGGATAAATGATAGTAATAAAATGTACTTATTTGAGTTCATCAAATATCCCTCCACTTGAACTTTACTTGTCCCCAAGTAAACCTTAGAATTTCTTTTATGAAAATGTATCCTAAAAGATGTTAGGATTTATTTTTATATTTAAGCATGTATTCGTTTATTTCATAATCACACAACTAAACACTTAACGGATTAGAAGTAAAATAAAATAAGTCGATAAAAGCAAATCTAATCGTTTAACTGTCCAGTCGCGACGAATATTCTATCATAAGCTTGGCAAGTATACACATCTCCACCACTAAAGCTAAGGAGTAACAAGTCTAAAGCGGTAAAAAGGGTTTTTAGGCTTAAGGGTTACTTATTCTCTTTCACTATCGATCTCAAATTCCAGAAAAGGCGACAAAATCACAAATACATGATCGAATCCACGAACACGATACTTGCAATTGCTCAAATCCTTAACTCGAATAGGCTAAAGATAGGTCCAAACTTCACCAATAATAATATATCAAAAAGGGCGACAAAATCATAAATACATAGCCGAATCCACGACTACGATACTTAAGATTGCTCAAATCCCTAATCTCAATAAATCAAAGGTTTGGTTGGCAATGCAAGAAGCAGACAATGGTGGCCAACTCTACAACTGAAGCAGAATATGTTGCTGGTGCAAGTTGTTGTGGGCAAGTGCTTTGGATCCAAAATCAAATGCTTGACTATGGGTACAATTTTCTTAACACCATTATTTACATTGACAATAGCAGTACTATTTGTATCATTAAAAATCCAGTTCAACATTCAAAAACAAAACACATTGAAATCAGACACCATTTCATAAGAGATTGCAATGAGAAAAGGTTAATACAAGTTGTCAAAATTGATTCTGAAAATAATTTTGCAGACCTTCTCACCAAAGCTTTTGATTTAGGTAGATTCAAATACCTAGTAGGAGGTATTGGAATGATTAATCTTTGAAAAACATGTGTTTTTGTAAATAAAATAACTGGTACTGGATCTTAAACATGGTACTACTAGTTAGTCAAAAGGTACTGTCAGTTCATAATTGGTCCTGCTAGTATAAAGTTTGCTCTGTTTTGTTCATCTTGATGCTTAAATGTTAACAATGCTATAAAACAAGTGTTTTGCACTCTGTTCTTTTGGTTTGCAACTAACAAATTTCAGGTTACTCAAGTTGAGATCTTCCAAACAAAGGGGAGGAAATAAAAGTTATTTATATCTCAGGGGAGGTAACAATCTCAAGGGAGGAAATAATAGCCCAGAAAAGGAAGATAATCCAATAAAAGGAAGGAAAATACAAGAGCATACAAGATGATGTAGAGGTTGAAAATGATAAGAATAGATCATATATTCAGAAGGGATGAAGCATTCCTAAAGGAGAAAGTTCTATCTAGATCAAACGAAGGAAAGTTTCAAAGGCATGCTGATAGATGATTTCACTTGTTGAAACGAGCATCCAAGATACACAGCATCATTGCTTCTTATAATTCCTCCATCCAAGGAAATTGCACCATCTTTAGATCAATGTGGAAATGGTATTCAGTTCACCAAGTTTTACAAACTTAAGAGCTGGCTAGTCCAACAGCAAACGGCTATTGGTAAAGACACATCAAATCCGTTGATGGTTGATAGTTTACCAAAAACTATATGGTATTTAACTAACCATACTTTACAGTAAATAGTTGACTAGTCCAAAGCAAACGGCTTTTGGTAAAGACAAATAAAATCCGTTGATAGCTGATAGTTTGCTAAAAACTATAAGGGATTTTTGCTAAAATTTCAAAGATACTGCCAAGTAAAATTTTCTTTCAAAATTAAAGTACTGGTAGTTCAAATTTTGGTACTGGTAGAGTAAAATGGTACTGCTAAGTGACCGTTGAGTCTGTCAGTTAAAGATTATAGCCGTTAGGTCTGGTAGTTAAAATTAGCCGTTGGGGTAATTCTGTAATTTCTGTTGTTTTCCTCAATTTAAGGGTTTGCTAATTATATTATATTTCTCATATAAAAGATCTTTTTAACCGCCTCTTCATTTACTTATTATAAATTTTCAATAGTCGATTAAAAGTAAATCTCTCATAATATCTTTAATCAATCCTTATCACAATTAACACTCACCTTTCATCTTCTACCAGTACCACAAACAAATCCCACCATCCTAACCAAGTTTTTCCTTAACCTTCACCATGGCTGATCTAAATTTTGTTAAACGTCACAATCAGTTAGCATTTTTGGAAAAGTCTGAGGATAATGAATCTTTTCATCAAATAGTGGACTTTCTAAATAATTCTTACATCAGGTTTGCTTTACTTGTAAACCCCACTATTTATGAATCACAAATTTACAATTTTGGAAAACGGCTAAAGTTAAAACTTTTGAAAATGGGGACCAAAGTATAAAAGCCAAAGTTGATGGCAAAACCTTGACTCTTACCGAGTCATCCATTAGAAGACATCTTCGATTGGATGATTCAGATGGTATTAGTCAATTGCCTGATACTGAAATTTTTGAAAATTTGGAAAGAATGGGGTATAATGTGAATTCTAATAAACTCACTTTTCTTAAAAAGCATTTTACCCCACAATGGAGATTTTTGATCCATACCATCCTTAATTGTTTAAGCCAAAAGAAAACCTCATGGGAGCAGTTTAGTGGTAACATGGCTACAACTCCCATTTGCTTGGCAACAAACAGAAAATTCAACTTTTCAAAACATATTTTTGAAGGATTGGTTAAAAACGTGGATAGCCAAACAAAGTTTTTGATGTATCCCAGATTTATTCAATGCATCATCACCAAATCAAAAATTTTGTTACTTCCCCCACACTCTCCTTATGAAACTCCAAAACTTTCACATAAGGTGTTCTCAAATATGAAAATTGGTTTTAATGGGGATGAAGTACCACTTTTTGAGGAAATGTTACCACAACATGGTGAAGACCAATCCACATCATCTGAATCATCATCACCAAATTCTTCACCTGGATACATATCACCATCTCATCATCCATCACCAATACCATCACCAGTACCATCTATAACAACACCATCACCATCATAGCATGCATCACCAACCCAATCACCTCAACATCAAAGTCTGGATTCTCAGACTGTGAAAGAACTAAAGGAGAAAGTGCAGCTCTTGGAAAATGCTCTTCAAAGACAGAACACAAAATTTTCTAAGATCATCACCAAGTTAGTTCATAGGGTTAAGAAATTGGAGACTGAAGTGAAGATGCTGAAGGGTAAAAGATCTTCAAAGTTGGTTTTATCTAGTTCTTCAAGTTCAGATGCAGAAAGCTTGGGTCTCTCTTCCAAAAAGGGGAGGATGGGTAGTTCAGAAGCTGAAGAGGAGGCTCAGTTTCAATTTCATGAAGGAACACAAGTGTATGATGAAGAGCCTGTTGGTGCAGAGCAAGAGCCTGGTAGTTCAAAAGAGCCTGCTCAGATTGAGAGACTGCTGGCTATGGATTATAAAGGTACTGCTGAAAATGTTTATAAAAGAAAGAGGGAATCACACCCTCAGGGGAGCTTGTTTGTTCAAGGAAGGTTATTTGTTGCTGATGAACAATCTGCTGCTCCAAGTCAAGAACCAACTCCAAAAGATAAGGGCAAGAAAATTATGGTTGATGATGAACCTAGGCCCAAAAGGTTGAAGAAAAGAGAGCAAGAACAGATAGCTTTTGATGAGGAAGTCTCCAAAAAGCCAAGTGATTTTCATGAAGAAGTTTCTAAGAAGTCAAGCTAACTGGACTGAATATCAACTGAAGAAGAAAACTTCTGAGGAAATCCACTTCCTTTATCTAAATGCCTACAAGAGTCTCTACTTCAAAATCCCATCTGATGCTAAACCTTCAATGAAAAAGAAAGATGCTCAAAAGAAACTAGAAGCAGAATTGGATCCAGAACAAGTAAGTAAAATGATAATTGCTTTACCAACAATTATTCATGCTGATCCAATTAGGTCTAGACACCCTATTATAGATTGGGAGATTCACCATGATAGATCAGGAAAGGCATGGAAGATAACCAGGGTTGGGGTCAAACTGCCATCTTCAAAAATTTTGAGAATCTGATCAGGGCATGTGATAGAGCTGATTTAGAAGAGTTGTGAAATCTAGTTCAAATAAGGCTAGACACAAATAATAACACTGATGTTAAGGAACAAGAACTTTGGGTAGAGTTCAATAGGATGTATGATCCTGATCCAAAGGATGTTCATTGGAAGTTTCCATATCATGATCCTACCACCACATGGGAATTCCTAAGTCTTAGCAGTGTGCACCATCTTTTTACACAAAGTGGGATTGAGCTCTTTATGTTAGTTGAAAAAGAGTATCCATTGAGCTATGAAGTTCTTTCAACCATGATTTCCAAGAGGTTAAGGTGTGATAAAGATGAAGAAAAGTCAGAAGTTGTTCAAAGTTTGTTGACGAGCATTTTTGAACAATGTGAAAGTAAAAGGAAGAATAGAGAGTGAAGTTTTTGGAAGAGTTCCCTCATATCCTCAAGGTATGGATTTTATTCATAAGAAACTTGTGTATTTTAAAGGGAATAACAAGTTTAGGGGAGGATTGTGGGGAATAAAATGTTCAAGTCAAAGAGCCTGCCAGATGAAGTATTAGGTCTGCTAGTTCATTTTGAAGAAGTTGAAGATATACTAACAGTACCTTCTGGGTGAGAAGGTACTGCTAGTTAATGAAGGTCCTGCCAGATTGATCGCCAAGTTGTTAGATATTTATTTGTAGATATTTAGTTGTATTATTAGTCTTTGTACATTGTAACACGTTAAGTATAAGTACTACAGTCTTCCATGTTGTGCAGAAGATTATACTGAGTGATTTACATTGGAAGTTGTAATAGTAGGTTAGAAAAGTCTAAGTATCTTATTATAATGTGCAACTTGACAACATGTAAAAGGGTTCCTTATCTTATAAAAGGAACCCTTTGTCACCTTCTTAGATACAACTTCAACCAATAACTTTGTAATCTTCTGAAACAACACAACCTCTCTAGTAACTTGTTTACAAATTCACAAATCCCTTTAACAAATCAAAGATTCAAGGTTACCTTTGTAATCCTGGTGATAGTTTAGATCACCCGTATTATCTCATAAATAATATTGAATCGTTTTGTGTTATTCACGTTGTGTTCATTGTCTTAATTAATTCACATTTGCATATTCATCACCTTTGTTCCTTTAAGTGTGTTATAGTAAATTCCGCGTACTAAAGCACATTCATTCCTAAATATCCCAAACACATTATTAAGATTAACATCTCAAGTGTTTGTATAATCCTTCACATGGTCAAGTCCAAGCTCTCCACCTCCAATTCCTCCATCAACACTCTCTCCAACATCCATACACCCAAACTTACAACCCCATTAATCCAACATTTTTACCCCCTCTTTACCATCATCCATCCAAAATAATTCAAGTTTTTCATGTCTCAAGCAAGTCAAATGGATCTCTTAGGTAATTTAAAATTTTCTACTTATTGTATGCTATAAGCAAAATATGTGTTGTATCAATAATTATGTTTTTAACATAATTATTTTCAACTAATGAATGCTTTATTTCTTGTCTTTAATACATGATTGTTATGCTTATTGCTTGTATACTCAATATCATGATATATATACATGCTTGATGATTAATAACATGCTTATTCCATAATATGTTTTAAATGTATGCATGCGTATTTAACATGTTTATGCCACTATTTAATCATTCTTGATGTACATGATTCAAATGGAGCTTGCTGCAAAAACACCCTAAAAATGACCCTTTTCTGGAAATTTTTCAAATTTGGTCGCCTGGGAAAACACCAGATGGGCGACCCCTTTAATTCCCTAGGCGGTCCCCTTAATTTTAAGGGGGCCGGCCTACAATTAAGGGGACCAGCCATCTGGGCAGTAAAATTTACTGTTTTCTTTTGCATCTTGCGACCCCTTTTATCTAGCCCCAGCTACTATTTCTCTTAAAGGACGAACTGGTATTGGAATTTTACATCAAAACCTCCAAACCTTACCTAAATCAACCATCACCACCATCAAACACCCATTTTCATTCACCATGCTATCACCAAAATCATCTCTAAGACACCAAAACTCCATCACCACCACCTCAATGTTCATCCCCAAGTGCACCAAATGCACCATCAAAAACACCCTCCACTCATGGCACATCATCTTCATCCATACCTTCCACTTCATCCATCAATAACTACATCAACTCACACCTATCATCACCACCATCAAGAGCATCAACTCCACCTCCTACTCAAGAACCTCCATTCACCCAACTTGTCATTTTCATATCACCAATAACACCTCTTGATGCTCATTTCTCATCATCACCAATACCACCACCATTCTTTCCCATCCCTTGGGCTTTACTTGAAGCCCATGGAGACAATTGCCTTTGTTGCATCCACAACCGAACCATCATCTTTGGTCTTAGAGATGAGATACACTACATGTTTTCATCCCTTGAACACATGCTTAACAACCAACCTCTACCACAACCTCCACCATTTTCACCCACTACACCACCACCACCTTCATTCTCACCAAATTAAGCATATGCAATGCTTAATCAAAAATAAATTTTCAAACCATTTTGTGTGCAAGCCCCATAGAAGATCATGTACTCCTAGAATGATTATGTAGATTGCATTACTTACTAGCTAATGTAGGATTGAATATAATCTGGGATGGTTGTGTATTGATACACAACATTTAATGAATGTCTTTATATGCATGCTTATTTTTGCTATATATATATATGCTTGTGCTTCTAATATTTTTCGTGCAAGTATTCCATATATCGATTCCTTGGTGCCCTCAAACAAGGGGGAGCACACATCAAGGGGGAGTTCTCGTTCCGACAAATTTTGTCTCTAAAACTTGTCGGCTCAACCTTTTTGATGCTACAAAAAGGGGGAGAAGTGAATATAAACTCACTAAATACTTGTCCAAAAATAATTTTTTGGATTTAATGAGTTTAGGTTTTGTAATCATCAAAAAGGGGGAGATTGTTGACATAAATAATGCCTAAAAATAATATAGATATTTATTCATATCTCTATGTTTTGATGATCACAAAATGTAAACTCATTAAAACATAAACTTATAAAATAAACAAGTACTTAGTTGTAAATATTCACTTCTACAACTAAAATCACTTAAGGTATGAATGAACTAATGCTTAATGCATTATATGATCAAAGGAACATTTTCTTAATAACTAGATTTTTTATAAAATGTCAAAAACATTTTATATCTTTTAGAAAAACATTTTTGGTAATAAATAAAAAGGTTTAATTCATTATAAATTTATGAATTCAAATTTTTAACCAAAATCAGTAAAAATGTTCCAGAAAAACCTTCCCCACAAAAAGACAAAACTGGGCAACGGATGGCTTGGGCGGCCCCCTTAAAATTAAGGGGACCGCCCCCCTATTTAAGGGGGCCGGCCACGCTCCAGTAGGTTCCAGCTGTCCAGTTTTTCTGCCTATAAATACCAGCCTTCCCCTGGATTTTTACTCACCCTTTTGCACTAAAACTTTCTGTTGTAGATCTCATTTCATATCTTCAAAAAACCTTTGATCATGTAATCTTAAGCATTGGTTTCCAAGTGATCCAAGCTTCCACCATCCAAGTGCAAAAGAAGAATACTTCTATCAATCAAGACTAGAAGTATTATAACTTAGTAGCATCTTGTTACTCAAGTTATTTGTTTTGTATACTTTGTAAATCTTTCATTCATTTGTGTAAAGTGTGTATATAAGTTGTAAACATAAATGATTAGGCTAGAGTAGTGTGTAAGTAGTGAAGAAGGTGGATAAGTAGTTGTGGAGTAAAGAAGTAGAGTAGAAGTCTTGTAAAGTTGTGAAGTAGAGAAGTCTTAAAGCCGTTGTGAAGCCATAGCCTAGAAGTCGTGAAGCCATATCATAGAGGTTATGTAGCGGTCGTGTTGAAGCCATGAAGTCCTAGTCGTGAAGTCCTAGTGTTGAAGTCGTGAATCCGTAGTATAGAGGTTGTGTAGCGGTCGTGTTGAAGCCATGAAGTCCTAGTTGTGAAGTCCTAGTGTTGAAGTTGTGAAGCCGTAGCATAGAGGTTGTGTAGCAGTCGTGTTGAAGCCATAAAGTCCTAGTCGTGAAGTTCTAGTGTTGAAGTCGTGAAGCCGTAGCATAGAGGTTGTGTAGTGGTCTTGTTGAAGCCATGAAGTCCTAGTCGTGAAGTCCTAGTGTTGGAGTCGTGAAGCCGCAACATAGAGGTTGTGTAGCAGTCGTATTGAAGTCGTGAAGAAGTCGTGAAACAGTCGTGAAGCCGTTGTGAAGTAGTCGTGAATAAGTTGTGAAGAAGTTGTGTTGTGAAGTTGTGAGATTGGTTCTAGCTACGATTAGAACTCGACATTTAGCTTTGTGTCGTTAAACCCGTGTAATCCAAAGTTGTGTACGGTTTTTCTTCGCCATATAGGAGCTTATTGAAGTTGTGAAGAAAACTCTCGAGCTTGGTGCTCGGGGAGTGGAGTAGGGCAAGGAAGGTGTCCTTGTAGCCGAACCACTATAAATCCCTCGTGTCTCGGTTAGATCTTTCCATCTCTTACTTACATCTTTATTTATATCGTAATTACTTTTATAACATATAGGCATATATAACTGTTAGTAATAATTAGAAGTTGACTTCACATATAGATCAAATTGAAACTCCATTCAAGAAACCAAAACTTTTACAATCAATTTAAAAGAATACATATATAACTAATAATAAGGTTCAAGTTTTATTTTTCATACAAACTTGAATCTAAGTGTTTTAAAAATAAACAAAGGCTTTCATAATAAAATTAAAAAGACATAAAACTATTCAACCCCCCTTCTAGTTTTCCACACTTTTCAAGATTTTCTCAATGTATGCACTTTGACAAATTCCAATCAACCGCTTAGATCTATCTCTGAAGATCTTGATTTCTAGGATATATGCAGCTTCACCTAAATCCTTCATAGAAAAACAATTTCTATGTAAAGCTATGAGAATCTACTTTAACACACAAACTAAAGCTATATAAACGTGACACTCAAATGAATAAAGTATAGATGAAGATGAGACTATGAGATAAGGCGTATGAAATTACTTAAACCGAATGCTTATATTAAACCATGAGAGAACAAAGTATAAAACACACACTAACACCTACACACTCTCATACCTATACTAGACAAAGAGGCACACTAAATTTGTGAGAGTGTGTGGTATTTATAGAAAATGAGGGACGCCCTAATGGGCTTGGAGTGGGCTTCGGTTGGACAAGAATACATGGATTGGACTTGAGGTCATTTCTTATCATTTCATGGACCTTTACATATTTGGACATTAATTATAAGTCCAATCGAGAGCCAACTTTTTGACTATCTAATCCATACGACACACAAGTCTTTAGAATTGCAAATGACCATCACTTTCATTTAATAAATTAAATGCTAACAATCTCCCCCTAAGGGATGGTCATTTCAATGATGTTCCGGTGAATGATCTTTTGTCTTCAATGTCTTGAACTTTGTGTGTCGATGTAGAATCTTCATTCTTCGTTCCTTCATGCAATGTGATCTTCAAAATCATCGTCTTTCAATCATTCTTGCCTTGATCAAAATCATCGTGTGATGATGCGTCGTGTCCTCCAACATACTCATACATCTTGGATTGTATACTTATGCTAACAATCTCCCTTTGCTAACAATCTCCCCTTAGACTTTTCATCTTTTGACTTATGAACTTGTTCTTGACATCTTGATTAGCTTCATGACCCTGTCTTTAACACTTGGTCTTTAACTTGATCTTCTTGTCTTGAACTTTTACATTTGAGTGTTGATAGGGATGTTCTTCGTAAGTATGAGTATGCAGAGGTGAAGATGTTTGATGTATCAGATGATGGTTAATGGATGTTTATAGGTAGCTGCATAAAACTGTTAGTAATAAATCATCCAGCGTTTACAGGTTGGGACTTTCAGATTGTCAATAGCATAGTGTGAAGACTTTCTCTAATCCTTTCCCAGACCGTTCTGAACCGGATACCCCCGAGAGGGCTTACACGGACACACCGAAGTGCACCCACGATTCAGTGAGTCGCTGGAGATCACCCCATGACTGTAGACCGTTTGAAGCACGTAACCATCATGATATAAGGCAAGATCCGAAGATCTCATTAAGACTCTTGTACACCTTGTGTCCTTTTTGGTGAACACAAGGGTATTCTTATGGAAGTGTTCCTAAGAGATATTTTGATGAATCTTATGGCTCTAGACTCTATTGTGCGTTTTGGTTTTAGTAGTCGGAGGCATGGAGCAGAGTGCCACCTTTTCAGTATCAACACATCTCGGAATGAGAGGCCGATAGATTATATAGTGTTCTCGTGAGAAATGAAACAAATATCTTTTGAGAGATATCTGAGTGGCTAGGAGGGGTTTTGCAGTGCGTCACTGGGTCCATGACGTCTTGTCTTCAATATTAGTATCACCTTAGTGAATATCGATAGCAGATGTATTGACCCGGTTTCTGCCCTAAGTTTTCATGGAGGGCTATTTCTTTTCACCCTTTCATTAAACTTTTCTTTTTAATTCTTCGACCCCTTCTTTCCCTTTCTCATTTAATCCCTTTTTCAATCTTACCTAAGGACTTCTAATTCTAATCTATTGGAATTATCCTTGGTTAGATCCCTCCGGCTCAGGCGGATCATTGGACATAACCTATCCATAATCACCTTATTACTCCATGATTATCCTAGATTATTGATCACTTGCCATAAAACCCTTTTGTGAAAATCTCTCGAAGTGTTTATGAATAAACACATTTAGTTAACACTTCGAGAGTTTTGCATTTTTGAAATACTCCCCCTTCACATGTGCTCATGCATTTTTATGGTAAACTTGCACATGTTGGGTAGAGTTCGCACATTTTGAATTGATCGACTTTCAATGAACATGACCTTCGCGAGACACGCTTACGTCATGTAACAACCGTGATTTTTGCAGGTTAGTTTAACTGATAGTGTTAGCCTTAAAAGTAATGTTATATTAGGAATTGCAATAGTTATTAAGTACAAGGTCTAGTTTTGCCATTTGTGTAAAGTTAGGCTTGTATAGTTGTATAAATACCCTCCTAGTGTCAACTAGGAGGGGTGGATGTCTCTTTGTATTTTGAGGTGTGTGTGTTTTCTCCTCCTTTCTCTCTCTAGAAAACACACACACCTCCCCATTCTTTAACCTAATAATACCATGTTTAATCTTTATTTTGAGCATCCCCGACCTCCTGAACATGTATCTTGATCATTACAATTGGCATCAGAGATAACCAGGGGCGAATCGTGGGGTTTTGAGGTGGAAAAAGTGATTTTGGCGTCGTTACTGTTCATCAGATCTGGGTGATCGAGGAAATCATTTGATCGAACTTGGTCATTAGTCGAGTTAGACTACATGACCGAACTAGTCTGATCGAACTTCAAATCATCGAACTTCTTGTGATCGAGCTAAGGTTTTTAATCGAACTTGGTCATTAGTCGAGTTAGACTACATGACCGAACTAGTCTGATCGAACTTCAAATCACCGAACTTCTTGATCGAACTATTTGATCGAACTTCAGTAACCGAACTTCAGTAACCGAACTTTAGTAACCGAACTTTAGTAACCGAACTTCAGTAACCGAACTTCAGTAACCGAATTTCTTGATCGAACTATTTTGATCGAACTAGGTTGATCGAGTTTATCTAGTTTGATCGAAGTTTAGAGATAATCGAAGATGCCAAAAAAAAAAAAAAAAAAAAAAAATTTAAAAAAAAAGTAAAAAAAAAAAAAAGAGTTTTTTGGCGGGAAAAGTTGAGTAAAATTTAATTTCGAGGAGAGACTATATGGTCAATTTTTACGCTAAATTCAAATTATGGTGTAACGATGAAAATTTTGGCCCAAAATTCAAATTTTTAGGTCAAAATTCGGGTTTTTTTGGGCAAAATTTGGCGTAAAAATTTCTTAAACTCAAATTTTCCTAGCATGTTTAGAATTGAAAATAAGGCATATTTCATACTCGCACCTCACCCAAATCACAAAAATATTATTGGCCTACATCCTCAAAACACCACGTATCGCTTAAACGATCCTGATCAAGATTCAATATCAAATGACAATGGCTAATTATTGATTGTTATCAACTGTGACTACAAGGATGATGATTCGTTATTACTTATTTGAAGTTGAAGTGGAATATCTCGGGTACGTGTACTTAGTATCTTGAAGATATCGGGGTTGGTTGGATTCATGATTCTTCGAGATCCTTGTTTGAGCACTCATGGGAAAAGTGATTAAGTCTTGGGTTATCTAGTTTTCATAGGTCAAGGGGTGGATGGACGAAGACCTAATTAACTATCGCTTAAAGGAGATACGTTGTAGTACTCAGTGTCACACAAAGATGTGGATAATTCAAGAGAGGTTCATATACAGTTAAGGAAGGATGGATGGGTATATGAAACGACCTATATGCTTTAAGGAGTTACGTTGTAGTGCTCAGTATAGGTTCTTAGTCACACGTTCGTGCAAGTTTAAGTCACAAGTCTGGGTTATTTTACTTCAGTCTCAAGTTCGTCATTTTGGGCTATCTTCTCATGTAGTTACTACAAAAAGCCGTTGTTTTTGATACAGGAGGTTGATAAAGAGTTAGACATCTTAAATGGTATTGTCAGTAGATTGGGTTTATCGACATCTTCTCACAGGCTGATTGGTTTAATGATAAAGTGCTTCCAGTTAATACTTCACGTACACATCATTATGCTGATTTCGATTAATCGTAACCAGCAGGGGAGAGAAATGTGTACATCAAGGACGCACAACAAGTTCACGTGATCGGGCTTAATGATTTATGAAATGATTTGATTTATGTCAGAGATTGGTTGATTCTATGTCTTATCTTCTACTCATCTTATTCTACGCACTTCTACCTTATCCACCTTCACCAATTTCGGGCAACAAAATCAAGATGATCAGTGGTTCAACTTGTTACTTTGATGTTATCATTTCATGTGTACGTTATGGGCTGATTTATCATAGGAAAGATAACTGGGATGCATTTGGTGAGATGAAGATGTTGATACTCGATTTCCCCCGAATGGATAATCTTGAAGAAGGTCGAGTCTACAGTCTGTTCTACATGATCCGCTGCGTGTTAGAAGACAAAAGACGGGATGCAGTTAACTATCAAAAGACTTCTTCAGAATCACGGCAGTAATCAGAAAGGTTGTCAGTTTGGGGGAGAGCACTCAGGGCACCCAGAATTAAACCCTAATTAGATTTGCTCACGTTCTTCTGCAAGTAAAGAAATGAAAGCTGAGAAGATTCTGCAAGCTGAACGAAGTAATGAAGTTTGAAGACCATTCTCTGTGCTTATGGTTTTATATTTTACTTGTAGGGAACATTGTAAGCAATTCCAGTATAACATCACTTTGGGGAGAGATTGTTAGCCTTAAAAGTAATGTTATATTAGGAATTGCAATAGTTATTAAGTACAAGGTCTAGTTTTGCCATTTGTGTAAAGTTAGGCTTGTATAGTTGTATAAATACCCTCCTAGTGTCAACTAGGAGGGGTGGTTGTCTCTTTGTATTTTGAGGTGTGTGTGGTTTCTCCCTCTTTCTCTCTCTAGAAAACACACACATCTCCCCATTCTTTAACCTAATAATACCATGTTTAATCTTTATTTTGAGCATCCCCGACCTCCTGAACATGTATCTTGATTGTTACAATTTATTTATTTATTTTTTTTATTATTATTTTTTTTTTTGGAAACTATGTGTTTATTGATAGATAATGAAAGGGAAAATTACACACAAGCTTCAACCTCCTTGTGAAGGCAAGGAGGGCTTAAATAGGGCATCAAACACATAACTTTACAATATTGACGGTTTCAGTCCATGTGTTTGAGCCAAACATAATAACTAATATAATCCCCCAATGTTGTCACATATGGGATTACTTACATCATTTCCTACAAGTACAAATACAAATAAAGAAAGGTCTTCATAAGCTCTTCATGTGCTGAGGATGACTACAGTTGACGCTCTTTGTCTTCATCTTGTACCTCGGCTTGAGAACTTTTCTTTACTTGTAGCCAAATGATGTAATATACATGAATTGGATTAACTTCCCCCCAATTCATGCTGCATGTCTTTAACGGCTTCTTCATATACTTCCTTTTGGCGAAGTTTCTGAATCAGCTTCCCCCCAAACTGACAACCGTCTTCAGCAGATTCGAAACTTTGATGCAGTTAACATGTCTTCTAACTTTTGAAGGTTGTAAGTACGCAGTGGAATTTGTAGATGACATCGTAAACCACACCACGCAAATCTGACTAGTACTCAGTAACGATTATGCTCAATGCGGAAGTCCCGTTCGGGGGTAACATGCAAGAAATTAGCAAGATCTTCTCACATAAGTAGGCTACTTCGCACATCACACCCTGCGAAAGTTGAAACGAGTACACCAAAATCACAAAACTGAACTATTGATCATCTCTGCGGACGTCTTCCGGTAGTAATAAAGTTGTAAGCTCGATCACGTAAGTCTGTTATGTGTCCCCGATGTGCACATTTCTTCCCCCTGAATGCAGATCCATCTGGAAAAAGAGTGTTTTCGCAAAAAATGCAAAGAAAGTCAAAGAAAGTCAAAGCACATCTACTCTCTCTTCCCCCACGATGTCTTCGCGGAATCGGAAGCATACACACTATGGTTACGATGGAAACGGAGGCAGCGTACACCCTGTATGTCCAATTAAGTGAAGATGTGTGAAGTACCATAAATAGCCCGTGAGAATCAACTGCTGATAAAATCTCTACTCTTCTATACTCTTCTCATCTAACTCTTTACCGACCCCATTATCATTCCGTCGGCTTTTTGTAGTGACCACTGATGGAGAAAACCCAATATTAATCTTTGCTTTGAAAATTCCAAATTCCGGAAGGTTTCCATTCATCTCAAAAACGAATTTTCGAAATGAAACACCGGGTTTCAACAATGGATGGAAAACTTCTTCTTCAAGTTTTAAAACTCCAAGAGAGACACCGGGTTTCTCAAACAACTTGCACAAGAAAAAGAGTTTTAAATCACCGTTGATTCCACGAGTGCTATTTCAAAATGAAACACCGGTTTTCAGTCCTCGTTGGAATTCAACTTCTTTGAATCGGATTGACACAGCTTACAAATGGATTTCAAAATATGGTAAACCCGTTGGCGCCGTGCTTAAATGGGTTCCCAAGGTTGTTGTCTAATCCTAAAAATTTCAATGGCTTTCGTGCATTTCAGTACGAAACCCGAGCTTCAAAGAAAGGAAAGTGCTTAATCAAAAATTTCGAGCGCTTATCCTAAAAATCAATGGCTTGTAAGTATTTCAGCTTACAACCCGCGCTTAACCATTATGGCTTATGCACACATAACAGTGCATAACCCGTTTTTCAAAGAAAGGACCCTGTTGTATGTTTTATTACAACAATCCTAACAAGAAAAGAAGTTTTCATGAAACGTTTATTCAAACTTCTTAATCTTAAGCAAAATTTTATTCAAAATTTATCAAAAGGTTTTTCAAAACTTTTCAAAAATTTTGCTTAAGATTTTCAAATATTTACTCCCCAGTTCGCTCCAAAGTTTAAAAATATCAAAACCTATGCAAGGTTTGAGGGGGAGTAATTCAAAACATCTTTGTTCCAAAAAGTTCATGCAAAACCGTTTCTCCCTAATAGCTTTCTAAAAACAATGATTTTAATCAAACGGTATCAAAAATACCATTGAAATGCTATTTTTGAGGGGGAGAAATGTGATTAAAATGTGATCGTGAGTCGAGCCCTACAAAAAGACTCAAGTTATTACCCTCGAATTGACGAAAAATTTAATGTCTGAAATCGAAAAGACTTGTCCGGGACGGGTAATAATTTCAAGCTGGTTTTCCAGTGATGTAAGCGTGTCTCGCAAAGGACTTGTCTGAGTAGAATGTACCAATTCGAGAGATGATCATTGAATATGACCGGGACGGGTAATAATTTCAAGCTAGTCCATCTAGTGATGTAAACGTGTCTCGCGAAGGTCATGTTCAATGAAAATCGATCATTTCAAATGTGCGAACTCTACCCAACATGTGCAATTCTTTCTTAAATCTCATGAGCACATGTGAAGGGGGAGTATTTCAAAAATGCAAAACTCTCAAAGTGTTATCTAAATGTGCTTTTATTCATAAACACTTTGAGAGATTTTCAAAAGGTTTTATGGCAAATCTAGGATAGTCATGGAGTTATAAGGTGACTAAGGTTAGGAAAAACCGTCCTATGATCCGCCAGAGCCGGAGGGATCTACCCAAGGACAATTTCAATAGATTAGAATTAGAAGTCCTTAGGTATGATTAAAAAAAGGAGTAAATGAGAAAGGGAAAGAAGGGGTTGAAGAATGAAAAAGAAAACTTGATTGAAAGGGTGAAAAGAAATAGCCCTCCATGAAAACTTAGGGCAGAAACCGGGTCAATACATCTGCTATCGGTATTCACTAAGGTGATACTGATATTGAAGACAAGACGTCATGGACCCAGTGACGCGCTGCACCACCCCTCCTAGCCACTCAGATATCTCTTAGAAGATATTTGTTTCATTTCTCACGGAGAACACTGCATAATCTATCGGCCTCTCATTCCGAGATGTGTTGATATTGAAAAGGTGGCACTCTGCTCCATGCCTCCGACGACTAAAAACCAAAATGCACATTATAGAGTCTAGAGCCATGAGATTCATCAAAATATCTCGTTAGGAACACTTCCATTTGATACACTTGTGTTCGCCAAAAAGGACACAACTTGTAAGAGTCTTAATGAGATCCAAGGATCTTGCTATTTACATCATGATGGTTACGTGCTTCAAACGGTCTACAGTCGTGGGGTAATCTCCAGTGACTCACTGAATCAAGGGTGCACTTTGGTATGTCCGTGTAAGCCCTCTTGGGGGTTTCCGGTTCAGAACTGCCTGGGTTTGGATTAGAGAAAGTCTTCACACTATGCTGTTGACAATCTCAAAATCCCAACCTGTAAGCGCTGGATGATTATTACTAACGGTTTTATGCAGCTACCTATAAACATCCATTAACCATCACCACATACATCATTCATCTTCACCTCAGCATACTCATACTTATGAAGAACATCTCCAACAAAGCTCAAGTGTAAAAGTTCAAGACAAGAAGATCAAGTTAAAGACAAAGTGAAAAGACAAAGTCAAGAAGCTAATCAAGATGTCGAGAACAAGTTCATATGATGAAAGATTATGGGGAGATTGTTAGCATAAGTATAATGTCCAAGATGTATGAGTATGTTGGAGGTTACGACACATCATCACATGAAGATGCTGATTGAAGGCAAGAACATCCACAAAGACGATTCTTTGAAGATCACATAGCATGAAGGAATGATGAAACAAAGACTGCTATACAACGACACTCAAAGCTCAAAGACATTGAAGACGAAAGACCATCTCACATAGAGCATCATTTGAATGACCATCCCTTAGGGGGAGATTGTTAGGATTTATAAAAGTGATGGTCATTTACGTTTTATATTTTGTAATGTGTCGTTGTATTTAATTAAGTAAAAGTAGTCTATGGGCTTGGACCTAATCTAATAGGTTAAATGTAATGTATTAAAGAGTCCATGTAAAAGCCCAACCCAAGTCCAAGCCCATCCACCCATCTCTCAAAAACTATAAATAGAACCTCCCACCCTCATTTGGGAGGTTGATGTTCTTAGGGTGCTTGAGGCTTGTAGAGAAGTAGTGTGTGCTTATTGAATGAAATACTTTTTCTCTCTACTCTCTCTCTAGATCTTATCTTATATTGTGCTTTAATGTTTATTAGTGTGTGTGATAAGGATTGATCATAGGTCCTACAGATAGTCTCGATTCATTTGAAATTTGTTTGGTGTGTTTTAGGTGTTGATGGGATATATGGGTGATATATGCGTGATGTATATGCGATGTATGTGTAATATAGGTGTGATATGAGTGTGTGTTGACACTAAATCCCTTTGTAAGATTTTATGGTTGTGAGTTGAGTGTATTGATTTTGGGATAAGTTCATTTTGATTACCTTGGTGGTGTAGAAATGACTTGTGTAGTTTTGGGGTTTTGCGTAACAAGTCTTCGTTCAAGTATTTGAGCGTTAGTAAGTTATGTGGAGTTGTTTGATGGGGTTATATTTATAGAGAGTGCGAAATGCTATTTTTGGAAACTTTGTTTTGGAAATGATAATTTTCCGAGTCGTCGTAAAAGAAAAAAAAACGAAAGTTTATCGCGTAAGACGTTAGGTTTCGTATGGGTTCTTATAAAATATCGAGAGTACAAGGTTTTAAGTGTAATAATTAATATTAATAAAAAAATAAATAATACATATTATGGGGGGGGGGGGCGCGCCGAATATTGTAGGGGAAGGGAAAACGGGAACCAAATTTGATCTCAATTACAATTCCTAATAGTAAGGGTTATCTAGAATATACCATAGGGTATTATAAATACAAAACAAAAACCCCTCACCCCTCTCTTTTGTGAAATTCGGTCGACCAAGGGAGAAAACAAGAAGAAAAAATTAGGGTTTTATTATTGAAGCCTAAAAATCAAGATCAAGGTATAATTTTCAATACATGTGTTCAATTAATTATTATAATTCATGTAACAAGAATATGATGGATTAGGGTTTATGTTTACTTCTGTAAATTAATGATGTATAACATGTTTGGATCAATAATTAGTAATATTATGATGATTGGTGAAGAGATTAGGGTATAAAACATGCTAGTTATTGAGTTAGGGTTTGGACAGATTCATAAGACTGTAAAGATACGACGATATTTAATAGATGGAGATGAGTTATTACATGAATCTTGAGTCTAAATTGTAGTTCAGATAACGTACTTTCCAAAAAGTTCGGCCACGATTGATTTCGAGGTCGGGAGGTCCGTCAAACGATTTTTCTAAGTAAAGGTGTCAAAGCGGTTAAATCGGGGCAGATTTAGGTTAAAAGTATTGAGGTCAAAAGTGGTTTTAAAAGTGTAATTAGGGTTAGCCCTTCTGGAGAACCTTGCTTTTGGCTTGAACAGGTTTGGGAGCCTGGGCTTGAGAGACTGAGGGAGTGGCCTCAAGAAGAGCAAGCTTAGCTTTTGCTTTCCTATACTTAGTTTTCAAAATCTTTTTGACTACTTTGAGAAGTTTGAGAAGACTGAAACATCTTAGTTGAAACTTGCTAGTTCCTGAAGAAGAATTGTTTCCAGAAAATTTGTAAGAGGGTTCTGAGGTCATTTTTGAATAGCAGTCTTTAGCAAAATGATCCTTTTTACCACATTTAAAACATTCAGTGGTCTCATTTGCTTTTGCTTTTGAAAAGTTAGACTGATTTGTTTAGATAAAACGTGTAGAGTTTGCAAGGAGTGCCCTCTCTTGGAATTCCAAGTGTAAGTCACTTAGGTACTCCTCACTGGTTCTATCATCAACCTCATCGTCAGGATCCTCTTGAAAATCCTGCACAATCCCATTAGAATAAAAGGCAGTTGATATGGGTGAGGAAGTCAGGGCCTTTTTGGACTCAAGAGCCTTCTTTGAGTCTGGGTATCTCCTTGAGATTAAGTTGTCTTCATAGACAAACTTCCCATAGATCTCAGCAAGCTCAAGGGTCTGAATGTGATTTGTATTCCTAAGGCCTTGAGAGAAGTTTAGCCACTTCTCAGGGAGACTGTTGACAAAGCCAACATTGATCTCATGCTTAGACAAAACTACACCATCATTGGATAACTCATTTATCAGGGTCTTGTACCTGGTATAGGTCTGAGAGAGACTTTCAGAGTCTTTGGCCCTGAAAGTATTATACTCAAGTTTAAGATCCATGATCCTATTTTCCTTGGTATCTGAGGGACCTTCGAAGCTATGAACCAAGTCAAGCCATGTTTGTTTGGCTGAGGTACAGTTAATGACTGATTCCATTATATCGTCATGAAGATAAGATATAATGATGCTTCTCAGGCGCTGGTCTTGGTTGACCACCCTTCTCTCATCAATAGTCCACTGAGCTTCAGGTTTGATTAAACCTTCACCAGTTTTTGGGACATAAGGACCTTCATTTATACAAGTGATGTAGTATGGTTCCATACCAGTCAAGTAGCAAAGCATGCACTTTTTCCACTTGCTAAATTTTCCAGCTTCTAGTCTGGGAGCAACAGCTGAATAGCTACCTCCCTTTTTATTGACTAGCTGGGGCACATTGATATCAGCCATAGTAGGATCTTGGTTTTAAAAATCTTGAGCACTCTTAGTTTTGAAAAGATTTTATTAACCAGAGGCTCTGATACAACTTGTTGTTCCCTTTACACTTATAGAAGTAACTACAAAGTTATCCTAATCGTGTACTAAAACTGATACAATGTATGATTAATTTTACCAAATAAGTTATAACGTAAATATAAAAACAACAAAGGTTATTTTTCAACATTTAAATTCTTATTAGAAATTAATCAAAGAATCTATTACCCAAGTGTTTTGCGGAATAAACACTTGGGATTGAATAGACAAGGTATGGTGTTCTCCTCTCTAAACTCAAGCTGTTCTTGAGTGACAACTAAAAGACCCACTGAGCTATCTCAGGGATGAGGTTGTTCTTTGGAGGAGAAAAGTGGGTTTGCGAAAGTCTAAGCTTTTAATGCACAAACCTTGACTCACTTTTCTCCTCATCTATCTATTTATACACAAGTATAAAAGAACAACCCGTGACTAAAGTACAAAAGGAAAACCTAGTCTAGTCTGACAAAAGCACTACAGTCTTTTGTCAGTTCCAAGAATCTATTTTGGGATTGTCTTAAAGAAGCTTTCCAATTATCAGTTATGACACTTCACATCTTCAAGCCATATAAGGTAAGTTTACTTTGGCGGCGATAAGACTCATCCTTATCTCCTTTAAACTTTCCCGCTCGATCCCGCCTTTTCTTCAGGCCTTAGATTCAGTCTAAGTCTCCAGTCTTTGTGTTGTTCAGGAGACTGAGGGGTTCAGTGAGCGCTTGTCAGTACTCACTGAACCCATCATCTTCTTCTTTGGCTTAAGTCACACTCAGGGAGTCCCGCCTTCCTGAGGAGTGAATCCTTCTTCTTGAATTCTCCTTAAGCTTCCTGAAGATGACTCACTGAGTTACTGTTCACTCAGTGACTTGAATTGTTCTCGGTTGATAAACACTTGGCTTAATTTGTGTTCAAATCCTGTTTAAGATAATTGGGTATTTACGAACCCAACATTATCCCCCTATTTATAGAGAGTGTGAAATGGTATTTTTGGAAACTTTGTTTTGGAAATGATAATTTTCCGAGTCGTCGTAAAAGAAAAAAACGAAAGTTTATCGCGTAAGACGTTAGGTTTCGTATGGGTTCTTATAAAATATCGAGAGTACAAGGTTTTAAGTGTAATAATTAATATTAATAAAAAAATAATACATATTATGGGGGGGGGGGTTGCCGAATATTGTGGGGGAAGAGAAAAAGGGAACCAAATTTGATCCCAATTACAATTCCTAATAGTAAGGGTTATCTAGAATATACCATAGGGTATTATAAATACAAAACAAAAACCCCTCACCCCTCTCTTTTGTGAAATTCGGTCGACCAAGGGAGAAAACAAGAAGAAAAAATTAGGGTTTTATTATTGAAGCCTAAAAATCAAGATCAAGGTATAATTTTCAATACATGTGTAAAATTAATTATTATAATTCATGTAACAAGAATATGATAGATTAGGGTTTATGTTTACTTCTGTAAATTAATGATGTATAACATGTTGGGATCAATAATTAGTAATATTAAGATGATTGGCGAAGAGATTAGGGTATAAAACATGTTAGTTATTGAGTTTGGGTTTGGACAGATTCATAAGGCTATGTAGAAAACTAGAAGGGGGGTTGAATAGTTTTACCGTATTAAAATTTTAATCCTTTTGTTTCTTATGTGAATTCAACGAATCTATGCACAAATAAATAATCACACAATATAAACAATAAAGTAAAGAGAGGAAAGATCAAACCACACAACACAGTTGTTTATAGTGGTTCGGCTACAAGGACTCTCTTCCTTGCCCTACTCCACTCCTCGAGCCTCTAACTCGAGAGTTATCCTTCACTAAGAAACAAACTCCCTTCTAGGTGGAGAAAACCTTTACACATTGCTTACTTCCTGTGGAAAACTAGAAGGGGGTTGAATAGTTTTATGTCTTTTTAATTTAGTTTAGAAAACTTTTGTTTACTTTTAAAAACTTAGATTCGAATTTATGTGAACTCAACTCTTGAACAATATGAACAAATATAAGTAAGTCTAAATAAACAATGCAAGTAAAGTAATGAAATGAAATAAAAGATAGAGATGGAAAGATCTAACCGCGAGACAAAGGATTTATAGTGGTTCGGCTACAAGGACACCTTCCTTGCCCTACTCCACTCCCCGAGCACCTAACTCGAGAGTTTTCTTCACTATGTCAACAAGCTCCCTTATGGCGGAGAAAACCTTACACAACTTTTGCTTACACCGGTTTAACGACACAAAGCTAAATGTCGAGTTCTAATCGTAGCTAGAACTATTCTCACAACTTCTACATAACTTCTTCACAACTTATTCACAACTTATTCACACCGGCTTCACAACTTCTTCACGACGGCTTCACACCTTCTTCACGACTTCTTCACGCCTTCACTACTTACACACCTTAACTTCTTCACAACTTCACTACGGCTTCACAACTTCTTTACAACCTAGCACTACTTATATACTCTTCTACTTCTTCACGCCTTCACTACTTACACACCTTAACTTCTTCACAACTTCACTACTTACACACTAATCTAGCCTAACCAACTATGCTCACACCTATCTAACAAATATACATAACTTGCACAAATGAATGAATGATTTATAAAGTTTACTAAACTAACAACTTAGGTAACAAGATGATACTAAGTTGTAATACTTCTAGTCTTGTTTGTTAGAAGTATTCTTCTTTTGCACTTGGATGGTGGAAGCTTGGATCACTTGGAAACCAATGCTTAAGAATATATGATCAAAGGATTTAGAAAGAATTTACAAAGATAAGAAGAGATTTAGAACAGAAGGTTTGGGGTGCAAAAGGTGAGGAAAAAGTCCAGAGAAAGTCCAGTATTTATAGGCAAAACTGGGAGCCTACAGGAGCGGGGCGGTCCCCTTAAAATTAAGGGGCCGCCTTGTATATTTAAAGGGGCCGCCCTACTGTACCGTTGCCCAGTTTTGTCTTTTTGTGGGGAAGGTTTTTCTGGAACATTTTTGCCATTTTTGGTTGAAAATTTGAATTCATAAATTTATAATGGATTAAACCTTTTTATTTATTACCAAAAATATTTTTCTAAAAGATATAAAATGTTTGTGACATTTTATAAAAATCTAGTGATTTAAGAAAATATTCCTTTGATCATATAATGCATTAAGCACTTGTTTATTCATACCTTAAGTGATTGAGTTGTCGAAATAGATATTTACAACTAAATACTTGTTTACGTCATAATCTTTCGTTTAATGATTTTACATTTTGTGATTATCAAAACGTAGAGATATCGAAAGATGTTAATAACGTTTTTAGGCATTATTTATATCAACAATCTCCCCCTTTTTGATGATTACAAAATCTAAACTCATTAAACTAAAAAATTGATTTTTAGACAAGTATTTAGTGAGTTTATATCTACTTCTCCCCCTTTTTGTAGAATCAAAAAGGTTATGCCGACAAGTTTTAGAAGTGAAATTTGTCGGAACGAGAACTCCCCCTTGATGTGTGCTCCCCTCGTTTGAGGGCACCAAGGAGACGAGCTATGGAAATCTTGGCTGCAAAAATATTAGGAGTACAAGCATACATAGCAAAATATGGAATATAAAGACAACAATCATGGCAAACAACAATCATGGCAAACAAATATTAAGAACACATAGCAAGACATATATATGCATAGCAAAAATATTTAGAACATGCAAATAATCTATTCATGCATTCAAGATGATCATGTATAACACATGAATCATCATTACATCACACAATATGCTTAAAACATAAGGATTACAACATAAGTAAAAGATACTAATAGTCCTAATATTGCCAAAGAGAGCTATTGGGCTTGCTTGCGACACAAAAGGGTAAGGGATTTTATTTTGGGGCGAAAAGCATGTGGATAGGACTTAGTTATTTGATGGTGAGGGAAATGGAGTGGATGGAGTGGATCTAGCGATGTTATATTGGATTAGAGGAGGAATAGGATGAGGACAAGTGAGTAGATATTCGATCCAAGAAATATCTTCACTCAAGTGGAGAATTTGTTTTTGAAGGAAGATGCAACAAGGACAATAGTGGGTGTGGTTTGTAACTTGATCCAAGTTGAGAGAGTGGGGTAAGCAATTTGAGTAGGGTGAAGATTGAGGATCAAGGTTGGCCCTTGTTGTGTTGTGCAAGGTGTATAGCAAGGAGATCACAAAGGTCATGGATTTGGTTTATATCTTCACGGAACCCTTCCTTTTCCTTGAGAATGTGGATTTGGTTATTTGGTGGAAGTGGATGAAATTGGGGTGTGTAGTTGGAAGTAAAGTTGGATGTTTGACCAATATGATGAGGGTTTTGAAAGGTTTCAATGAGGTTGGTTTAAGGTTGATATGTGTAGTTTGGAACGAAGGTGGAGGTTGAGGTTATTTTGTGATGAAGGAGGGCTAGAAGGGAGTTGATCCAGTTAAGCAAGGTGTAAGGCAAGAAGAGCACAAACTCATGGGCTTCTTTAAGTTCTTCAATGAACTTCAAGTATTTGGAAGAAGGTGATGATGGTGGAGTGTGGTTATTATGATGGATGAATGAGCACTAATGATGGAAAATGGTATTTATAGTATAAGAATGGTGTAGTTTAGGAAGGTAAATTTTGGAGGGTGGTTTAGAAAGGTGATGATGGTGGAGTATGGTTGTTATCTGGGATGGATGTTTGAACATGTAACATAGGAGTAACATGTGAGTTGGTAGGAGGTGGTGGTGATACTCTTGGTGGTGGAGACATTTGTGAGCTTGGGTAATTATGAGTGGATGAGGATGGAGATATGGAAGAAGGGGATATTCCAAGAGTGGTGAGTGTTTTGGATGGTGCATTGGTAGGTTGAATAAGATGTGAGGTGTTGTGAATGAGATTGGGATTCTTGTTTTGGGGTTGATCATGCTCTTCATATGAATCACATGAGTGAGATGAAGGTGTATTTTCGGGAGTAAAGGTGGATGGTTGGTTATTATGATGAGGTTTGTGAACGGGTTCATTGGAGTGAGCTTGAGGATTAGGAGTATAGTTGGGAACAAATGTGGGTGGAGGTGTTGGTTGTTTAGCCACATCATTTGTTGTGATGGACTTGTTTTGGGGGTTTGGTTTTCTTCTCCAACCGGGCTTTTTGGTCATCCTTGCTAACCTTGAGGATTTTGGCTTTGGTTTGATGGGAGATGGCATGATGAGATGATGGAAGGTTATGAGGAATGGAAGTGTTTATAGTGTAGGGTTGATGGGATTAAGGAATGGATAAAATTTGTTGGATGGATTGGAATAAGATATGTTTGTGAATTTTGGGAAGTGTAGGATGAAATGGGCTAAAAAGTAGAAAAGGAGACAGCATCTTTGACCATCAGATGGTCAGTCCCCTTAAATAGGGGCCAATCCCCTTAAACATTAAGGGAACCGTCTTATGATTTAAGGGGGCCGCCCATCTGTTGGTTCCCAGATTATTGGAAATGGGTTTTTGGCAGAAAATTGTAGAAAGGGTTGTGTTTTTGGGTTTAGTTTCAAGCAAGTCCAACTCTTTGAGGCAATTAAGCATGTAATAGATATTTATGCAAAACATGTTAATTTAAGCAAACAAGTAATTTCATCTAGCATGTAAACATACTTATCAAGCAAGTAATATATATGGACTAGGAAACAATAAACTACACCAAGTATTTTCTTAATTATATGTAAGCAAGTAAACATACTTATTAATAAACTATTTGAGGGATCCTAATGTGTGCCTATGTGCAATAAATGGGAATTTAAGATAGCATGGACTTCTAGACTTGTTACAAACAAAATCTTAATAGACAAACCATGGTCCGCTTGATTTGACTTAGTTCACTTATAAATGTCATGTACATAAATATAGATGACAAATATGAGATCACCATGCATGATTTAAAGAAATGTTTTTAGCATTATTCAACAATGTTTGAAAGTGGATTTTTGTGAAAGTTATTTGAATAAAATAGATTGGGTTTTATTTCAAAATGTGTTTATGAAGAATGGGTAAGAAAAAAAAAAATTCCCAATCTTTGACTTTGATTGAAACAGAATTATGGACATAGATTAAGAAGAAAAGTGAGATAGTAAACCATGTTAATACAAAAGTGAAATAGCCATCTAGAAAATCATTTTTCCAAAATGTGAAGTTTCTGTATATTTTTAAAGATACTAGATTTTTGACAACAAATACCATTAATCCTAGATTTAAAAAAAATGGTTGTTAAAGATCTCATGCTCAAGGGAATTGGTTAAGGCTATTGTCACATGCTACCCTTTTCTACATATCCTATGGTCATAAGGAAGTGATGACTAAATTCTATATGTTTGATGTGAGAGTGTTGAATGGGGTATAACCTAACATCTATAGCTCCTTTGTTGTCACATACTTATCTAACTTAATGCCATATTCTACGAGAGCTTGTTTCATCCATAGTTTTCTAACGCGAGAAATCTAATCTTACTTCTATGTTAATGATTAATCCACTTAACTCATTTCACTTCATCACCATGAGTTTTCTAATAGTGGACATAGAAGATTTCCATTTTAAATTTGAGAAGGCTAAGTGAGTTCGACAGTGAATACTTCATTTAATACTTAGGGGGCTAACTAAAGAGTTTCTAGTTTATTAAATCGTAAGACGGATATAACTAAAAGTGTAAGATCCCACAAAAATCCGTTATGGTAATCCTTGTTAATTAATGATAACCTTTAGTTACCCTTTAACAACACCCATTTTTACGGAGAAATTTAAAATTTTCTTGATATATTATTTTCACCATGTCACGACATCACAACAATTATCAAATAACAGCACTGGTATACGTGCTTTACGAAACATAACTATTACATAAAGGTTAGCAGTTCACAAAAATCACTATATGCACAAATTAATATACTTCCTACCTACGTACCACTTATATTAATACAAAGTACAAACGTGTGAATATCACAATGAACAAAGCTTCTACCTAACTCCCTATGATATTTGCTTCTACCTAACTCCCCATGACATTTTAAATGTCGGTACAATACTCCAAGAATCCATACTTATATCTGTCCTTCATCAACTCTATACACGTATCTATCTTTCAATCCATACACATAATCTACCAATCTGTCCTTCACTAAATCCATACACGTATTCTACACGTTTCTTTTATAAACTTTCACTCCACACAACATTTCTATTTTACTAGCTATCTCATCTCTCTCACCTCACTCTCTCTCATTATTTTCCGGCCACTGTCCGGCCATTTGAGCCACCACCGCCAACCACCAACTCTCACCGCCATCACCAATAGCTTCCTTGTGACTCCCTTGTCACGATCCACCACCACACGCGCCACCTAACATCCTCCATCACCACGTTGCACCATCTCCACTACACGTTGCCGCCACCATGAAGACGAGAGACGAGGGTTGTCTGTTTATCTTGGTTCGTTTGTTTATTTCTTTTGATTTGCGACCGTGAGCAGCCTCCACAACAGCCGCCGCTTTCCTCCTCTTCTCCTTCTCGTTATGGTAAAACCGATAAACCCGTTCAATATTTTTTTTTTATATATACATACCGATTATATTTGATTTGTTTTCGTGGATCTATAACGAGTTTTAAATCGATTCGAGTTAATTTGGAACTATAAAAACGAGATTTAAAACGTATACTGATTTTATTCGTGTGGTAAGAGTTGTTGTAGAAGTCGGTTTGATATTACTTGGGTCAAGTCGTGGTTGCAAGGTCGTGGGTTCAAACCCACGGCCGAAGCTACTTGAGTCTAGCCGAGTCGAGTTGTCGAGTCGAGACATAGGAAAAATTCATTTGTTGTTATACTAGATTTTTGAGGATGAATTGATTGAGGTTGGATTGAGAAAGGATTCAGATTTGATGCTGGGAATGGGTCTAGTTGATGGTTGTGTTGGTACCGATGGTAAAAGCTGAGACCATTAGGGTCTCGGCAAGTCTCGTTGTTGTGCCGTTGTCATTGTTATGTTGTTGCTCTCGTTTGGTTAAGTGGTATAGTCGTTGTCGATATCATTTGGGTCTCGGGTTGGTCACGTATTACAACTTAGTGTGTTTGGTTTAAAGGAATGGGCCAAAGCCCAACATATTTTATAAAAAGTATGTTAGATATGAAATCTGGTGACAAATATAATGGACTAACATGTAATTACTCGTTATTTGGTTCACTTGGTACGTTTCGGATAATACTTGAATTATGAATTGGATCCGAATATGGATTGTGATTATTACGTTTGGACAATTTGGACAATCTTGAATCATTATCAGACTTAAAATACTCGAAGACGGACTTATTGAACATTTTATATTAGACTCGGACCAGACACAAAATCTTTAATAAAACCAAAACTAATATTTACGAGAACAATAGCGAGACATAAACTTATTAAATATTGAAATTTCATATTTGATTAATCCAAGTCTCGATTACTCGAGAAAAACTAGTTTTATTAACTAAACTCATTTTTATTATAAAACATCATTGTCTTATACCAACTATTTGGGAATAACGGGGTAAATGCCGAAATGTACAAACTAGTTATTTTAATTGAGGTGTTTATTTGACTTTAGCTTCTAAGTTGTCCTCCTTGGTTTGAGTTCTCGTTAGTATTCTCTTGGGATAATTGATGTCTATTCTTTTTGGCGTGAGTTGTACGTCGAGTCTAGGTTATCTTACCACACCACACGAAACATTTAAACTAAGCTTTTGATAAGTTTTGAAAACTGAGTAATCCACGAAAACTACGACACATTACCTTTTATAGATTTTATTATTTTGCGAGGCATGTTTTGAGGTAACTGTATACATATTAGGTTGTGTACCATCGTTGCTGTATGAGACTGTTGTAAAATGCTCTAGATGCCAGTCATGTCAGTGTGATCTTTGCTTGCTGTGGCTAAGGTGAGTCGTGGCCCCTACTTTTCACACTTGTTTTAATAACTCTTTTGGGGGAGATACATGCTTTAACTGTTTTTATATTACTTGAAATATCTTATGATTTACTCAAAATCATCAACTATGCTCTACATGCTTGAATTATACTTGAAAGGAATACATGCTCATTATATGTGCAAATTGTCTGTTTATCTTAAACACGGAACTTGGAAGATAACATTTTAAGCTACTTGATGACACTGAAACTCATTGTATGCATTCATGTGGCAAATGAATGTACTGCTACTTTAATATGATATTTCTACATGTCACTATAAATAATTGCCAAGACTAAAATTACGCATGATTCACCTATATTGCCTAAGCACACTTTATTGCCAAAAGTCCCTTTATCATGAGCCATTAATCACTGCGGTGAGCGCGAATATAGTGAACAGCTTCGAAACCTGTTAGAGGCTGACGACCTATCCCACTAAATACTGTGACGGAATGCCTATATGGTTAGTCGTATTTAGTCGCGATGCACTATATTTGAGAAAAATAGGAATTGGCAAGTACCTATTAACACGAGGGCCATAAAAACCCATCAGTGACCCTGGGGGACACCGCCGTATTCCGGTACTCTGTTAACGTTTTGCGTGTCATGAGGCTTAGGGCAATATAACTTATGAATATATGAATGTTTCATATATATCCTAGGATACAGCTGTATCTAGAAGACCACCACTTTACACTTATAGATTTCAGACATTAGATTATTATTTCACTACGTGTTATGATTATGAATCCCGTACTTGAATTTTAATTGTTATCATATGTGATTTAAACGAGAACTCTACAAAAGACAACCCAAAATGCTTGGTATATCGATACATTTAAAAGCTGACTCAACAGTCTATATCGAGCATATAACAACGTAGCTCATCTGCATTTATACCTGAATTTATGATTTTAGTAATCATACATTATTCACTTGTGGATTTTATACAACGCAACTCTTTATTTATTTCATGAAGAACTATTATCACTATACACCTTTCAAAGAGAAATATTTTCCATCAAACTCCACGAACTCACCAACCATTGTGTTGACGTTTTAAGCATGTTTATCTCAGGTAAATTAATGGAGCAGGACAAGACACGGAGCGGGCATCTTTTACTCTGATAACTTAAATGGTGTAAAATCGAATATGTCATTCCTTTCAAATTATCATATCTTTTTATGGGATTTTCAAATCAAATAAATCACTTTTGTATCAAGAATATTCTTTGAATGACATATAGCTTTAAAAATGCATATGCTGGACCGTTTTCTGAGATTTAAACTTCGATCCTCACCGTAACACCCAAATTACTTTTCCGCTGCCACAAACCAAATTTGGGGGTGTTACAGTTTGGTATCAGAGCCTATGGTTATAGAGAATCAAACATTTTAAAACATTGAACTATAACCACACTTTCAAAATGAATGATTTTACACCATACCATTTTACGCCCTCCGTGTCTGCAGACTGCCGTGCTCAATACATTACCTATTAAGATTATGTTGCACTAATCTTTACATGCTTGATAATTACTCTTCACACATTACACACTGTATTATCTCACACTTACCGTTACGCTCTTAACGTACGAATTACTTATAATTATTATTTTTGGCTACTACAGTACCATGTCTTCCAAACCTGTTAATATTACCAAGGCTACCCTTCATACTACTCATACATCACCTTGTTATCATATCACTACGGATGCTAAAAATCCCTATGTACTAATATCTCAACCCCAGACTAATACGGAACTTACTCACATATCACTCTCATTATCACCAATTCACTCACCCTTACGTCAGAAAATTAGAGGAACTACTGAATCTTATCCATTGAAGAGTTGATTGGTTGTCCAACAACATTCGAGGTTAGACAGAATTCACACTAAGAAACGATTTGAAAAGAGATTGAGCCAAATTCTCCTTTAACTAAACTACCACACCCATATGCCCCGGTAACTCGACACAGAAAAGTTAGGATTTTAGTACCTTATGAACTCGAACCTTTTATGACACTAAATTGGAGCTACCTCAATGGACTTATTAAGAAGATATATCTATGTTTAGTACCAATTATACTACCATTTTCACCTTATTTCACCCCTAGACATGATCAGGATAACGTCACCATACCTTACCACCACTATTATCATCATTCCCTCCATCGTCGGTTGGACCCGACTACTCGTTAAGACTACTCACCCAAACTTACCTGTTTACACTTCACCAACAGAAGCTGACTCCTAGAGAGAATTTACCCTCTTAGGTCTTTCTCGTAATTACTATTTCCCACCTGCTGTTACTCTTTCCGCCCGAATCCTCAAGTCTGAATAGAACTTTAGGACAACAGTTACCCACACACCTACTCCTCCCACCAACATGATGCGACTGGAGCGTCATAAAGAACAGATTGATACACTCCTATTAACATCATTGACAAAACACCACTCACAACCAACGACACCCTACCTGAACTTTTGTCCGACAGGATGGATTTCTAGGACGGACTGATAAGGTTTCAGTCAGAGATATTAAGAAACACTCCCACATGGCAATCCTTACAATGAGGAAAAACAAAGATTTATTAACCTGCTGCATGGAACATTAATAAAAGACCTTGTATCGTTGGCTTTGTAAAACAATCGATCAAGTTATTAATGTTATGATGTTTACATTAATTATACCCAGACTTACTACAATATCATCTACGATTGTTACGATTCCTCATACCTGCCATAACTAGGCTACAACCATAGAATTCTCTAAGACAAAACTTCGGAAGAAAACTTGATGAATGAAGAGAAAATTTTGGAACTTCGGCTTTTGTGAATGAAACAATTTGTTCCCTAGCAATCCCATACCAAGAATTAAGCATTTATCTACGACATTACCCAGACACATCGTGATTTAGGGTTCACAACTGGTTAAAGTTTCACATTGTGACCACATTATTAAGACTAGTATACAAATACCTTGTTACTCGAATTATTCTAACACGGCCATTAGGTGGATTTAAATCCGTATTTCTTGGGATATCGATAGAATATGGCCAACATGAGCATTACAAATACCCCACTAACACCAACCACAACTATGACTCCTGAAAGTATCCGAAATTTAGTAATCAACATCGTTGCTGTGATACTCGGGGCGACTACAGTAGCTCATCCGAGTAGCAACAATAAGACAACCGAAGAAAAGAAAACGACTGCTTCTTATAAACATACCCTTGAAAGTTTCACGGGTTGTAGACCAACTCACCTTAAAAATATAGGAGAAGTGACTAAACCCACCATCACCATTACCCAAGGATTTTTTTTGACCAAGAAGTTAAACAGGACACTACAATGATTAATGCTCAACCCAGAATATCACTTAAGACAAAAAGACCAGTGGAAGAGAATGGGAACTCTTTAAAACCTTAACAACGCCAAAGGATGACACCTATGTTTAAGCAGAAGATAAATTCTATTGTGGATAAGCAAACCCTAGCGTAAAACTTTCTAAGTTATATTTCATTATATACTTTACCTTAGGTACAACGGATGTAACCCAAGTGTATCAACTACCTTCCTACCGCATGCAGACTCTAACTTGTAACATTTCCGAAATAATCATAATCCACGTCTAGTTCAATTTCTATTCCATTCATAGTCATTATGTAACAATACCCAGAAATCACTTTAGCAATTTGATTCAGCACCACTTATGACTAAACCATAGGTTATCACCACATTGTAAGAAATTCTCACCCAAAACCTAAGTTTATACCGAGGATATCCTATATTCACTTTAGAAATTCCTGACTTATTCTCAGAATATGAACAAAAACTTCTTAATTCTTTTAAAGACAATCAGAGAGTGTCCGACTTTGTGACGGAACCATTATAATTGAAACATATAAAACTTTTTGAAAAAGCATAAATCTCACGGTGACTGAGTCAAGCATTACATCATTTGGTCTTCAAATTATACATAGCCTGATCAACTATGTCTAATTTAGGAAGAATCATGTCATGAATGAAACAGTTATCCTTCAGATTTCCTAATAACAACTTCTATTCAAAAGCAAAATCTTAAGACAAAATAAATTGCTCATAAAACGTCACATTTGACCAACCACAAACAAATACCTACACATATTACCCACTATTTTTATGATAAGAAACTGACAAAAGTACAAGCATTAGAATCTTAAGAATTCATAGAGACTTATGAAAAGCGCAATTAGCAAGAAATTTTTATTAGAATACACAGAAACTAGCACATCACGATAAGACTAGCAACGATAATGCTAAAATTACAACTATTTATTCCAACCTTCCTACTACCTATTTTCCATACGCCATATCCACGATAAGGGCTACAATCACCAACGGAATGACAAACGCTAAAATCACGACCAAATATTGGAAGTCTTCTTCCGAGCACACCACAAGTAGATAACCACAAGAATAACGTACACAATTGCTAGCATAATTATGAAATGCGGCATTTTGAGATGTAGAACGAGAGAAAAATAATTTGTGGAAGAATAAAAATTAAAATAGAATATTTATAGGCTAAATCTAACCGCTGGAACCAAAACTAGCCGTTGAAGACACTATTCACAACCGTTAGTATACACTGTTCACTAGCCGTTAAATCTTCACAGTTCCTGACCGTTATTCTCATTATTCTCAATCTTTAGGTTCATCAATTAACCAAACATTCGAATTTATTTCATCTAGCATGAAATAAATCTAATTAGATCTCGTTTCCTTTATTTCCGGATAGAAACCTCTCGACAACATTCTTCATAATCTCTCACCTCAGAACATCACATTTTTCAACACCTATCGCAGACTGAACTTCGGGACGAAGTTCAAAATTTAGGGGTAGATACTGTAAGATCCCACAAAAATCCGTTATGGTAATCCTTGTTAATTAATGATAACCTTTAGTTACCCTTTAACAACACCCATTTTTACGGAGAAATTTAAAATTTTCTTTATATATTATTTTCACCATGTCACGACATCACAACAATTATCAAATAACAGCACTGGTATACGTGCTTTACGAAACATAACTATTACATAAAGGTTAGCAGTTCACAAAAATCACTATATGCACAAATTAATATACTTCCTACCTACGTACCACTTATATTAATACAAAGTACAAACGTGTGAATATCACAATGAACAAAGCTTCTACCTAACTCCCTATGATATTTGCTTCTACCTAACTCCCCATGACATTTTAAATGTCGGTACAATACTCCAAGAATCCATACTTATATCTGTCCTTCATCAACTCTATACACGTATCTATCTTTCAATCCATACACATAATCTACCAATCTGTCCTTCACTAAATCCATACACGTATTCTACACGTTTCTTTTATAAACTTTCACTCCACACAACATTTCTATTTTACTAGCTATCTCATCTCTCTCACCTCACTCTCTCTCATTATTTTCCGGCCACTGTCCGGCCATTTGAGCCACCACCGCCAACCACCAACTCTCACCGCCATCACCAATAGCTTCCTTGTGACTCCCTTGTCACGATCCACCACCACACGCGCCACCTAACATCCTCCATCACCACGTTGCACCATCTCCACTACACGTTGCCGCCACCATGAAGACGAGAGACGAGGGTTGTCTGTTTATCTTGGTTCGTTTGTTTATTTCTTTTGATTTGCGACCGTGAGCAGCCTCCACAACAGCCGCCGCTTTCCTCCTCTTCTCCTTCTCGTTATGGTAAAACCGATAAACCCGTTCAATATTATTTTTTTTTATATATACATACCGATTATATTTGATTTGTTTTCGTGGATCTATAACGAGTTTTAAATCGATTCGAGTTAATTTGGAACTATAAAAATGAGATTTAAAACGTATACTGATTTTATTCGTGTGGTAAGAGTTGTTGTAGAAGTCGGTTTGATATTACTTGGGTCAAGTCGTGGTTGCAAGGTCGTGGGTTCAAACCCACGGCCGAAGCTACTTGAGTCTAGCCGAGTCGAGTTGTCGAGTCGAGACATAGGAAAAATTCATTTGTTGTTATACTAGATTTTTGAGGATGAATTGATTGAGGTTGGATTGAGAAAGGATTCAGATTTGATGCTGGGAATGGGTCTAGTTGATGGTTGTGTTGGTACCGATGGTAAAAGCTGAGACCATTAGGGTCTCGGCAAGTCTCGTTGTTGTGCCGTTGTCATTGTTATGTTGTTGCTCTCGTTTGGTTAAGTGGTATAGTCGTTGTCGATATCATTTGGGTCTCGGGTTGGTCACGTATTACAACTTAGTGTGTTTGGTTTAAAGGAATGGGCCAAAGCCCAACATATTTTATAAAAAGTATGTTAGATATGAAATCTGGTGACAAATATAATGGACTAACATGTAATTACTCATTATTTGGTTCACTTGGTACGTTTCGGATAATACTTGAATTATGAATTGGATCCGAATATGGATTGTGATTATTACGTTTGGACAATTTGGACAATCTTGAATCATTATCAGACTTAAAATACTCGAAGACGGACTTATTGAACATTTTATATTAGACTCGGACCAGACACAAAATCTTTAATAAAACCAAAACTAATATTTACGAGAACAATAGCGAGACATAAACTTATTAAATATTGAAATTTCATATTTGATTAATCCAAGTCTCGATTACTCGAGAAAAACTAGTTTTATTAACTAAACTCATTTTTATTATAAAACATCATTGTCTTATACCAACTATTTGGGAATAACGGGGTAAATGCCGAAATGTACAAACTAGTTATTTTAATTGAGGTGTTTATTTGACTTTAGCTTCTAAGTTGTCCTCCTTGGTTTGAGTTCTCGTTAGTATTCTCTTGGGATAATTGATGTCTATTCTTTTTGGCGTGAGTTGTACGTCGAGTCTAGGTTATCTTACCACACCACACGAAACATTTAAACTAAGCTTTTGATAAGTTTTGAAAACTGAGTAATCCACGAAAACTACGACACATTACCTTTTATAGATTTTATTATTTTGCGAGATATGTTTTGAGGTAACTGTATACATATTAGGTTGTGTACCGTCGTTGCTGTATGAGACTGTTGTAAAATGCTCTAGATGCCAGTCATGTCAGTGTGATCTTTGCTTGCTGTGGCTAAGGTGAGTCGTGGCCCCTACTTTTCACACTTGTTTTAATAACTCTTTTAGGGAGATACATGCTTTAACTGTTTTTATATTACTTGAAATATCTTATGATTTACTTAAAATCATCAACTATGCTCTACATGCTTGAATTATACTTGAAAGGAATACATGCTCATTATATGTGTAAATTGTCTGTTTATCTTAAACACGGAACTTGGAAGATAACATTTTAAGCTACTTGATGAAACTGAAACTCATTGTATGCATTCATGTGGCAAATGAATGTACTGCTACTTTAATATGATATTTCTACATGTCACTATAAATAATTGCCAAGACTAAAATTACGCATGATCCACCTATATTGCCTAAGCACACTTTATTGCCAAAAGTCCCCTTATCATGAGCCATTAATCACTGCGGTGAGCGCGAATATAGTGAACAGCTTCGAAACCTGTTAGAGGCTGACGACCTATCCCACTAAATACTGTGACGGAATGCCTATATGGTTAGTCGTATTTAGTCGCGATGCACTATATTTGAGAAAAATAGGAATTGGCAAGTACCTATTAACACGAGGGCCATAAAAACCCATCAGTGACCCTGGGGGACACCGCCGTATTCCGGTACTCTGTTAACGTTTTGCGTGTCATGAGGCTTAGGGCAATATAACTTATGAATATATGAATGTTTCATATATATCCTAGGATACAGCTGTATCTAGAAGACCACCACTTTACACTTATAGATTTCAGACATTAGATTATTATTTCACTACGTGTTATGATTATGAATCCCGTACTTGAATTTTAATTGTTATCATATGTGATTTAAACGAGAATTCTACAAAAGACAACCCAAAATGCTTGGTATATCGATACATTTAAAAGCTGACTCAACAGTCTATATCGAGCATATAACAACGTAGCTCATCTGCATTTATACCTGAATTTATGATTTTAGTAATCATACATTATTCACTTGTGGATTTTATACAACGCAACTCTTTATTTATTTCATGAAGAACTATTATCACTATACACCTTTCAAAGAGAAATATTTTCCATCAAACTCCACGAACTCACCAACCATTGTGTTGACGTTTTAAGCATGTTTATCTCAGGTAAATTAATGGAGCAGGACAAGACACGGAGCGGGCATCTTTTACTCTGATAACTTAAATGGTGTAAAATCGAATATGTCATTCCTTTCAAATTATCACATCTTTTTATGGGATTTCCAAATCAAATAAATCACTTTTGTATCAAGAATATTCTTTGAATGACATATAGCTTTAAAAATGCAAATTCTGGACCGTTTTCTGAGATGTAAACTTCGATCCTCACCGTAACACCCAAATTACTTTTCCGCTGCCACAAACCAAATTTGGGGGTGTTACAAAAAGTATAAAGGAAATGCAACCTATCAAACTAAGCATATCCTAAGGCAATGATTAATAAGACTATATGTATGAAGTAACTAATCATGAAATTTAAAAAGAGAACGTACCTTATGTCCAGCTTTTCTTCAAATACTTCAAGGTGATATATTGACTTATAGAAGCCAATCATAGATGAGTTTCCGAATTATTCAATGAGTGATGATTTAGCCACTTGGTCCCCATTGTCTCATTTGTCCAAAATTGTTTGAACCAAACATGGTTTGCATTTGCATGTATGGTGAAAGTATTCCCCAAGGGTTGAAACTTGGTTGAAGTGAATAATTCCATATTGGGTGATTATTATTATTAGGAAAGTTTTGTCTACCTTGATTTCTTCTAGGTTGAGGGGTTTTAGACCGAGGATGAGGATTATTTGGTCTATTTGGAGGTGGAGTTTTAGATCTTAATTTCGGTTTAGAAAATCCGGTTTTGGCTTTTAATGATGGTTTATAAAAACTTTTTACTTCCTCATCACTCGCAATAGGTATTTTTCTATCTTTTATAAGTATATACTTAGGTTTTGACTCTAATGGTTTTTGTTTACTAGATTGTCATTCAAACTTTACATTTTTATTTTCACAGGTTGAAACATTATTTGAGTTGAATCCTAGACCGGTTTTATCTCCTGAAGTTCCTTGAACACTTATTATTTTCTTAAGTGAGTTACTACTATTTTTAAACTTGTCAAGTTTGGAAATTTGATCTTTAAGTTTTTCGTTTTCATTTTTGACCTCTAGACATGTTTTACATTCTATAAAGACTTCTTTTTCTTTTTTTAAATTTTGTAGTTTAATTTTTAATTCGAGTACTTCATTTTCTAATTGATTATTAATATGTTTTATTGATTTATTTTTAGCCATGACTTTTTGACCTAATTTGCATAACCTAATATATTCATTATCTAGGTCTTTTTCGTCTAATGATTGATTTTTATCACTAAAGTATTCGGTTTCGGAATGTACCTCATTTGATGTCTTAGCCATAAGACATTTTTCGTCGTTTGCTTTGTCCGCTTCGTCTTTGTCGCTATCACTCCATGTTCCACTAACAAAGGCGCTTTGGTAATCATAACCCGGTGGCTTTGGACATTTGCCAATGAGATGGTTTGGGCTTCCACATCTAAAGCACTTTCTTTTCCCATAGTTATCATTCCTATTTCTTTGAAGCGATCTACTTTCATCTCGTGGTTGTCTTGTGAATCTTCCTCGTCTCTTGAAAAATTTCTTGAACTCTCTTACGGCCATTGCATATTCTTCGTCTTCACTATCGTCACTTGAATCATCATCATTACTAAGTTCCTTTTTGGCTTTTAGCGCGAGAGACTTGATTTGATCTTTCTTGCTCTTGACCGTTTCCGAGTCTCTCTTTATAATTTCTTCATGAACCTTCAAGTTGCCGATAAGTTCATCAAGCGATAACGTCATCAAGTTCTTCGATTCTTCAATCGCCGTGACCTTCGCGCGCCATTTTGGATGTAATGCCCTAAGAAATTTCCTTACACAATTTTTGCTAGAAAAAGTCTCATCAAGTGCTTTTAAACTTGTGATGATAGTGTTAAATTTAGCAAATGCATTATCAATAGATTCCTCTTCAGGAATTGTAAATTGTTCATATTGTTGAACAAGAAGATCTATTTTGTTATCTTTGACTTGACTATTACCTTGGTGAGTGATTAGTAAAGAATCCCAAATTTCTTTTGCGGTTTGACACATAAAAATTCGTTCATATTCTTTGCGTGGTAACGCATTATAAATTACCATTTTAGCCTCATTATTTTTTGCTAGTTTCTTTTTTAAATCATCATTTTGTTTTTCAAAAGGTACAATTTCATCTATTTTAGTTAAAGGGTTATTTTGAATAGGAGGAAAATCACCATAGGTAATAACATGCCAAAGATCAAGATCTTTTGATTTCACATAAGTTTCGAATCTATTTTTCCAATAAAGAAAACCATCACTTTCAAATAGTGGTGGTCTTTGCATAGATTGCCCTTCTAAATATTTTTCAGATTCCATAGATCGTTTCAAGTTTTAAAATACAGTTTATTTTAAAAATCTTGTTTGACGTGGCTCTTGATACCAATTGTGGAAAACTAGAAGGGGGGTTGAATAGTTTTACGTCTTTTTAATTTAGTTTAGAAAACTTTTGTTTACTTTTAAAAACTTAGATTCGAATTTATGTGAACTCAACTCTTGAACAATATGAACAAATATAAGTAAATCTAAATAAACAATGCAAGTAAAGTAATGAAATGAAATGAAAGATAGAGATGAAAAGATCTAACCGCGAGACAAAGGATTTATAGTGGTTCGGCTACAAGGACACCTTCCATGCCCTACTCCACTCCCCGAGCACCTAACTCGAGAGTTTTCTTCACTATGTCAACAAGCTCCCTTATGGCGGAGAAAACCTTACACAACTTTCGCTTACACCGGTTTAACGACACAAAGCTAGATGTCGAGTTCTAATCGTAGCTAGAACCAATCTCACAACTTCTACACAACTTCTTCACAACTTATTCACAACTTCTTCACACCGGCTTCACAACTTCTTCACGACGGCTTCACACCTTCTTCACGACTTCTTCACGCCTTCACTACTTACACACCTTAACTTCTTCACAACTTCACTACGGCTTCACAACTTCTTTACAACCTAGCACTACTTATATACTCTTCTACTTCTTCACGCCTTCACTACTTACACACCTTAACTTCTTCACAACTTCACTACTTACACACTAATCTAGCCTAACCAACTATGCTCACACCTATCTAACAAATATACACAACTTGCACAAATGAATGAATGATTTACAAAGTTTACTAAACTAACAACTTAGGTAACAAGATGATACTAAGTTGTAATACTTCTAGTCTTGTTTGTTAGAAGTATTCTTCTTTTGCACTTGGATGGTGGAAGCTTGGATCACTTGGAAACCAATGCTTAAGAATATATGATCAAAGGATTTAGAAAGAATTTACAAAGATAGAGGTTTGGGGTGCAAAAGGTGAGGAAAAAGTCCAGAGAAAGTCCAGTATTTATAGGCAAAACTGGGCGGCTGGAGGAGCGGGGCGGTCCCCTTAAATAGGGGGCGGTCCCCTTAAAATTAAGGGGGCCGCCTTGTATATTTAAGGGGGCCGCCCTACTGTACCGTTGCCCAGTTTTGTCTTTTTGTAGGGAAGGTTTTTCTGGAACATTTTTGGTTGAAAATTTGAATTCATAAATTTATAATGGATTAAACCTTTTTATTTATTACCAAAAATATTTTTCTAAAAGATATAAAATATTTGTGACATTTTATAAAAAATCTAGTGATTTGAGAAAATGTTCCTTTGATCATATAATGCATTAAGCACTTGTTTATTCATACCTTAAGTGATTGAGTTGTCAAAATAGATATTTACAACTAAATACTTGTTTACGTCATAATCTTTCGTTTAATGATTTTACATTTTGTGATTATCAAAACGTAGAGATATCGAAAGATGTTAATAACGTTTTTAGGCATTATTTATATCAACAATCTCCCCCTTTTTGATGATTACAAAATCTAAACTCATTAAACTAAAAAATTGATTTTTAGACAAGTATTTAGTGAGTTTATATCTACTTCTCCCCCTTTTTGTAGAATCAAAAAGGTTATGCCGACAAGTTTTAGAAGTGAAATTTGTCGGAATGAGAACTCCCCCTTGATGTGTGCTCCCCCTCGTTTGAGGGCACCAAGGAGACGAGCTATGGAAATCTTGGCTGCAAAAATATTAGGAGTACAAGCATACATAGCAAAATATGGAATATAAAGACAACAATCATGGCAAACAGCAATCATGGCAAACAAATATTAAGAACACATAGCAAGACATATATATGCATAGCAAAAATATTTAGAACATGCAAATAATCTATTCATGCATTCAAGATGATCATGTATAACACATGAATCATCATTACATCACCCAATATGCTTAAAACATAAGGATTACAACATAAGTAAAAGATACTAATAGTCCTAATATTGCCAAAGAGAGCTATTGGGCTTGCTTGCGACACAAAAGTGTAAGGGATTTTATTTTGGGGCGAAAAGCATGTGGATAGGACTTAGTTATTTGATGGTGAGGGAAATGGAGCGGATGGAGTGGATCTAGCGATGTTATATTGGATTAGAGGAGGAATAGGATGAGGACGAGTGAGTAGATATTCGATCCAAGAAATATCTTCACTCAAGTGGAGAATTTGTTTTTGAAGGAAGATGCAACAAGGACAATAGTGGGTGTGGTTTGTAACTTGATCCAAGTTGAGAGAGTGGGGTAAGCAATTTGAGTAGGGTGAAGATTGAGGATCAAGGTTGGCCCTTGTATTGTTGTGCGAGGTGTATAGCAAGGAGATCACAAAGGTCATGGATTTGGTTTATATCTTCACTGAACCTTTCCTTTTCCGTGAGAATGTGGATTTGGTTATTTGGTGGAAGTGGATGAAATTGGGGTGTGTAGTTGGAAGTAAAGTTGGATGTTTGACCAATATGATGAGGGTTTTAAAAGGTTTCAATGAGGTTGGTTTAAGGTTGATAAGTGTAGCTTGGAACGAAGGTGGAGGTTGAGGTTATTTTGTGATGAAGGAGGGCTAGAAGGGAGTTGATCCAATTGAGCAAGGTGTAAGGCAAGAAGAGCACAAACTCATGGGCTTCTTTAAGTTCTTCAATGAACTTCAAGTATTTGGAAGAAGGTGATGATGGTGGAGTGTGGTTGTTATGATGGATGAATGAGCACTAATGATGGAAAAGGGTATTTATAGTATAAGAATGGTGTGGTTTAGGAAGGTAAATTTTGGAGGGTGGTTTAGAAAGGTGATGATGGTGGAGTATGGTTGTTATCTGGGATGGATGTTTGAACATGTAACATAGGAGTAACATGTGAGTTGGTAGGAGGTGGTGGTGATACTCTTGGTGGTGGAGACATTTGTGAGCTTGGGTAATTATGAGTGGATGAGGATGGAGATATGGAAGAAGGGGATATTCCAAGAGTGGTGAGTGTTTTGGATGGTGCATTGGTAGGTTGAATAAGATGTGAGGTGTTGTGAATGAGATTGGGATTCTTATTTTGGGGTTGATCATGCTCTTCGTATGAATCACATGAGTGAGATGAAGGTGTATTTTCAGGAGTAAAGGTGGATGGTTGGTTATTATGATGAGGTTTGTGAATGGGTTCATTGGAGTGAGCTTGAGGATTAGGAGTATAGTTGGGAAAAAATGTGGGTGGAGGTGTTGGTTGTTTAGCCACATCATTTGTTGTGATGGACTTGTTTTGGGGGTTTGGTTTTCTTCTCCAACCGGGATTTTTGGTCATCCTTGCTAACCTTGAGGATTTTGGCTTTGGTTTGATGGGAGATGTGTAGGTCCTATTTAATGTAAATCCACACACTTAAACACGCTAAACAAAACGTAAAAACAACTAGTACACATACGAATAATAAGCTACGCAAATACTAAATAGAAATAAATTAATAAGCTATAAGAGATGAAGAGAATAAGAGAGTAATAGAAGAGAAGTGGAAGGAATTCATCTTTGATAACATTTCGGCATAGCTCTCGCATAAGATATGAAAACCAACAACATAGAATGCACCCCATGCCTTCTATTTATAGGCAACTAATTAGGGTAAGCACATGGGGTGGTGTTTGTGTAAAATACAAGAGGATAGCCGGCCCATGGACTCCTAATGGGCCGGTCAATGTTTACAAACTATTAGAGTCCTAAAGTTATCAACCAATTTCGATAACATGAACAAGACTTGAATATTATGTAAAACGTGTTCCTAACAATCTCCCCTAAGTCTTGGACATATTGGTTGCTTGACGTCATCTTTACTTCATTGGCTTCTGACGTCTTGATAATCTTTGTTCTTTTTTCTTTGACTTGAAATGAAATGATGTTGTCTCGATCTGCCAATCTCCAATGTCTTGTCGTCATTTCCATCATGCTCATAAGTCTTTGACGTTTGTTCCTTAACTTGTTCTCTCTTTTCAATCTTTAGAATCGATGAGTTTGAACTTTCAGACTTGTCTTTAACATCTTTGAATATTTGTTGTTTCAGAGTCTTTTGAGAACATTTCTTCAATAACATGAGCATGATGGAATCTTTGTGGTTGAACTCCAGATCTTCAAGCTCCTCAGCAGCAGCAGCAACAACATCAACAGCACGAACCAACCGACACTTACAGGCTCAGACTTCGAGATTATCAATAGCATAGTGTGAAGACTTTCTCTAATCATTGCCCAGGCCGTTCTGAACCGGATACCCCCTAGAGGGCTTACACGGACACACCGAAGTGCACCCACGATTCAGTGAGTCGCTGGAGATCACCCAACGACTATAGACCATTTGGAGCAAACACTAAGCGTAACCCACAAGGAGTTACCGAAGTGACCTGCTGTCAGGGCTGTTTGATGTTGACCCTGGCAGGATTTTCCATTCAATCATTGATAATCACAAGAGTGACTTTTCTCATGAATGTTCTTGGCAGATTGCTAAGATCTGCGAAGGACACTTTCTAAATTTCACAGCTACTGCCCATGATGTGGAACAGCAAAGTGATACTAAGTGTTCCTAAGAGATCTTTGATGTATCTCAAGGCTCTAGACTCGATTAGTGCACATTTGTTTGGTCGTCGGAGGCATGGAGCAGATTGCCTCCTTTTCAATATCAACATACTCGTAGTGAGTAGTCAATAGATTATGAAAGGTTCTCTGTATGAAATGAAACAAATGCCTTTTGAGAGGCACCTGAGTGGCTAAGAAGGTTTGTGTAGTGCGTCACTGGGTCCATGACGTCTTTATTCTTCAATACCGGTGATGCTCAGTCAACCAGTAGATTATGTATTGAACCCAGTGTCTGCCTTAAGGTTGAACAAATGGAGGGCTATTTCTTTTCACCCTTTTCTTTTACTTTTCTTTTTCATTCTTCAACCCCTTCTTTCTCCTTACATTTCATTTCTCCTTTTTTATCATACCTAGGACTTTCTAATACTAGACTATTAGAGTTGTCCTTGGGTAGATCCCTCCGGCTCTGGCGGATCATAGGACAGTTTTTCCTAGTCCTAGCCACCTTATAACTTCGTGACTATCCTATTGATGCCATAAACCAAACCATTGAAAATCTCTCAAAGTGTTAGAGATTGTGAAACATTTTGTAACACTTCGAGAGTTTTGTGTTTTTCAGAAAGACTCCCCCTTAACATGTGCTCATAAGTATTTAAGTGAAATTTGCACATGTCGGGAAGAGTTGGCACTTTTGAATTGATTGATTTTCAATAAACATGATCATCGCGAGACACGCTTACATCACTAGTAAACTAGCTTGAAATTATTACCCGTCCAGATCATATTTAAAGAGAATCGCTCGAAATTGGTACATTCTACTCAGACATATCCTTCGCGAGACACGCTTGCATCACCAGATAAACTGGCTTGAAATTATTACCCGTCCGGGACATGTCCTTTCGACTACTGACTTTAGCTATCGTCAATTCGAGGGTCAATTATGAGTCGAGCACTTGTGAGATACTAGCAATTGAGACATCATATTTTAATTAAATATTTATTCTCCCCCTCAAAAATAGCATACTCATGATGTTTTTGAAAAAACTTGATGATTAAAATATGATATTTTTGATTTTTAGGGAAGAATCTCAAGAACGTTTGTTATTTCGAACAAAGATTATATTTCAAATACTCCCCCTTGAGGAGGGAATACTTGTCCTTATGAGCAAAATCTTGAAAAACAGTTTTAAAATTTTCTGGTTTAATTTTGCTCATAAGTAAGAAGCTTTCGCTCCATTGATTAGGATTGAGGCACTGAAGCGTACCTCAGGGTCCTTTCATTACAAGAACGGGTTGTGCACTGTTATGTGTACACAAGCCATTATAACACAGTCATATAAGTAAGAATTATGAATGAATTATGAATATTGAAATCAAATTCTTACATCAACCGCCTTTGCCAAAAGTGGAGTATTTTGGATCTGTCCTCTGGAATAGTATGACGGGAAATGGAGGACGACCGCTAACATACGTCTCTAACCTTCTCATCTGATCCCTGCGGTAAAGCCTTTCTTCAATCTTCCAGATAAAATTCTTCACTTGCCTAAACTCAGGATTATTCCATTTCTTACTCTTCCCCAACTTTTGATCACAAGCTCGAAGAACTAACCCATCACGTACATTCTTCAAAGTATCATCACAGAACTTATGAACCTCATTGAATGCCATAAAACGGTTTGTATTTGTCGTACTTCTGTAGACGAAACCGAAGACCGGGTCGTTCTTTAGCAAGTACTGAGGCTCTTTGTTGTTAGTAAGATGAAACGCGGGCACCTCAAGATTCAGCTTCTTTTGATAACTTTCAACTCCAAGCTGAAGATCCTCGATACGTTCTTTGATAACCGTTCTTCTTATGAAATGACAGATAGCCGTGCTAAAAGCATACAGAAGACTGTTGTTGAGATGATTCAGCTTCCCTTGAACTTTCATTAGGTGCAAATCTTCAATGTCATTGAGATTAAGGTCAGGAAAGTCTGCTTCATTGAACGTGTAGAGCAAGTCGTCTTGTCTGCGGACAACGATCTCAGAAAGGAATGTGTAATCATGCTTCTGTGATCCCTTGACACTAATCACTGCCTTGATGCGGAGATCACTAAACACCTTTTCACGAGACGCCATGAGTCTAAGCTTGTACTTGTACCACGTCTTTCGTTTGTCAACCCAGTGGTGAATTCCTAGCTCAGCATCACGATCATATTTCGCTTGGTGTTTGATGAAGATATTATGGTTTCGTGCATGTTCTTCAATGGCATGATTGGTTTAGGTTGCAGCAGGAGTGAAGGTGATTGAGGTTGCATATTTCGTCTTGCTAGAAGCCCCATGTACAAGTAGTTCTAGATCTTGGTTGAAGAAGAATTCGAACGGGATATCTGACATTCCATGATATGGCCTAATCACAGGAAGTGGTTTTGTCCAATCGGTGATATATTTTACGATTCTTACTGTCAAGACCACATTCCCTGAATACGTCTGGATTCATCCAGTCGAATTCACTTGACATTGCGCGAGCAATTTTTTCAAGGTGATATTCCAATTCAGCAGCACTTGCAGATTTATCTTTCAGAAGAACGAAGGCATCATTTTTCATTCTACGAAGCTCCCTCTTCGTCATTTTCTTGATGTTGAAAGCATATTTGATTCTTTCTGCATATTCAAACGTGCTATCTTCAAGTTTGAAGGCTTCGTCGTTGTTGATCTGAGCACTTGCAAGATGATCATACCAGTCATTTCCTTGCAAATCTTCATCTGTATCCAACCATGTGACCACAACTGGTTCTTTAGAAGCTTTCTTACTGCTGGAAGGTTTAGACTTTGGTGATTCTGGCGGTGATTGGGGTTGATCAGCTTGTGGTAGAAAGTCTAAGTCTTCAGCCATGAAATGCTCGAAATGATGCTCAGTTGCCTTTGGACCGGAATCTTGATGTTTTAGAGGTTGGGATGAAGTTTTCTCTTATGTTGGTTCCTGAATATGAATCCCATATCCGCTACCAGTTTTGTGTTTCTTTGGTGTGGGGTTCGGATCTTGGTCTTCATCATCTTCGTCACGAATTCGTTTTCCCTTATCAGCAGCAGCCTTGCAAGATTCCTTCTCATAGTGGGCTTCAATAGACTTAATGAGACTGATTTCTTCATGAGAGGGAGATGTGATAGCACAGAGTCTGTTCAGAAGCTCTAGTTCGAGTTCTTCAGTGGTAAAGTCTTGGATTTGCTTGATTCCAGAAGAAGATGCGAGAGCTTCTTTGATCTTGTCATTAAGTTGAACATCGACATGCTTGTTAATGTTTTCCTGAATATCTGTAAGGTATTTCTTGACATAATGCCTTATGTTAGATTTAATATTATGTTCGATATCCAAAGCAAGAAATGCATCCATTTTATTCTTAGTTTCCTGCATCTCCTTGACTTGACCAGACAGATCCTTGACTAAGTTTTACATCTCTGTCATTTGTTCTTGCAACTTGCTCTCTTTCTTGGCTTAAGAAAGTTTGGCTGCTTTCTTTAGTTGCTTAGCAAATGGTGAGAGGACTTCCATTCTGGTGACTTTGGCGATCTTTTTGACATGTTTGCCTTTCATGGCAGCTTTTATTCTGTCAGCAACTGTTGCTTTTGCTTTGGGTGATGGTGATCTTGATGGTGATGGAGTTAGTGAAGGAATGGATGATTGAGAGTTGGGTGGTGTAGGGTCCTTATGAGATGAAGATGGAGGTGTTGGAGAGTTTGGAGGTGATACAGGAGGGGTTGGATTCCTGAGAGGTGACTCCGGAGGTGTGACGGGTTTGAGAGAAAGAACTCGAGGAGTTGGTGCTCTTGGTTGTTCCTGTTGAGGCTTGTAGACAACCAAAGAATCATGAAGTGGAGAGATGATATAATTATCAGCTTCTTCATTCTCCTTTTGTTTCCTTTCAGCTTCTTCCTTCCTTATCCTTTCTGCTTCAACCCATGCCTCTAGGTCATTTGCAGCAGTTGTGGTCTGTGTCCCAGTAATTTCCTTTTCTTCCTCAGAGTTTCCCCATTCACCAGTATCATCCTGGTTTAGTGGCTCCTCTTGAACATCATCAAGTGTGAAGTCTGGAATTTCTTCATCTGTGTTGTCTTTGTTTTTCTCCATCTCTGATTGTTTTTGTTCTTCCAAGTCGGGTTGATTAACCGAGCTTGGTTGAGGAGAAGGAACAGACTCAGGTCTAACGGGTTGATTAACCGTATTGAGCTGAGTAGTTGTGGTAGTAGTTTAAAACCCTCCGGGTTGATTAACCGAATCAGTATGGGTTGAAAACTACCTCTGGGATGACTCCTGATCCTCTTGCTCCCTTAGCAATCTCCTTCTTCTTCTTTTCTTCCATTTCCTTCATAAATTTAACTTGTAGATTAGCTCTTCGTCCATCATCACCTTTAAGTGTTTTAATGCTAGCCTTTAGTGCATTCTCCAGATCAATTTCTGTTTGAAACTGAGCTTCTTTCTCATCCATTAGAATCTCTCTTTCAGGTTCAGATTCAGTGTCTTCAGAATCAGTAGATTCATCACGAATTCCAAGCTCTTCAACCTTCGGCTTAGGTGCTGACTTTACTGTTTTCTTGAGTGTTCTGGGATGTTTCTTTGAAGCACTTGATGCACTCCCAGCTTTACTGCTTTTAGATCGAGTCCTGGAAGATCCCGTTCCCTCAGCTAGTTTGGTGATTCCAACTAACTTCTTTTCATAAACCTGGTCGTATTCTCTGTAAGCTGGAGTTTCTTTGATTTCATCAGTAAGTAGTATCTCAAACAGTCTAAGACCTTGTTTGTGAGTGCTGTCCTTGGGAAAATACACATATTTGAAAGGAGTATCCATTTTAATCACGTGCCTTTCCCTGTCTTCAGGTCGAGGAGAGATATCATGATTTTCATCCATGAGAAGACTGATCAGCAACTTGGTGTAACAGACAAATGGGATCTTTGTTAGTGGTTTCTTGTATTGAGCCCGTATCTGATACATAAGATCCTCCCAGATGATTCCAGCAAAGTCAAGCTTGTGTTTAGTAACAATACCCCAGAAGAGTTGAGCATGAGAGAGTCTGGGATGTTCGTGTCCACTGTCTCTTCCAGACACAGATCGAATTAAGATGTAGTAAATTGTTCTCCATGGTTGAGGAATGGATTTAGCATTGATATTAGAGATTATTGTGAGTGGGAGAACGTGTTCAACATCATATCCAATGCCTATGAGAAAGTTGAAAATGTCTTGTTCAGTTGGTGAAGGCCAATATTGTCAAGAGGCTTCAGGTGGATCTGGTAATGACAAGGCTTCGCGAAGATGAGCTGGTGTGACTTTGACTTGTTTCCTGTCAAGAGTGCATGTGAAGAATCTGTCACTGTCATCAGGCTGGATAGTGCTCCACATCTGATGGATGTACAATTCTGGAACACTGTCTAAGTTCTCCAAGATAGTATAGCATTCATGTCTCTTGAGGATTTCTACAGCAATTTGACAACTTGGTTCTGCACATTTGATGTTGTCAAAGACGACTCTTGGATTGTTTTTCCCATACTTAGCCATGAACCCATGAGGAAAGAGTTCTGCTTTGGTGATCATAGGAAGCGGTTGTTGTTGTTGTGCAGACATTGTGGATAATCTGACACAACATTAAGACACCAATTTGCAGAATATATGTGTGTTAGCATTAGTTAAGACTAATTGTTGCACATAAAATCCTTATTTAGCATGATATTTCAGGTTTTAGTTCATGAATGATCACTTCTTTTTCAAAGGAAACCTTCTCTTTAATTTTTCAAGTCTTAAGGTAATTTGTAAGTTCTTTAGAAATTTGTAATTTCGAAAGCAGTTGCCAAATGCGAGAGAATTTGACAATTGCGGAAGAGATTACCAATTGCGAGAGAGATTACCAATTGCGAGAAGAATTGTCAAATGCGAGAGAGAGTTCCATTTGCGAAAGAAACTTTCATTTGCGAGAACAATCACCATTTGCGAAAGCAGTTTTCAATTGCGGAGGTAATTGTCAAATGCGAGACAAATGTCATTTGCGAGAACAAATGGCATTTGCGAGAGCATATTGACAATTGCGAGAGCAATGACAATTGCGATAGCAAATGTCAATTGCGAGAGCAATTTCAAATTCGAGAATATCTTATACAAGAAATTCCGAAACCCTTTTGAAGACAATATTCACCAGATGTTCTTCGCATTTCATATAAACTTAAAATTATGTTATCAAGCTAATAGCAATGGAATCTAGTGACAATCTTTCGCATTTTGTCCAAGTTATAACAACATTCAACCACAAAATCACTAGAATCAAGCTGCTGGTGTTACGTGTTCTTCATAAACCCTAAATTTCAATTAAGTATAAATTGATGTTTCTGGGTCCATTCTGAGGCAACAAACGTTCAATTCATTTCACAATGACAACATAACAACTCACTAATCATACCAAGACAGTCAAATATGTTTTTCCCCAAATCGTGTCCTTAAACCCTAACTCAAGAACAATCAACGAAATGTGTTTCTGGGAACAATTAAGCATGCAAACATGGTAAACAATCGTATTCTAAACACAAACGTACAATCAAAATCACATAAAACACACGGGATAAAAAATCCCCAAATCTACGCAAACCCTAGAAATAAGAACAATCATTACAAACAAATTTCACCGTTGGATCTTTAATTCCTTGAAAACCGTTTGTTAAAATCACTTAATAATCATAGAAACACTCACGATTTTGCAAAAACTTGAACGGATGATCAGATTCAATAGAGGCCGTTGATGAGTTAGTTGGGTGGGAGTAATTGCGAGGAACAAGTTTGGCAGAGATAGTAAATGTGTTGCAGTCAAAAAGTCAGAGTGCATTTAACTCACTAAGTTACTTTTAACCTTTTTCGCATTTAGCCCTTAACCATCTATGTGTTCACGCAATAAATCCTAACCAAACAATTTTCATTTTCACTTATGGTCCTCTAAACAATTGTAATTCAATCAAAGTCCTAACCATTTATTATCAATCCTCAAGATACACCATAATAACCAATGAGAAGCAACAATTTTTACAGAATACATGCAAGTACAAATTTTGGAAAAAATTTGTGAAATTTTGTGTCTCCCCCTCAACATTTGTTAAAAAATAATTGAAGACGTTTTAATAAAAAAGAAATGTTGGATAAGGGTTTGTACTTGCAATTTTTTATTTTTTTTTATTATTTTTTTTATTTTTATTTTTTTAGTGTATTTACAAAGATATTTTGACGTTTGACTCATTTAATTAATTAATTTCTGAGAAATTTTTCCAAATCATTTGGAGTCAAACATCGCATACCAATCCGGTGGACAAGTTCCACAAATCTTGCATGAGGCAAGGCTTTGGTGAACATATCTGCCAGTTGGTGATCAGTACCCACAAAGTATAATTCAATGGTACCCTTTTCCACATGCTCCTTGATGAAGTGATATCGGAGATCAATATGCTTTGACTTTGAATGTTGCAATGTGTTGCATGAAATGGCAATGGCACTCTTGGAGTCGCAGTACATAGGAATCTTGTTGAAGACGAATCCATAATCCATGAGTTGGGATCGCATCCATATGATTTGAGCACAGCAGGCAGACATGGCTACGTATTCAGATTCCGTTGAAGAAAGTGATGTGCAATCTTGTTTCTTTGACTGCCAGGATACCAGTTTGTCTCCGAGTAGTTGAACTCCCCCTGATGTACTTTTCCTTGTATCCACACATCCCGCATGATCCGCATCTGAAAAAGCTATTTGTGCAAAACCAGAATCCTTTGGATACTAGATTCCCATGTGAATGGTTCCCTTGATGCATCTAAGGATTCTTATAACAGCAGATAAATGTTTTTCTGTGGGGCTAGATTGATAACGGGAGCATAAATGAGTGGCAAATACAACATCCGGTCTGCTAGCGGTGAGATACATGAGAGACCCAATAATACTACGGTATTTTGTAGGATCAGTGGGTGTCCCATTTATGTCAGCATCTAACTTCGGGGATGAGGAGGACATAGGGGTGTTATATGTATCACTACTAGACATGCCATGTTTCTTCAATATTTCTAGACCATATTTGGACTGACTTAAGAATATACCATGGGGTGATTGGTGAACTTGAAGTCTTAAGAAGAACGTTAGCTCACCCATCATAGACATCTCAAAGTTCTGTTTCATTAGTTTTGCAAAAGCGTTTGAATATTTTTTATGGGTAGATCCAAAAATAATATCATCCATGATCCGTCTGAAAACGTATATATAAATATAAACAGTCTCAGAACGAATACTCGTGTGTAGTGTGAAACCAGGCAAGTGATCACATGGGTCGTTTCCCAACGAGGTGTGAATGGGCAAACTGTGAAAAGCTAGGATTAGAGTGACTGATGATTTAGATTGCTTTTGATTTTGCTTTTTAACAATTCTAAATAACAAATTAAAACAAATATGCACAAGAAAATTAAACGCGAATAAAATTAAACTAAAACGCGTAACGAAAAATCTAAAATGGGACAAAAACTGAAATTTATAAAATTTAAAACCTAAAAATGTAAAATGACTTAAAATTTATTTAAAAACTTAAATTATATTTTTTATACTTTTTATTTAATTATTATTAATTATTTATTTATTTAATTACTTATTAAACTATTTAAAGTTATAAAAAAAAAAATACTAAATGAACAAAGAAAATTCTAAAACTTTTTCTAAAAATATTATTAAGTAAATAGAAGCTAAGAAAATTATAAAAATGAAACTTACTTAATTAAAATTTAAAAAGATAAATTCTATTAAATAGAAGCTATCACTATTTTTCTATTTTTGGTTTTTCTTAAGGTCTAAAAATATAATTATATTTTTCCTAGATTATAAATGACAAAAGAAAATTATGAAAATTAAAATTATATTTTTCTGATCATTTTTCTATTTATTATGATTTAATTACTATTAGAAACTAATAAAAAAGATTAAAAATATTAAATGACTTAGGAAAAATCTGAAAAATTCAGGATAAGTCAAAATTAATATTTAAAAGCTATGAAAAATAAAAACAGAAGTTTAATAAGCCTGGAGAGCTGATTTGGGCAGATAAGCAATAAGCAAATAAGCTAGAAATAAGCTAATGAGCACAAAACTTAACCAAATGCTCAGGAAAGGTTTAATATACTTAAATAAACACAAAACAACTGAAAAATACAAATAAGCACTATGAATTAAGCTAATAAGAAGATTAGCAGTAACAAGGTTTCAGCAGAAACCTCAGAAAATTGCCAACTTTCAAGGCAAATTAAGCACAATGAATAAGCACTGAGATGCAAACTTATGGGGGCAAACTTGAGCTAGTACTACTGGCTATTCATAGAAACAAAAAGCAAGGCCATAGCTTTTCTAAATAAGCCACAAATGAGGCTAGTTCAGCAGCCTCAGCAATCAGCATATGCTGATTCTGCTGATGCAGGGCTGCACAGAAGTGCACAAGCCAAAAGGCACTAATCCAACTTTTGTGTATGACTTCAAATGGACTCAAATGAACTCAGAGAAGCTACCAATAAGGGCCAAAAGAGCTTGGGCTTATAAATAGCTTATTTGAGCTATTGAGGGTCTGAAATTTGCACAGACAAAGCAAATATGGTTTTTCTATTGAAATGACTTTTTTAAAACCTAGAAACAGCTTATAATGGTCATAATAAGCTAGAACAAAGTTGAGCTAATGACAAATCTACAATAAAGCCTTGTTTGACCCTTTGACTGCACAAAACCAAACAACCCTTTATGGACTGTCTGTTGTGATTTTCAAAGAAAACAATTAATTCAACTTATGATTACTGATTATTATTGATTAAATGACTTATATGAACTAAAATAAGTAACTTATAAAACAGAATTAAGCAGATAATAAGCTATGCTAGAGTATGCTATTTTTGGACTTTTTTAGAGTTTTTAAGTAAAACTAAGACAAGTACTGATTAAAGCTAAGATTATTAATGAAATACAACCATAAACTATTAATAAGCAATAAAATACAGAAATAAGCTAATTATAAGCAGTATAACAGTAACTTGAAAAAGTATGAAAAATCTTGAAATTAGCTTACAACTTAAAAGAGCTTATAGAACAAGAACCAAGGATCAGAAACAAATCCTAGCTTGTTGTCAACAAGCTAGAAACTAGAAAAGCCATCCAGATTAGCTTCTATCCCCCAGAACTGCTTATTTGACCTCCCAGTTGACTTCCTTTGACTTTTTCTTGATTTCTTGAAATAGAACATATAGAACTAAAATAAACTCACCAAAAGCTATATTGAGCTGATATGAGCTTATTTAAACAGATAATAAGCTATTCCAAACAACATTTAAATTAAAACGAATTATAGTAAAGCATAAAATTGTAAAGTGACTGAAAATTAATGCAAGATATATTAAATTGAGATCAAAATGACTGTAAATTGACTATATTGATGACTGGAAATTAAAATTACAATAAGGAAAGACAAATAAGTAAATGACGATTTAATAAAAATTAACTACTACTAAATTCCTATTACATTTGATCTATATATACAAAATACAACTGGGAAACCCTTAGCCGACTTCTCTGATCACTTCTACACCCTTGAATTATCTCAAATCGATCTCAGCCATTGATTTGGATTTTGGCGCCAAAATTAGAGATAGTGGATTGAGCAGGTTTATAGCATTTAATGCATTTGGAGAGGTGGAGAAGAAGCTTTTAATGCTTTTGGCATTGTTAGGTAAGTGGGATAAGATGGGGGGTGGTTTTGCAGAGATACTATGGGTGAGGTTGTTTTGGCGGGTTTGTGAGGTTGAAGACAGTTTGACCGAAGTCAAACTGGTATTTAAATACCAGGGTTGGGTCGGGTTGTGTTATTTAAAGATTGGGCTTGGGCTGGTTGTGTTGTGGACTGGGTTAGTTAATAAGGGTTGGGTAGTTGGGTTTAATTTTAGATTAGGGTCCGGTTGGTTTGTATAAATCACAAGGACCAAAATTGTAATTCCTGAAAATTGGAGGGCCAACCTGTAAATTCACAATAAATATCACAAGGACCAATTATGCCATATATGATTAGTTCAAAGGTTTATTTTTGATAATTCTCCATTTTTAAAACCTTAAGGACCATTTTTGACATTTTTCAAAGTTGAGGGACTAAATTTGTAATTTTATGAAACTTTGCACCAAAGGACTTATTATGTAATTTTATGATTCTTAAAGGACCTTTGATGACTTTTCCTGTTTTTAGAATAACCAGGGACTAGATTTGACAACTTTTGAAAGTTGAGGGACTGAAATTGCCAATTATGCAAACTTTGTTCGTTTTTTATCTGTTTTTAAACATTTTGCATCTGAAACATATAAAACACAATTCTGGGATAATTTAAGTATTATGATGCATTTCTGAGTGTTTTTGGATATTTTGGCAGCTCAGATTAGGTAAAAATAATGAGTATTTAGACACTCATCAATCCACATATATTTGTACAATGAGAATGTCTTCCCCGTGTGTCTGTATAAATAGGGTCGGGTCAACAGAGCCTTTAGTAAAATGGTTAGCAAGCAAGAATGCAGTGAGTTTATCGTACCAGGCCCTCAGGGCTTGTTTAAGGCCGTAGAGAGCTTTCTTAAGCCTGTATATGTGGTTCGGATGTTCTGGATCAACGAATCCCTCTGGTTGTGAGACATAGACCTCTTCACGAAGTTCTCCGTTTAAGAATGCAGTCTTATGAGCCGCATAAGCCAGAAACATACGTACTGCCTCAAGCGTCGCTACCGGAGCAAATGATTCCTCAAAGTCAATTCCTTCTTCTTGGCTATATCCTTTTGCTACCAGTCGGGTCTTGTTACGAATCACAGTGCCGTCTGCATCAAGCTTGTTCTTCCATATCCATTTCAATCCAACGACATAAACCCCAGTTGGTCTTTCAACTAATTCCCAAACTTCTAACCGCTTAAATTGATTCAATTCTTCTTGCATTGATTCAATCCAGTTGTCATATGTCAGGGCTTCCTTGATGTTTTTAGGTTCTGTTTGACAAACGGTGAGTGCATAAATGCATGTTTCACCATCTGTGTGGAGTCTTTGTCTTGTCATAACTGGTTTGTCTGGATTGCCAATGATATTTACTAACGGATGATCCTTAATCCATTTGTGAGTGGATGGGTATGGTTGAATATGATTATGTGAATTTGATGGATCCATACTGCGCGAAGATGATTCTTCAATATCTGGAATGGTTGGTGGTGGAGCAAATGGATTAAAGAATGCATTCCCGTCAAAGTTTGCTAGTGTGGGAACTTGATTAGAATGGGGGTGTGACTCTTCAACTGCAGGAGAAGGTGTTTGTTCTACTGAAGATGATGGTTCGGGTTGTGGTGCACTGTCAGCAACTGCTGTGGAAGTAGTTGCAGGTATTTCAGGTGCTATAGTAGAGTTAATTTGAGCAGCGGAACTGGTGGAAGCATCTGAAGCACTACAAACTGAAATATCATCAAACAGAGGAGCAAACAAGTCTTCTAGATATTTCCTGTTGAAAGGTAAGGGTGCAGATGAAGAATCAGGGAAGTTGAGACGGTTGTGAGCGGGTTCTAAGCTGTTTTGCTCAGAAGCCATTTCCGTGAGTTCATCAAAATTTGCGTGTATAGTTTCTTGAATATCCCCGGTCCGACGGTTCCAAATCCTGAATCCCTTAGAATTTTCACAGTAGCCGACGAATATCCCAATATCTGCTTTAGCCTTAAGTTTACCAAGATCATCACGATCATTGTTTGGGTAACATAGTGCTCCAAAGACATGAAAGTAATTGATATTTGGTTTTCTTCCTTGCATTAGCTCATATGGAGTTTTTTCGTGTCTTTTGGTGATCATACAAAGGTTCTGTGTATAACATGCAGTTGATACAGCTTCTCCCCATAGATAATCTGGTAATTGAGCATTAATCAACATAGTCCTTGCTGCTTCCACTAACGTCCGGTTACGTCTTTCAATTACACCATTTTGTTCTGGAATACGAGCAATTGATGTTTGATGAACAATGCCATTTTTCTCAGTGAACTCCCGAAGAGTTTGATTCTTGAATTCAGTACCATTGTCTGTTCTGATTTTCCTCACTGTGTTACGGACCTGAACTTGAATCTTTGTGAGAAATTTGATGATCATCGAAGGAGCTTGATCTTTAGTCCGAAGAAAGTAGACCCAAGTCCATCTTGAGAAATCATCAACTATTACCAAGATATACCTCTTTCTGTTGATAGTTTGAACAAGCATTGGACCACATAAATCCATGTGAAGCAGCTGTAGAACATGATCTGTGCCATGCTCTATTTTGGGAGGAAAGTGGGCACGGTGACTTTTTCCTTGTTCACAAGCAGAACACAGGTGATATTTGGCATATCTGAATTTAGGTAGACCTTCTACCAACTTTTTCTTTGCAAGGTCAGTCATGGTTTTGAAGTTCAGATGAGACATTCTTTTATGCCATAACCAAGCTTTTGTGGGATGAGCTTTAGAGAGTAAACAAATCGGTGTTGATGCTGTCATATCTGAGAAGGAAATGGTGTAGAGACTGGTGCCGCGTTTTCCTTTCATTAAATCATTTCCTTGAAGATCTCGAACAAAACAGGTTTTCTCTCGAAAGGCTACTTCTAATTCTCCATCACAGAATTGTCCCACTGAGAAAAGATTGTGACCAAGGCCTTCAACATAATATACACGACTGATCTCGATGTTCCCATTAACATAATCTCCATAACCCATTATTGCAGCGAATTGATCATTCCCGAATCTGACCATGCCAATGAACTTTGCAACAAAGTTTACTAGAAGCTTGAGGTTGCCGGTCATATGTCGGGAGCATCCGCTATCAACAATCCAAAGAACAATTTGAATCACCTGCATCACAAACATTTGAAACAGGTGGCAAATTGGTAACTGTTGGGCCCGTTGGGTTAGTTATACAAGATTTAATAAGTTTTGGAACCCATCTAAAGCTTGATGTCCTTTGTAACCAACGTTGCTACGTCCAACTAGTTTCAGCCTTTTTCTTAATGAATGCACTAGGTGATTTGGTTCTTTTGGGTTTAGCTATGGGTTTGTCACGAGTATCCTTTGAATCTACTAGTGGTGGTCTTCCTAAAATGGACTTGGCAACAGTAGTGAGCCTAGAGGAAGTGCAACTAGTTTGTTTCTTTTTGCGAGACAACAGAATTTTAGCAATGCATTTTTGATGATTACCAGATAATATGCTCACATGACAGAATACACAGCTAGCATCAACCATAATATCATTCATAACATTCAAAGAGTCAGCATTTGTTACATCATTCCTAGAATAAGACTTAGATAAGTTCGATTCTACGTTTGACATTACATGCATTTTATTCAAACTACTAACGTAAACTTTAACTTCTGCAGACTTAGATGATCCATTCCTAGGTTTTCGGATTCTATTCTTCCATTGTTTCTTGTAAGTCTTTGAGCTGCTATCCTTAGAAGTGGAGTTTAATCCTGTGGAAGTTGAAGTATTCGTATTAGTGGTTTGGGGTGATGCATGGTTAGTTGCCCTGTCAATGTTATGTATTCCTGAGGCAATCTCATTTACTTTTACTTTTCCTTTTTCTAAAACTCCGAGTTTCTTTTTTAAATCCACAATGATGTGTTGAAGTTTCTGATTTTTTTGATTCCAAAATTCTGTTGGAACGGATGGTGTCATTTCTGTTTTGACAAAGTTCATCGATATCTTTTTCATATTCAAACAATTTGTGTCGTAAAACATCAATTTCATCATGACCATCAGGATCATGACTGTTTTGAAATGACAAAGATGCTTTTAAATGTTGATATTTTATCTCAAATTCAGCACTTCGATTTTGACACCAATCCAACCTTTTGTTGAGTTTGAAAATTTTATTTGCACAATTGTTTTCCATATCATTGTTGATTTGCTTCAGATTCTCATTCTCTTTTATCAAGTTATCTATCTCTATTTGCATCATCTCAACATTTGCAGCATGATCATTCACAAGTAATTCATTGCATGACAAGTAAATCGAATTCATAATCACAGATACTACATCAGCACACAAAACCTTTTCTAAGAGTCGATCAACCTCTTTTTCTAAAGCTTTTTTCTGATACTTTTGCCTTTGAATTTTGTTATCTTTAGCTTTAAAAATGCTAATCATGGATACAACTTCAGTCTGTAGCTCTTGTTCCCATTGTAATGCACCCGTTTTGAGGTTTTTGACATGAGAAAGAAACTGTTTTTGAAAATTTTCTCTCTTTTCTTTATGCACAGGCGAAAGAATAGTAGAGACAGTGATTTGAGAATTAAAATCTATCACAGTTTCCAAGATCTGGATATTATCCATAAATGTCTTAAAATATCGAAGAATTCGTCATTCTTTAGGCAATTATGGATCAATATCTTCCTCTGTCACATAACCCTGAATAGGAACATTCGTAGTGGTAACAGGAGTTACTGCAGAAGATGTATTCACGAAAGGTTTTGAAAATGTTTGTTCTGGTTTGTCCTTTAGAGGAACAAAAGATTTACTGATGTGAGGTCTTGCAATGTAATCATAGTGAACTCTTGAAAAATCTTTTTCAGACGTTGATCGACCCTCATTTTCACGTTCTAGAATTTCAAGTTCGTCATCACTACTGAACACAACAACTCTTTGAAAGGTATCATCAAGTAATAGTTCTGCATTGTATAACTTGGGATATTTACAGAGTGCTTTTTTGAGAAAACGAGGTTTGTCACTACCAAGAGCAAATCCAAATCCTTTCGGTTTTGGTTTTACTGTTAGCCGTGGAATTTGTGTTATAGAATTACCGGTTTTATACACAACATTCTGAAATTCTTTGAGTTTAGATTCCAAAGTGACAATTTCATCAAGATATGAATCAATACGTTTACTAGAGAATTGCTTTTCCTCAATAAGATTATTATGAGATGTTGAAAGCTCTTTTTGAGTTTTGAACAGCTCAGAATTTAAAGTATCAATTTGTTTTTTGAATTCAAATTGATCCTTTTCGTATTGAGCAAGCAATTCCGCCTTGGAAACGGTTAATTCATGAACTTGATGTTCTAAATCTTTGACTTTAACATATTCTTTTTGGAATGCAGTCTCCAAGCTTTTCTCACGTTTTTCTTGTTTTTCATAGTTTGAAAGTTGAAATTTATAGCACTCATTGTCCTTTGTTAACAATGCAACTTTATCTTTCAGTTTTTGATTAATTTCATTGCATTTTTCAATTTGTGATTGGGTGGTCAGCAATAAGGTATGAAGCTCTGAATCTTGATCCGTTAAATGATTATTTTGTTCAAAATGATCATGATTTTCATCTTCAATAGGATCATCAAACACAATGACAGTTTTATCATCATCAAATGACACTAATGTTTGTATTTGATTCTCGTCTGGAAATGAAAATGATGAATTATTTTGAGCAAGATTGTCATTTGTAGATGAAGATGCAGATGGAGAAGCAAGTTCATGTATAAGACATTCTGAATCAGGTACCTGAGATAAGCCATCGGTATCATAAACCGGGCCTGTCTCGTTGATGTTCATTTCCTGCATGTTTGCCATGAGCATCACTGCATCATTTGCTTCCAAGTCTTCCATCTCATCATCAGAATTAGCATTAGCCATGAAACTCTATTCCTTTGCCTGCACTGTTCCTGCTGCTACTTCATCCTTTAATGCCATCATAAGAGCTTCCTTGTGGTATGCACTACCCACAGTTCGAGGCTGTGGGCAAGCATTTGCCATGTGACCACGTCCACCACAATTGTAACACGTAATCGAAGTATTTGCAATGCCTTTCCTTTCAGTTCCAGCCATCTGATTTCCCCTCTGAGTATTCCCCATATTGTTTCTACTTCCTGATGCAGCATTAAACCTTTGACCCCCTGAGTTAAACCTTTGTGAACCATAGCTTCCCATGTTCCCTGATCCATATCTTCCTGAAGACCGATTCTGAATTTCCACACGACCATCATTGATAACAGCTTGATTCCTTGTGTTGGATGATGAACGAAGACGGTTGTTGGATTTGTTGGTGAATTTGCCGAATGCCTTTGCAATTACTCCAAATGCTTCATTGAGAGAGTTGAAGGCATCATCTTCTTCATCAAAATCAGCGTTGGAGTACATCATGGAATCTGTGTTGTTATAAGGGACCATCTGGTTGTCAGAATACTGAGATGGTGCTTCATATGGAACAATTTGATTGGAAGGTTGTGATTGAAAGCTTGGTTGAGAAGGTGGTTGACCAAAATCCTGATGTGGTGGTGGAAAGTTAGATTGAGCAATGAGGGCAAGTGAGTTTGGTACGGATGAGAACCCTCCTTTTGCTGCAACTTCCTTATCCACTTCAGCTTGATGTTGTCTCAGAAAGTCATACAACAATCCATACTTGACTTCATTGATTTTCTTAGCTTGCCTGACAAAAGTTGCATACTTCTGCCATTCTGGTCCAAGGCATCCAAGAAATTTAGCATTGATGGCAATCTTTGGTAACTTGATTTCATGACGATCCAAGTCATTAATAATGTTTGTGAAACGGTGATAGTAGGATTCTATAGTTTCCCCTGGTTCCATGATGAAATGAGTGTATTCCATGTATAGCTTTGATTCAAGATCTTCTTGATTCAACTCAGTGCCTTCCATGAGAAGATGCACATGTTCCCACATATCCTTTGCTGTTTTCTGAGCATCAATACTACGGAAAATTGGATTAGGAATTCCTTGAAGTATAAATTGCATAGCCAATTCATTTGCCTCTTGTTGCAAAGTTTGCTCAACAGTGTATTGAGAAACAGGAATTGGAGCAGGTATTGTCTCTCCGTTAGTATAATTAGGAAACAACATTAGTTGGAAGAGGGAAAGGGCCTTCAATGATGGCTTGTTTGAGATATTTCCCATGGGGTTTCCTGAGTTCAACGAAACGAAGGAATCTACTAGACCATTGCACATAATTTCCTGGTGTTAGCATAGGTGGAGTATCCTGATTGCCTGCTTCATGTCGGGATTGCTGACTGCTAATTGCTTCACACATCTTGGTAAACCAATGTGGTTCCCTGGAGATCGGTTGATGGTGCTGCATTTGTGTTTGTAGCATGATTTGTTGTGGAGATACTTGTTGTTGTGGGAGAAATTGATGCTGTTGCACGAATGCATGTTGTTGTTGATACTGAGGATGAAATTGCTGTTGTTGAGGATATTGTTGTAGCTGGTAGTAGTAATTGAAGTGTGGTGGTTGAGACATGTTTGTTGGATCTTGAGATAATTAAGATGTGTTTTAAGAGTTATGATAATTGGTTTTAGTTAATTAAAGTTCTTTGTCCAATTGCGAGAAACACTGTTCACACGTGTCAATTGCGAGATTCCCTGAATTGCGAAAGTACCGTCTAATTGCGAAAAAGAGTCAAGTAATTGCGAAAGTTCACCAAATGCGAAAGAGAATTGGTAATTGCGAGAAAACAATCTAGATTGCGAAAGAACTTAGCAATTGCGAGAGACTACTCTGAATTGCGAAAGATCTAGCAATTTCGAAAGATTTATCAAAATTACAATTTCGATCACGTTCTCAAATCTTGTACAAGAGATGAGAATAAAGCCAAGTCGAGGTAATTTCACAAACTTATACAAGTAAGGAAATACCGAGTACCAATTAAGAAGATGCTGATGAATTGCGAGAAACCCTTGTCTAACCCAATTGCGAGAAACCCTTAAGCTGACAATTCCGAGAAACCCTCTTTTCACCAAATGCGAGAAACCCTTTTTGCAGACCAATTGCGAGAAACCCTCTTTCTTCGAATATCAACCAGAAATGTTAACGATGATGAAAAATGTGATGTTGATGGATTTTAACGATTAACGCTTCAAATTTTCACCAAATTTCACTACTTTAACCGTAAACTTCGAAGAGTTGATGAAAAGAAATTAACTATAATTACGAAACTTGCATTTTTCACAACTTTTTGAACAACGAACTATAAAACTTACGTAAACTAATGAACCAAATGAAACAACGATTAGATCTACTCGTAAAACACACACTATAACTATCTTAGGCGAATGATACCACTTGTAGGTCCTATTTAATGTAAATCCACACACTTAAACACGCTAAACAAAACGTAAAAAACAACAACTACACATACGAATAATAAGCTACGCAAACACTAAATAGAAATAAGCTAATAAGCTATAAGAGATGAAGAGAATAAGAAAGTAATAGAAGAGAAGTGGAAGGAATTCATCTTTGATAACATTTCGGCATAGCTCTCGCATAAGATATGAAAACCAACAACATAGAATGCACCCCATGCCTTCTATTTATAGGCAACTAATTAGGGTAAGCACATGGGGTGGTGTTTGTGTAAAATACAAGAGGATAGCCGGCCCATGGACTTCTAATGGGCCGGTCAATGTTTACAAACTATTAGAGTCCTAAAGTAAACAACCAATTTCGATAACATGAACAAGACTTGAATATTATGTAAAACGTGTTCCTAACAAGATGGCATGATGAGATGATGGAAGGTTATGAGAAATGGAAGTGTTTATAGTGTAGGGTTGATGGGATTAAGGAATGGATAAAATTTGTTGGATGGATTGGAATAAGATATGTTTTTGAATTTTGGGAAGTGTAGGATGAAATGGGCTAAAAAGTAGAAAAGGAGACAGCATCTTCGACCATCAGATGGCCGGTCCCCTTAAATAGGGGCCGTTCCCCTTAAACATTAAGGGAGCCGCCTTATGATTTAAGGGGGCCGCCCATCTATTGGTTCCCAGATTACTGGAAATGGGTTTTTGGCAGAAAATTGTAGAAAGGGTTGTGTTTTTGGGTTTAGTTTCAAGCAAGTCCAACTCTTTGAGGCAATTAAGCATGTAATAGATATTTATGCAAAACATGTTAATTTAAGCAAACAAGTAATTTCATCTAGCATGTAAACATACTTATCAAGCAAGTAATATATATGGACTAGGAAACAATAAACTACACCAAGTATTTTCTTAATTGTATGTAAGCAAGTAAACATACTTATTAATGAACTATTTGAGGGATCCTAATGTATGCCTATGTGCAATAAATGGGAACTTAAGATAGCATGGACTTCTAGACTTGTTACAAACAAAATCTTAATAAACAAACCATGGTCCGCTTGATTTGACTTGTTTACGTCATAATCTTTCGTTTAATGATTTTACATTTTGTGATTATCAAAACGTAGAGATATTGATAGATGTTAATAACGTTTTTAGGCATTATTTATATCAACACTTCCTTTTTCGGTACTAAGCTAAACACCGGGTTCTTCTTCAAGGCAGAACCAACCTAACGTCGCTTATACAATTACCGACACTAAGCTAGATGTCGAGTTCTTTACAAGGGTTCAACCACTCCCTACACGCTTTGTGTTTTGAGGACTAAAACACTAACCACACTCACTTATTACAAATGATAAATGATGTTTAAAGATTACTACAATATCACACAGTATGCTAACTAAAGGATTACGGTTTTGTAGATCCTTGAATGCTTGATCTCTTTTCTACAAAAAGAAATATCAAATGAAATGCAAGTATGAATAAGGTTAGTGAAATGTATACTGAATGAATATGAGTGTTTAAGCTATATGAGTGATGAAATGGCCAAATGATCAGCTTGCTATTTATAGGCAAGCTGATATGCAGCTCACGGATCCCACGGATCCCAAAATAGGGATCCGTCCTTCATTGGACTTGGATCCATGGGTTTTGATAGCTAAGAGATTTGGTGTATCTTTCCATATCTTGCATATCTTGCCAAATCTTCCAAAATCCTCAAATGTCAACTATCTAACTTGTGAATCTAACCAAAATATTATGCAATCTTACTAAGATATCACTTGTGATGTATGCCATGATGTCATGGTATAAGTTTTAAATATAAAGTTTCCTTTTAAGGAAATAAATTAGTAAATGTGTAAAATGTAATACTAAGCAATCTTGTGAAATGTAAAATGTGTTTTAAGGAGTTTATTACTTTAGGTTTAAAAGACTTAATCTTATTTATGCTTTGCTTAAAGATAAACTTTGTAATTTGTCATTAACAAAACTAAGCAAAGATCGAAAAATATAAATAACTTTTTTAGGATGATATTTGTATGCACCTACAAAATAAACGGTTAGAATACGTAATGCTCCCCCTCGATGTATACTCCCCATTACTAGAGTACCAGCGTATACATTTGAAGGGTATAATATGCTGCAAGTGAAGTGTTAGTTATGAATGAATTTAATGAATGGGTGCAATGCAAGTGAAATGGATATCCAAACAAGATAATCACAATTGTTGACTTTTAAAAAGTCAAACTGAAGTGTCTGATCAAAAAGTGTACCTAATGCCCATATGATCAAAGTATAATGTAGATTACAAAAAGCTTATATAATGAAATTAGTTGTCTAAATAATGATAATATGCAATATGTTGATCACTCATAAGCATAAAAACATCACATTCATAGATTGAAAATTTTGTGACAAAAGTCACAATCATGTGATGATACAACAACAATAGAAAGACATCCTACAAAGTTCAAACATAAAGAACCTAACACAACATCTATAAAGAGACCATAAAAGTCCTGTTGTGGTGGATGAGAGATAGCGTTCAAGCGTTCAAGAATATGGTTCAAAATGAACCACATTTCATTTTGGAGCTCATGCACCAAAGTGTTCGTCCTTTGAGCTATGTGATCGGTTCGCTCACACATGTTGCAATCATGGCGAGGAAAACCGGGCGGAAGAGTAGGCTCATTACTTTGTGTTGGTGGTGGTGGTGGTGATTGATTTTGTGGTGGTGGTGGTTGTTGATCATTGGTTGTTGGTGGTGTTTGGATGGAGTTCATGAGGATGTTTTAGAGGTCCATTGCTTCATGAAGGCGGTGATCTACCATACCCGAGAGTGTGTAGAGACAAGTTAATTCCGCACTTATCTCCTCTTGGGTTTGAGGCAAGTCCATCCACATTGCCTCGTCTATGGCCACAAGAGTTGAGGTCGGTGAGAGTGGTGGTATTTGAGGTTGTGGTTGTGAAGGATCACGGTATAGAGGACCATGAATCTCGGGATGAAGAGGATGGAAAAGCATGGGTTCAAGGTTTTCAAAACTCATAGGTGGAGGATTAGTTGATCTAGGAGGAAGGTCTTCCAAATCTTCAAGATATGGATGGGGTGATGTTGGAGGTGTCCTAAAGAGTTCCATGGGTTGTAACTTTGGTGAAAGAGGTTGTGATTGAGATTTCATGGGTTGAGATGGAGTGGGTGGTGGTGTGGATGCTATTGGAGTTATGGTTGGAGGAGGTGTTTCTATGACAACATGTGATGGTGTTGGGGTGGATAAAGTGAGAAAGTTCTCACTTGCAATGGGTGAGGATATGTTAAGAGGGGATGACTCGTCTGAGGATGAGTTTGAGATGTTAATGAAGCAACATGGCTTCACACTGATGCATGTTGTCCTTTTTGGTGGTCTTGAGGTTGAAGAATTGTTTGACTTTGTCATTATGGACTTTGGTAACTAATAAGTACAGATTTCAAGTGGAGAAGAAGATGAGTGTGTGAGATTTTCTTCAAGTTGAGATTTCAATTTATAGACAAAGGATTTATGGAAACTAGTGTTTGGATTTGATGTGAATCCAATGGAGAATGTTGGTTCCTAATGATTTGGAACAAAAAATTGTGCAAGTCATATCAACTAAGTCAATCCATTGAGCTTTGGTTGAGTAATGTGGTGAGGATTTGCAGTAAATGCAAAGAGATAGTGGAAGATCATGTGATTTGATGTTTCCACGGATTTGACGGATCCCTAAAAAGGGTTCCTTCTTTGTATCAGTTTGGTAACTCACACCAAAAATTCAAAAATTTAAATTCTGGTGGGAAATTTTGTTCTTAAGTTTCTAAGAGTTCCTAATTCATTCTAAGATGTTTTATGATCAGTGAATGAATTCTAAAATAGTGCTAGAAACTGAGATCTAAGAATCGGGATGAGTCGAAAAAGTTTTAAGAATTTTGCTGAGTAACCTGCGGATCCAAGTGGTATCAAATGCGGAGCCAAGTTATGCGAATCGCCAAATCCGCAGGTTGGCGGATGGCGGAACCAACGATAACACATGGCGGATCCAATTTTTGGGATCCGCCAGATCCGTCTGGCAATTATCAAATTTAAACAGAAGACATGTCAAATTTTGTGCTTTTCGACAAAAACCCAAAACTTCTCTTGGAGCATATCTATTATCTAGTATGTAATGCAAAACTACCGAATATGTAGTAACTAACACACATATACTCATAGTTTAATCCGTTAATAAGAACTTACCATAAGTAGAGTTAAGCCAAACAGTGGCTTAAACTCGGAAAATTGATATCCCCGAGGGTTATCGACCTGCAATTGTCAGTTAGTTCACATACACAACAAGTATTATCAAGTTAAGTTAAGACTCATACAAGTTTAACAACACATTTTCTAAAAATGTCTTCATCCAAACACTCCTTCAACTCAGCTTTTTCTTCAACTTCTTTAGACCCTTGTGCACCTTAATGATCCAACGCCCAAAATTCTTCACCATTCCTTTGATGTTGCGATACTCGGCTGATTCCTTAGGGATTGGTGGAAGTTGGCTCAAGTACTCCGGTGGAGCAATCCTAGAATTTGGCATACCGTTATCATCACTCATTGATGATGATGAGGATGATGTTTGAGCACGAGGACGTTTGCCTTTATCAACTGCTACCCTATAGTCGCTCAAAGGAACGAAGGTATGTTGGATCTCATCATAGTCGGGAACAAATCCTAAGGCATTTCTAGGAATGGGAGCAAAGGCTCGATAAATACGAGTTAAGAGCATTCCATAGGGCAATGCCATTTTACCTTGAACCGGGATGTCGGCCATTCTCTTGGCAACGTAGTAAGCAAGGTTGAAGGGTTGATGAGTTGAAACATTGTACATCATGTGGCAAAGACAAGCATTGATGTGATCACGGTTTCCTACCGTACACATGACATTGGCTCTTAAGACTTCTTCCATTTTCCTAAATTCGGGCTTAAGTTCATTTAGCTCCATGGCAAATGGATCTCTAGCTACATTTTTCCCTCGATACAACCTAGTTGGGTTGTTCCTAGGAATGAAGAGACGCTCACGAATGACTTCTTTTGAGGCTAAAGGAGTGGCATATGGTGCCGTTCTTTCAAGGTTGGATTCTAAGATAGTCAAGGACCACTTGTCCGAGTAGACACATGTTCCTTGATTTGGAATTCCTAAGACTTCTCCAAATTGATCTAATGGAATATTGAATTGATGTCCATTGACACTGAAGCGAATGTTTATGTAGCCATGATCGTTTGACTCAAGATTGACACTAGCATAGAACTCAAGAATAAACCTAGGTACTATTGGTTCATCGATGTCTAGAAGACCATCGAAGTGAATTGCCGCTAGTTGTTCTCTAAGATTGGTTCCATCATAGAATGAGGGGTCTACAGCCCTACCCTCATGAACGTAGTGTTTTTCTAAGGCTTTGAAAATTTCAACTTGTTGGTCGGTGAGACCTTTGGTTTTGTGGTGTTTGGGTAGGTAGTTGACGGTGTGTTTGTGATCATAGTTGGTTGCGGGAGGCATGATTTTCCTAAACACAAAATTATATAGTTTTAGTCAAAATAATCTAAGTAAGTATAAAATTTCTAGTGTGTGCCTACATGGGGACAATGTGGAGGTGTGGTTATCTCGACTCTTTTTTATGCAAGAAAATTTTAGTTTATGCAAGTTTTATACTAAAACGAGAGATAACCCAAACGCTCCTATTTCAATGTAGCTTCGTTTGAATGTACCCGAAAATACATATAAGTTATGTATTCCCTTTAGCATTCAAGAGATATTATGCAAGTGATGATTAAAATCAAACGTTTTTATATTTGTTTGAACAACGTTCAAGAAAAACCATTTTCCTAGTCGTGAGAAGTTTTTAGCAAAAATTTCTCATAGGGTTTTTGTTGAATTATGATAAGATGCAATTCCTAACTAAGAAAAACATAATTTGAAGTATAATGCAGTAAGTATGTTTCATGATATTACTATATATGTGCCTAAACCCCAAGTTTTGGTTTTGTGCATGAAATAGAAATCCTAGACGCAGATCAGGAGTATAAACATGATAAGGATACTTACAGTGATGTTTGGAACAAGAATTAATGGAAGAAATAGACCCAAATTGTAAGTTTGGTGGATATGGTGTCGAATTATGTGGGTGATATGTTTTGGAGAGAGTGATGAATAGTACTTGTTGTTTATTATATTATAAACAAGCCTGTGCATGCGACGGATCCGGTGGATCCAAAACAAAGGATCCGCCTTTGTTGTCGTTTGGATCCGCGGGATCAGAACACATATTTTTAGTGTCGTGTTTGGTTAAACTAAGATTTACGCTAATGTTTTATCTAATCACTAGGTTCCATTAATCCTAATCCAAGTCTAAGATAGTTGAAAGGTTCTCGTTTGAGAGGCTTAGTGAGAATATCGGCAATGTTGTCCTCTGAGGAAACTTTCTCAATAGAGATATTTCCCTTCTGAACATTGTCACGTAGGAAATGGTGACGAATTTCTATGTGTTTGGTTCTAGCGTGTTGGACTGGATTTTTGCTGAGATCGATGGCTCCTTTGTTGTCGCAAAGAATGGGAATATCTTTGAGTTCAATTCCATAGTCGACGAGAGCTTGTTTCATCCATAGTGCTTGTTGACACGCTTTTCCTGCTGATACGTACTCGGCTTCAGTCGTTGATATTGCAAGGGCTGTTTATTTCTTAGCGAACCATGAGGTGAGACAATGTCCTACAAAAGTACAAATACCGCTAGTACTTTTCCTATCAACATAGTAACCGGCATGGTCTGAATCGGCATACATTATGGTTTCTACACCCGTACCTTTGGGATACCATAATCCTAAATGTGTAGTGCCTTTAATGTACCTAAATATTCGTTTAACGGCTTCAAGATGGGATATTTTGGGATCTTCTTGAAAACGTGCACATAGACAAACACTAAACATAATGTCCGGCCTACTAGCCGTAAGATAGAGTAAACTACCAATCATTCCTCTATATTTAGTGCTATCTACGGATTCATTTTCCTCATCCTTTGTGAGTTTAGTTTCGGAGGACATAGGAGTTTTCATGGGTTTTGAGTCTTCAAGACCAAACTTCTTAAGCATATCTTTGATATACTTTGATTGGTTGAAGAATATCCCATCTTCTAATTGTTTTATTTGGAGACCTAAGAAAAAATTTAGTTCCCCCATCATACTCATTTCAAACTCGTCATGCATGATTTTTGAGAAATCATTGCATAACTCTTGACAAGTTGAACCGAATATAATGTCATCCACATATATCTGGACGATGATAATATGTGATCCCTTTTTCTTGGTGAAGAGAGTATTGTCTACTAGGCCCATGGTGTACTTATGGTCAACTAGGAAAGTCTTAAGTCGATCATACCATGCTTTTGGTGCTTGCTTAAGTCCATATAAAGCTTTCTTAAGTTTATAAACATGATTTGGTTTTTCATAATCGGCAAAGCCGGGAGGTTGTGCAACATATACTTCTTCATTTATAAAACCATTTATAAATGCACTTTTAACATCCGTTTGAAATAATTTAAAATCATGTGCACATGCATATGCAAGTAATATCCTAATAGACTCAAGTCTAGCTACGGGTGCAAAAGTTTCATCGTAATCTATACCTTCTTGTTGATTGTAGCCTTGAGCTACCAGCCTAGCTTTGTTTCTAGATACTATGCCATTTTCATCAATTTTATTTCTAAAAACCTATTTTGTACCGATTATGGTTTGATTTTTAGGTTGTGGAACTAAAGTCCAAACGTCATTCCTAACAAATTGATTTAGTTCCTCTTGCATAGCAATGACCCAAGATTCATCTTTTATAGCCTCATTTATATTTTCAGGCTCAATTGTTGAAACAAAACAAAAGAAATTACTTTAATTTTGAGCTTTTGATCTTAATGTTCTTTCATTGATTTTTCCTATGACGTTTTCTAATGGATGACTTTTAGATTCTTTGATGTTGATGATTTTTCTATTTTCTGGTTCATTTTCATTGTCAGTGATTATATTATCTAAATTTTCAACCATTTGGTCTTCAACTAAGTCATCATCTACCAAAGGTGATGTCTTAGAGGGAGGTGGACTTTCATCGAATGTTACTGATCCGTGCTAAATAGATATATAAATATTATGCAACGACGGATACACGTGAATAAATACAAATCACCCCTTTGTGAAAAAGGATACTTGCAAAAACTCACGTTTGTGTGTGTAGTGTGAAACCAGGTAAGTGATTACCCGGATCGTTTCCCAACGAAGTGTGAATGGGCAATTGTTTGAAAGCTTGGATTAGAGTGACAGATGATTAGGATATGGATTTTTGCTTTTTGATTAATTCTAATTGATATATGAAAAACAAATATACAAAAGAAAATTAAACGCGAGTTCGCGTAACGGGAAATCTAAAATGGGACAAAAACTGAAATATTATGAAATCTAATATTACAAATGTAAAATTATTTAAAACTTATTTTAAAACTAAAATTATATTTTTTTACACTTTTTATCTAATTATTATTAATTATTTATTATTTAATTACTTTTTAAACTATTTAAATTTATAATAAATACTAAATGAACAAAGAAAAATCTAAAACTTTTTCTATAAATATTATGAAGTAAAAAGAAGCTAAGAAAATTATAAAAATGAAAATTTCTTAATTAAAAATTTAAAAAGATAAAATCTATTAAATAGAAGCTATCACTTATTTTCTATTTTATTTTTCCTAAGGTCTACAGAGATTATTATATTTTTCCTAGAATCTACTTAATAAAATAAAATTATGAAAATTAGAATTATATTTTTCTGATTAATATTCTATTTATTATGATTTAATTACTAATTTAAACTAATTAAAAGATTAAAAATATTAAAACTGTTAGGAAAATTCTGAAACTTTTTCCTAAATTACTTTAAGTTATTATAAAGCTAAGAAAAATAAAATGGTGAAGACAGCTTTTGAGGATAAGCTGATAATAAGCTAATTAGTTAAATAAGCTTAAACTGCTAATACTACTTAAATAATAAATAATGCAAAGTAATACTGGAAAAGACCTACGGGCACAATGGTTGGGGTGTTGGTGTAGTGAGCAGGAGGTCTGGGGTTCGAACCTCACCCAGGCCTTTTGCTAAAACTAATTTTTTTTGAACTTTTTCTTTTTGCTACTTACTTTTAAGCTATATATAAGCTACTTTAAAAAAGGAAATATTTTTAAAACTCAATAAATAAGCTAGAAACTAGTAGCTTATCTCCACAGTTGGATATTAAGCTTTTAAGACTAAGATTTTTACAAAAGAAGCTAAAAGCTGGAAATTAAGCTATAAGCTTATGGAAAAAGTTAAAATAGACTGAGATACTTATACATAGGCTAAAGGAACCAAGAAAAGCTGGCTGATAAGCCAGAAAAGCTCAAATAAGCTAGCTGCTATGCTGATGTCTGCACAATTGCAGGCACAGGGCAAAAATGCCCTTTTTGCAAGGGTATTTTAGGGATTTAGAAGGGATCTAAAAATCACAAGAAAAATGCCAGATGGGGATAAGCTGGGTGAGCTTATTAATCCAAAGTTTCAGCTTCTGAGGGCTTATGATGACTTAATTAAAAATCACTTAAGATCTGCAAAAACCACAAAAACTAAAAATGGGGTCTGCTATGGCTGTTTTGGTGTGCAGAGGTGCACAACACAAAAGGGACCAATCCAACTTTTGTGTTATCACTATATGGGCTAAAAGGACTCAGAAAATGCCAATGTTGAGGTCAGAATAAGCTCATAGCTTAATATGGCTTATTTGGTCTTTTTAGAGTCTAAAATGATCACAAGTGATACAAAATTTGATTTTCTATCTATTTTGCTACTCTGATCTCAAAAACAGCTTATTTTGGTTAAATTAAGCTGGTTTGAAGTTGGTTAAGTAGCAAATGTACAATAACAAGCTTGTTTGACCTAGTTTGACCTGCTGTGCCAAACACCCCTTAATGGGTCTGTTTTGGATTTTAACTAGCACAGACCTGTTTTAACTTATAATTTTCTGATACTAACTGATTCACTAACTTATTATGACCATAATTGACAACTTTTAAAACATAAATAAGCAGTAGAATAAGCTATGCTAATATTGGCTATTTTTGGTCTTTTTTAGTGTTTTTTAGTAAAACTGAAACAAAAGCTATGTTTGACTTATAAAACAGATGAAATACACTTAAGAACTATTAATAAGCAGAGAACTATTATAATAAGCTGACAATAAGCTATGCAACAGTAACTTGGAAATTTAAGTAAACTTGGAAATTTCTTACAACTGAAAAGAGGCTATTGGGATAGCAAGACAAGGACCAGAACAATCCTAGCTTGTTAACACAAGCTAGAAAACCCAGAACAAGCCTTCCAAATTAGCTTATTGCACCCAGAACAGCTTATTGGCTTCCAGGTTGACTTTTGTTGACTTTCTTCATAGTTTGAAACTTAAAACTGATAATCACTATATAAGCTTACAAAAAGCTATGAAAAGCTTGTATAAGCTTATAGCAAGGGTGTTTGAAGTTTGTGATGATGTCTTAATAGGTCTATGAGCTTATACGAATTAACATATAACTTGAAACTTAAATTACTATGGAAACTGAGTTCAATACTGACAAAATAAGAACAATGAGACTTGAATTAACTTATATTGATAACTGATAACTTGAAATTACAAAGATAAATACTGAAAATGAAATACGATTAACTACTTAAAAACTAACTGCCATTTTAGGCTACAAGCATGCTCTATTTATACTATACTAAGGTGGGATATTCCACTCAGCTTCCTCTGATCATTTCTCAGCCTTTGGATTGTCTTGAATTCATCCTAGCCTTTGATTTCATTTTTGGCGCCAAAAAGTGAGATAGTGGAGAAATCCACTATCTCTGATAACTCAAAGTGGGGAAGAAGCATTAAATGTATTTGGACGTTAGGTGAAGTATTGGGAAGGAGGAGGGGGGTGGTGATGGGATGGAGCAGCAAAACTATGGTGTCTGGTATTGGCGGGTTTAGTGGGAAGGGGAAAGAGTTTGACTTAAGTCAAACGGGTTTTGGGTTTTATTAATAAACGGGGTAAGATGGGCTGGTGGGTGTGGGCTGGGTTAATGGGTTGGGTTTTTTTTATAAATGGGATGGGTTGGGTTAGTTGGGTAAATGGGTTTATTATTTAGGATTAGAAATGGTTTAGGATTTAATCTTGAAGGACCATTGTTGCAAATCTGAAAATCCCAAGGACTAAAACTGCCAAATCAGAAATATTAATTCCAAGGACCATTTGTGTCAAGTTTCAATAGTACAAGGACCATAAAATATAATTTTCCATTTTTTTGCAAACCAAGGACTATTTTTGACAACTTTTGAAACTCGAGGGACTAGACTTGCCATTTATGCAAACTTTGCTCATTTTCACTTGATTTTAATCATTTTGCATCTGAAACATATAAAAACACAATACAATGATATTTTCTGAATTTTGAAGCATAACTGCATGTTTTTAAATGTTTTTGTAGTTAAAATGTGACAGAAATGATGAGTATTTAGATACTCATCAATCCCCCACACTAAACTATTGCTAGTCCCTAGCAATCTTTTATGAAGTTTTAATGGATTTTTCTCTTTACCAAAAGCCATTACTTCTGGAGTAGCCAATGTTTTAGTATGTAATACTTTGGTACAAGGATAACCAAATGATTTTGAGCAAATCATCAGCTGTCAACGGATTTGATTTGTCTTTACCAAAAGCCGTTTGCTTCTGGACTAGCCAACTCTTAGATAAAATACAGTTATTATCTTTGGTGAGCTGATTACCAATCATGGTTTTCCAATGCCTTTACCACAAGCCATAACCTTGCGGGCTAGCCAACTCTTCACTTATAAAGATATGGTGAGTCGAATACCATACAATTTTCGGCAAATTGTAAGCCATCAACGGATTTGAGACATCTTTACCAAGAGCCGTTTGCTCTCAGATTAGCCAATCCTTATGTGGGTTAGACATGGCGGACTGATTACCATTTATTGCGTTCTAAGTGAGAAAAAATTTTAAAATTTTGGCAAAAATGGGGGTACTAGATGGTACATTTGATCAAATTCGCAAGAATTCCCCCCCACACTTAGAACTGAATATTGCCCTCAATATTCAAAGTACCGGTTGTTAAACCAACACTTAGAACGTGAAAAGGCAATACTAATAGCCATTTATTTTATACATACACATTTTTTTTTTTGGCTATATACAACAGCAGGGGTAACTCCCCCACACTAGGTGGTAGAACAGAGAAAGAAGACAGAGACACGGGTGAAAACCCATGTTTTGCTAATGTTTTTGTTCACCGAGTCACTAGCTTGACTCGATCCCCGCATTCATTGGTTCATGGGTAAAGTTTGAAGATCTGGGACAACCATGGGTGGTATGTCCTTTCCAAAATAGTGTTTTAAACGATGACCATTCACTTTAAAATTTGGACCGTCATTTTGAGATAACTCAACGGTACCATATGGATAAACTTTTGTAATAGTGAATGGACCAGACCAACGGGATTTGAGTTTGCCTGAGAATATCTTTAATCTTGAATTAAAAAGAAGGACTCGATCACCAACGTTAAAAACGCGGTTCTTGATTTTAGAGTCATGAATCTTCTTTGTCTTTTCTTTATAGATCAAAGAGTTCTCGTAGGCTTGATCACGCAGTTCATTTAATTCATTCATTTGAACTTTACGGTGATCACCCGCAGTTTAGAGGTCAAAGTTAGCATGTTTCAAGGCCTAGTAGGCTTTGTGCTCTAATTCGATCGGAAGATGACATGCCTTTCCGTACACGAGCTTGTAAGGTGTACACCCGATGGGTGTTTTGTAAGCTGTACGAAAGGCCCATAATGCATCATCCAACTTATTCGACCAGGATGCACGATTTTCTCCTACAGTCCTTTCCAGTATTCTTTTAATACCACGATTTGAAACTTCCACTTGTCCACTTGTTTGTGGGTGATATGCGGTAGAAAGACGGTGAGTAATACCATATTTAAGCATGACTTTTGCAAATTGTTCATTGCAAAAGTGCGTACCGCGATCACTAATGATAGCACGGGGAGTACCAAACCGAGAAAAGAGTGATTTCAAAAATTTACACACTACTCGGGCGTCGTTGGTGGGGAGAGCTTTCGCTTCGACCCATTTAGACAAATAGTCGACAGCCACGAGTATATACTTGTTCCCTCGTGAAGACGGGAACGGGCCCATAAAGTCAATGCCCCAAACGTCAAAGATTTCACAAACTTAAACGACGTTTTGTGGCATTTCATCTCTTTGAGTGATCTTCCCGTGACGTTGACAAGAGTCACAAGATTTGACTAAGTCATGGGCATCACGGTAGATTGTAGGCCAATAGAATCCGGAATCAAACACCTTCTTGGCGGTGTAATTTGCACCATGATGTCCCCCTGTGGGTCCATTGTGGCGTGCCTTAAGAATATCATCGGCCTCTTGGCCGTGAACACACCGCCGGATGACTTGATCCGCACATACTTTAAACAAGTAGGGGTCGTCCCAAAAGTAATGCTTCACATCTTTGAAGAATTTGTTCTTTTGTTGGGTCGACATCCCTTTCACTATGAAGTTACCCGCATAGTAATTTGCAAAGTCAGCAAACCACGGGGTAGTAGAATCTCCATGAAAAGCAACCGCATTGAGTGTCTTGAGAGAAAATGTTTCATTTATTTCCTTTTTCTCGAAAACATCTTGGTGTGGGTTCTCTAATCTGGATAAATGATCAGCAGCTAGGTTCTCAGCTCCTTTTTTATCACGTATAATGATATCAAATTCTTGCAGGAGGAGAACCCAATGGAGCAATCTCGGCTTTGCATCTTGTTTTGCAAAAAGATATTTGAGAGCCGAGTGATCCGTATACACTACACATTTTGTCAAGATCAAATATGGCCGAAATTTCTCAAAGGCATACACCACCGCCAATAATTCTTTTTCTGTAGTGGTGTAATGAGTTTGAGCTTCAGTCATGGTTTTACTTGTGTAGTGGATAGGCTGAAAGTGTTTGGCTTTTCGTTGCCCCAGGACTGCACCGATAGCAAAATCACTTGCATCGCACATGAGCTCAAAGGGAAAATCCCAGTCGGGGGCAACCAGAATGGGTGCTTCAGTAAGCTTTTTCTTTAATGTTTCAAAAGCTTCGATGCACTCGGGTGAGAAGATAAAAGGAGCATCCTTTTCAAGGAGATGAGTCATAGGCCGGGCGATTTTAGAAAAATCTTGTATGAATCTACGATAGAAACCGGCATGACCCAGAAAACTCCTAATACCTTTGACGGTAGTGGGATGAGGTAGTTTAGCAATGACATCAACTTTAGCTCTGTCAACCTCAATCCCGTTCTTTGATATCTTATGGCCGAGGACAATGCCCTCTTTGACCATAAAGTGACTCTTCTCCCAATTTAGACAAAGATTGGTGTCTTCACACCGTTTCAACATGTTTTCTAAATGGGAGAGACATGTTTTGAATGAATCCCCAATGACCGAGAAGTCATCCATAAAAACCTCCATAGTTTTCCCGATCATGTCGGAGAATATGGACATCATGCACCTTTGGAATGTGCCTGGAGCATTGCATAAGCCAAAAGGCATACGTTTATAAGCAAAGGTTCCATAGGGGCATGTAAAGGTGGTTTTTTCTTGATCTTGTGGATCAATGGGAATTTGAAAGTAACCCGAGAAACCATCAAGGAAACAATAGTACTCGTTCCCTGCTAATCTCTCAAGCATTTGGTCCATAAAGGGCAGAGGAAAATGGTCTTTTCGGGTGGCATCATTTAACTTACGATAGTCAATGCAAACACGCCACCCCGTAACCAATCGAGTTGGAATCAACTCATTCTCCTCATTTGTGACAACAGTTATGCCACCCTTTTTTGGAACACAGTGAATGGGACTAACCCAAGGACTATCAGAGATGGGATAAATCAATCCTGCATCAAGAAGTTTGAGAACCTCTTGTTTGATAACATCGTGGATTTTGGGATTCACCCTTCGTTGGTGTTGGACTGCTGGTTTAAAGTCATCCTCCATTAAAATCTTGTGAGTACAAAATTCAGGGTCGATACCCTTTATGTCGGAGAGTTTCCAAGCAATGGCTTGCTTGTGTGACTTCAAGACCTTTATTAGAGCAGTCTTTTCCTCATCACTTAAGTCTTTAGCAATAATGACGGGTAATTTATCATCACCCTCCAAAAATGCGTACTCAAGATGAGGTGGTAAGTCTTTGAGTTCGACCACAGGAAATTCATCGGTTTTCTCAACTGATTTAATTTCCTCGTTATGAAGTTCAACGGGAGGGAGTGGAAGAGAATTGTCCTGATTCAACAATTTCTCAAGAAGAAGAATATCTCCCTCCAGATCAATCTCAGCGTCATCAATTCCTTCCAGAAATGAATCACACTTGAGAAAAGCCTCGATCTCTTCCAAATTGAAATCACTTCCCTCAAACGGAGTGAGAGAAGGGGAAGAGTCGATAATGATAGGCAGAGAAGATTTGGTGGAATTCCCACTCACAGAATTATGAGAATAACCAAGAAACTCTTGATAGTACTCCTCTGAAGCAACATCAATGACATCGATTCGGTTAATCGATTCAGAATCATAATTTGAGGAGTACCTCGAAGTTTGATCGAGGTTAAAGGTAACAGCTTCATTACCCACACGTAATGTGATTTCATGCTCAAATACATCAATGAGAGCATGGCCCGTTCTTAGGAATCCTCTTCCAAGAATGAGAGGAACCCGAGGATCAGCATCGAAATCGACAACCACAAAGTCAGCTGGAAAATGGAACTTTCTTACTTTCACAAATACATCCTCAGCAATGCCGCGTGGATGAGATATGGTACGATCTGCAAGCTCAAGAGTCATGCATGTAGGAGTGAGAGCCAGAAGAGAAAGTTTCTTCCATACTGAATGAGGCATCAGGTTGATGCTTGCACCAAGATCGGCCAAGGCATAGCATTCAACCATTCCCGGAAATACACAAGGTATTAGAAACTTTCCAGGATCTCCAAGCTTCTCGGGAAGCTTTTTCAAGATAACTGCTGAGCAGTTCTCATTTAATGGAGTTTTCGCCATTTCAAACAGTTTTTCCTTGTTGCTTAACAAGTGTTTGATTGTGGATGCAAATTTGGGCATCAGAATGATAGCATCCGCAAAGCTTATGTCAAAGTGTAATTCTTTATAGATTTGAAAGAATTTATCCATTTGTTGACTAGCCTTTTCGCGAAGCTTTTGCTCATGTAAACGTGATGGGTAAGGAATAGAAGGTTTGGATTTAGGGTTTTCAACAGGGATTTCATGCGATTCAAAGACAACTCCAGGTTTGGGTTTTGGTTTCGGGACAACTTGAGGTTGGACGTTGTCGGTACCTCCGTTATTAGTAGGAAGTACATTGTCCTTAGTCACCTCAGGTTCACTTTCCACTACCTTGGGAGAAGAAGAAGTGGTAGTAGGAATAGTGGGTCCATCATAAGCTTTACCACTGCGTGTGGTGACGGCTTTGAGTTCACCCTTTGGGTTGACAACAGTGTTACCAGGGAGACCTCCTGAGGTAGAAGGTGGATTGAGATGGTTCATGAGACTGGCAAGCATGTTCTTAACCTCGCTTTGAGAGTGATCAATTTTGTTTGAAAGCTCATTCTTTAGCTCAGTTCCTTGCTTGTATATTGAAGATTGAAATTCATTCTTCAAACTAGAGATCTGATTTTGCATTGCCTTCATTTTGGTCTCATTAAACTTGATGTAGTTATCAAGTTCATTTGGGAGAGGTCCCTGGTAATTAGGAGCTGAATACCCTTGATTACCCCTATGGGGTGGGTATTGATTGTTTGGGGCATGAAATTGATTTTGCACGTTTTGCCCTCTTTGTTGATTAGGATTAATCCTATTTGGATTGTTGGGAGGAGGAAATCCGGGTGGTCCAAATTGGTTGCTAGCACGGTGGTTTGGGTCCACTTGAGGACGGTATTGATTACCTCCTTGATTGGAAGTTCCGGCTATAACATTAACATCAAATGTAGTGCCATCGGTGGCAGTACAATTATAGTAAGCGTGAGGACCACCACAAGTAACACAAACTTCTATCTTTTTAACTTCAGCAGTGTGAGAACTTTGTGGAGCGGACTCTTTCTTTTGTGCGGAGAAAACCAAAGCTTGAATAGCCTTCGTGAGTTCAGCAAGCTGAGTATCAGTATTAGAAGAACTCACGGGAGATGAAGTGGAAGGACCAGCACTAGCCTGGGAATTATATGGCCTGTTTCGTGTAGTGCGGACCTTAGACTTATTTTCAATGAGTGCAATGGCTTCCTTAGTGGATTTGCTCAGAAAATTACCTCCAGCTGAGGCATTGAGAGAATCTTGGTCAGATGGGTTTAACCCACTGTAGAAAGTGTCCATTTGCAACAAATCGGTGAAACCGTGATGAGGACATTTGCGGAGCAATTCTTTGAAACGATCCCATGCCTCTCCAAATGGTTCATCAAACCTTTGAGAGAATTTCATGATTTCATTTTTAAGATGCGTGGTTTTAGAAGGAGGAAAGAATTCATTTACGAACTTTTGAACCAAATCTTCCCATGTTCTAATTGATCGAGGGGTTGTTTGTCAAGCCAAATCCGGGCTGCCCCATCGATGGAAAACGGGAAAAGAAGAAGTTTGATTGATTCCTCAGGGACATTTTTACATTTGATGGTGGATGTGATTTTATTGAACCATCGAACGTGATCTTGAGGATCGTCCCTTTCAAAACCATAGAATTGACGCGATGTTACAAGGTTTATCAACCCGGTTTTAAGCTCAAAATTCTCAGCCACGATGGCTGGAACAATAATGGCATCTCCATAACCCTCGGTGGGAGCTTGGAGAAGCTCATTCATAGGACGGTCTTCTGCCATGATGACAGTGGTTATGGGATCAGTATATATCTCGGGTACGACTGATGGAGCAGAACGTCTACGACGTCTTCGAGGTATGTTTACAAGCTCACGGAAAGGGCTTGATGATCTAGAAGAACGAGTGCGCATGCACTTTTAGCAAAAATTTTCAATTAAATCAAGATCGAAGCAAAAACACAAGTGAACTTAAACCAACAATCAACAAGCGTACGGTAGCTCTCTAAAAGATAAACGCACAGAGTGGCGGAGAAGCAAAGGTGGGCAATTAATGCTCCTTAAAAACCCGCTTCTTTCAGTTCGACAATTTAATGTCAAACTATCCTTAAACCTCCATTATAGTTTGTTTATCAATCAAAGGTGAGCCGATATTCGCAAGTGATACAGAGGCAAGTTTTAAATCTGATGTTTGGGAACTTATTATGGTCGTACCCCAATTAGGTAGTACTCTGTCTTGGTTCTCGATGGTAAATTTTATTGTTTGTTATTATTAAACAAAGAAAACGGAAAATGTTTTTGGTGTTTTTATTTTTTATATGATAATATATATATATATAGAAAAGAAAAGAAAAATATTTTTGTATTTTATATTGGTTTATGGGAAATAGGAACTTCTTGGAAGAAGGGTCTCAAATCACTAATCGCTTAAACTTTACAATATTGTCGCACACACCTCCTCGGCAGCGGCGCCAAAATTTGATCCGTGCTAAATAGATATATAAATATTATGCAACGACGGATACACGTGAATAAATACAAATCACCCCTTTGTGAAAAAGGATACTTGCAAAAACTCACGTTTGTGTGTGTAGTGTGAAACCAGGTAAGTGATTACCCGGATCGTTTCCCAACGAAGTGTGAATGGGCAATTGTTTAAAAGCTTGGATTAGAGTGATAGATGATTAGGATATGGATTTTTGCTTTTTGATTAATTCTAATTGATATATGAAAAACAAATATACAAAAGAAAATTAAACGCGAGTTAATTAAACTAAAAACGCGTAACGGAAAATCTAAAATGGGACAAAAACTGAAATATTATGAAATCTAATATTACAAATGTAAAATTATTTAAAACTTATTTTAAAACTAAAATTATATTTTTTTACACTTTTTATCTAATTATTATTAATTATTTATTATTTAATTACTTTTTAAACTATTTAAATTTATAATAAATACTAAATGAACAAAGAAAAATCTAAAACTTTTTCTATAAATATTATGAAGTAAAAAGAAGCTAAGAAAATTATAAAAATGAAATTTGCTTAATTAAAAATTTAAAAAGATAAAATCTATTAAATAGAAGCTATCACTTATTTTCTATTTTATTTTTCCTAAGGTCTACAGAGATTATTATATTTTTCGTAGAATCTACTTAATAAAATAAAATTATGAAAATTAGAATTATATTTTTCTGATTAATATTCTATTTATTATGATTTAATTACTAATTTAAACTAATTAAAAGATTAAAAATATTAAAACTGTTAAATGAACCTTAGACATCCATCATATGTGTGCTACATGGACTATAGCTTTTAGCTTGGTCGCGTGTAATGTGATCTTATTTTTGTTGTATAGATTTGTGATTGATAATTTGAAAGCTGCAAAGTTTGAGGTGAGTTTCATAGTCCCATTTTTACTTTGTTTTAACTTCGGATGGGAATGATGCTTGTGTTGAAATATTTTTGAGTTACTGTGATTATCTGGTCATAAATGCATGGACTTGTAAGTGTTATTATACGTGTATTGCATGTTATGAGATTATTGTGTGGTGATTCTGTGTGGTCCATTTGGGGGGTAGCTATGCTCCTATTATCCAATTGGAGAGTAGGAGTTCTACTCACTATTATTCTGTGTGGTCTGATCAGAGGGTATGGTTTACCCATTATTGTGAACTTGGATCGTGGGTGCGTTCCGACCCAATTGATGTTGGATATTTCTATTTGGATCGTGGGCACGTTCCGTCCCTTATGTCCCTTAAGTGGTTTATGTTGGTTGAATGACTGAGTTTTGCATGCTATCTAGTATAATGACTAGTCTTACTGTCCTGCTATGTTTTATAATCACAGTGAACTGGTTGCCTGAGATATATTGTGTGTCTTAAACCTATGAACCTCACCAACATTATGTTGACGTTTTAAGCATCATTTCAGGCAAGCATTCTAAGGCTAAGGTAGAGGGAAGCGACTAGACGAGACTTAGTTGCATTTGAGAATGATTTATCTTTATGTTTTGATTTGAATATGTTTGATTTTGATTGTGATACTTTAATGTCTTTCGACTAGTACTTTATGTTCTATTGAAGATACCTTTTGGAGAGTTGTTTCGGTTATTTTCTTTTGGGGTATTGTTACGACACTTCATGTCTGTACATTGCTCTATTTATGTGCATGTAGTAATTCTCTATTTAGATACCATGTGTTGTGATGATATCCATGAAGTCACACTCGCGTTTCCGCCTTGGCGAGGTGTGACACGTCACTAGTTAGACTAGCTTGAAATTATTACCCGTCTCGGTCATATTCAATGATCATCTCTCGAATTGGTACATTCTACTTAGACAAGTCCTTTGCGAGACACGTTTACATCACTGGATAACCAGCTTGAAATTATTACCCGTCCCGGACAAGTCTTTTCTATTACTGACATTTAATTTTCGTCAATTCGAGGGTAAAATTTTGAGTATGCTCAAACCCAATGAATTTGATATGTGGAGGCTAAGAATTGAGCAGCTCTTCAAAGTGCAGGATTATACACTCTGGGAGATTATAGAAGATGGAAATTCTTTCAAACCCACAACCACTACAACTGTTGTTGAAGGTAAGACTGAGACAAAGGTGCAGACCATGCCAGTAACTACTGAAGAAAAGGCACAACACAAGAATGATATGAAGGCACGAAGCTTGCTACTGCTGACCATTCCCAATGATCAGTTGTTGAACTTTAGCAAGTTCAAGTGTGCTAAAACTCTCTTTGAGGCCATTGTTGCAAGATATGGTGGGAATGATGCCACCAAAAAAACTCAGAAGACCCTTCTTAAGCAACAATTTGAGAACTTTTCTGCTACAAGCAATGAGTCATTAGATCATATGTTTAATAGGTTGCAGAAACTAGTGAGTCAACTTGCTGTTCTAGGAATTGAGATACCCCAAGAAGATCTCAACTCAAAATTTTTAAGAAGTCTACCATCAGAATGGGCTATGCATGTAGTAGTCTGGAAAAATAAGCCAGATATTGATTCTATGGATCTGATGGACCTTTATAGCAACTTCAAGATTGTAGAACATGATGTGAAGAAGTCTGCTGGATCAATCTCAAGTTCAAGCTCTGGGAATTTGGCCTTTGTGTCAACTCCCAGTACCTCAAGCCAAGCAGATGAAGTGCAGGTTGCTGGAACAGTTAGTATTGCTGGTGCTAATATTGGTATGGCTAATACTTCAAGCAGTACACATGGACTTCTGGATGAGAATACCTACTGTGCTTTCCTTACTACACAGCACAATGGTACTATGTTGACTCATGGAGATCTTCAAGAGATAGATGAAGATGACATTGAAGAGATGGACATCAAGTGGCAGCTCTCTCTTCTTAGCATGAGGGCTAAGAGATTCTTGAAGAATACTGGCAAGAAAATAATCATAAACAGCAATGATGTTGCTGGATATGATAAAGGAAAGATTGAGTGCTACAATTGCCACAAGATGGGCCAGTTCTCTAGGGAATGCAGGAAGCCCAGACAGCAGAAGTCAAGGAACAAGAGTTATGAAAGCAAGTCCACAGGATCAAGAGTTGTGGAGATTACAGAATCAAGCTCAAAGGCTATGGTTGCCATTGATGGCTTAGGGTTTGACTGGAGTTACATTGCAGAGGAGGAAGCAGCATCTACAGAGATTGCTCTCATGGCTTTCTCAGATTCTGAGGTACAAGTTTCTAAGTGTTCAAAATCTTGTGATGCATTAAAAGAATTAGAAACTCTTAGGAAGAGATATGATGAACAAAGATTAGAGCTAAACCAGACCAGTTTTAACTTAGCTAATCATAAAAGAGCTTTAGGTGTATTAGAAGAACAGATAGTACACTATAAAGAAAATGAGTCTAGTTTTAGTGATATTGTAGGTGTCCTTAAGAGAGACTTAATGCTTAGAGATGATGAGATTAGTGTGTTAAAACATGAACCGAATCAGGTTAAGATAGCTAATCAGAACATTCAAATGACTGTTGACACATTAGAATTTGCAACTCAAGGTGTCAGTAAGATAACTGAGTGTCAGATATTAAATAAAGCTAAGTCAGGCCTAGGGTACAAATCAGTTCCACCTCCCTATAGAGGAATTCCAACACCACCAGGCATAGACTTAGAACACACAGGACTCCCTGAATTTCAACTTCCTAAGCTTAAATATGGTCCTCAACCTAAGAAGGAAGTAGTTGATAAACTTGTGCATGAGAATGTGAGTGATGCCTCACTTTTGAGGATAAGGTGTCCTCAGCTAAGGACTCAGATGCTCCAACCATAGAGGACTGGCTTCTGATGATGAGGATGATCAGGCTGTGGTAAAGCCTGTTAGTGTTAAGATAGAGGAACCAAAAGTTCCAAAGATGGTTAAACCTGAGACTGTTAGGCCTAGATCTAATGCTAAACCTTTTAGACCAACAGTTAGGTATGCAGAAATGTATAGAACCACAAACAAGCCAAGAGGTAACCAAAGGAATTGGAACAACCTCAAGTCTCACCAACTAGGTGATGATTTTGTCTGCTATAGGAAAGCTTGTTACTCTTGTGGTAGCTTTGACCATCTTGCAGCTTTTTGTCATAAATGGGTAAGAGGGTATACAAACCAAAGTATGAGCCTAGAAAGACCTCAACCTCTTCCTAGAAATGATAGAATGATACCCAGATCAGTTCTTTTAAAGTCTGGCCTAAGACCAATCCAAACTGCTAGACCAGCAGTTCACACTTTCAGACCAATTAGATCTGTTCACCCAAGACCAACAGTTCAAGGTGCAAAAACAGCTTTTAAACCAGCACCAAAAACTGTTAACAGACCCTTTTATCACAAAGCAGTGACAACTAACCAAGTTTGGAAACCCAAAGTGAAAACTGCAAAGCCAGCAGTTCATACGGCTAGAAGAATGGTTAGTACGGGTATTATTAATAACACTGCTAAGGGACATATGGGTACTGGAGTAAGTGCATCAGCATGTTGGGTTTGGAGACCTATCAAACCCAATGGTGCTAAAATTGTTTTTAAAAGAATGAATTATGTTGATGCAAGAGGGAAGCCTAAGTCTGTAATGGCTTGGGTGCCACAAGGAAACTAATTTTTCTTATTATATGCAATGTTAGTCATATGCTTATATATTACGAGACAAGTGCTTTGCACCTTGTTTCTTTGTTTTTGGACTAACAATTCAGGAATGGATGAAAAGCACCAAGAAATTAATGTGTTTTATGTTTTGGACTGAATGGTGATCTGGAGCTCAGTGTGTGACCCTTGCACACAACAAATGGTAATTGATTCACCATATCTAACCCACATAAGAACCAACTAGTCCAGAGCAAACGGAATCTGGTAAAGACTACTCAAATCCGTTGATGGTTGACAATTTACCAAAAATTGTATGGTTATCAGCTCACCATATCTAACTGTGAAGAGTTGGCTAGTCCAAAGCAAACGGCTATTGGTAAAGACTAATCAAATCCGTTGATAGCTGATAGTTTGCTAAAAACTATACATGAGCAATGCTGTTTTAATCCTTTCAATAAGTTCATACGGCTCAACAAATTTTTCTTCAGCAGTTTGTACGGCTAGTGCAAAGTTAGCACGGCTCAACTAGCCGTTGTAAAAATCTGTCAGTAACTAATTTTATAGCCGTTGGGGTAAAACCGTTATTCTTAGCATACTTATAGGGATTTTTCTCGAAGATAATTATCTTTTTACCATAAATTTATTTATTCTATTTCCCAAGATAATTTATCTCATACGCAAAATTCGCTAAACCCTAACAGTATCTATAAAAACCCAATTGGCTAGCAAAATTCTTCAATTCCACTCTAAACGATCATCTTATTGCTATAATCTTTCACTCAACATCACTGAAAATGGCTGAATTGGTTTTTGTCAAGACTCACAATCAGGTTGCGTTTCTAGAGAAAACAGAGGAAGGAGATGGACCAAGATTTTATGAGATTGTGGATTTTCTAAACCACTCTCATATAAGGTATGCTTTAATTTTCTCTCCTACTCTTTATGTCTCTCACATCACACAGTTCTGGCAGAATGCTACTGTCTTGACTAGTGAAGATGGTGACTTAGAAATTCACTCCACAGTGGATGTCATACACTTTGTTGTTACCGAGTCTGCAGTTAGGAGACATCTTAAATTGCAAGACTCAGATGGTATACTCGATATGCACAACACTGAGATATGGCAAGAACTTGCCAGAATGGGGTATGACACATCCAACCAAAAATTAACTTTTCAAAAAGGATGTTTCTCCCCACAATGGAGATTTTTGATACATACTCTCTTACACTGCTTAATCCCAAAAAGACAGCATTGGTGCAATTCAGTAGCAATATTGCTATTGCTCTTATTTGTCTGTCAACAAACAAGGTCTTTAATTTTTAAAAATTTATTTTTGAGGGTATGGCATCAAATGTAAACAGCAAAACAAAGTTTCTAATGTACCCAAGATTTGTTCAAACTCTTTTGAATAAAAAGAAGAATTTGCTTACAAAACCAACAAAAACTTTTACTACTCCTAGCCTGCAATCAAAAGTTTTTCAAAACATGGCTATGGCTAGTAGGCTTTTCAAAGGAGTAGAAATACCATTGTTTCCTGAAATGCTTCAAACTGAAGTGGGTGAAGGGTCAGTACAACCAACTGATCCCCACCACACATCCATTCCAGTTCCTGAAAGAATCCAACCACCCCCAATTCACACCACTTATGGGAGAAGGTCCACACCTAGTCTAACTAGAGTGGCTACTGGATCCTTTCCCCATGATTCACCTCTCCTAGCAGGTAACACAGCTAGAAGTGATGATGGTAGCTCTAACCAAACTGAATTATTGGCTCTTTGTACCAAGTTGTCAGCTAAAGTAGAATCTTAGGGGGAGGAGCTCAAGTCTCATAACGAAAACTTTGCCAAAGTATATACCAAGCTGACTCTCAGGGTGAAGAAGTTAGAAGAACATCTAAGGAGGAAAAGGGCAAGAGCAGTATTGGATGAAGATTCTTCTGATGGTGACTATTCAGAAGAAACAGATGATGATGGTGGTAATTCTCCCAAATAGGGGAGGAAAGCTGAAAAAGGCAAGGGGGATAGTTATAAAAATAAGGGGAGGCAAGATGAAGGTGGTAGTGAGCAGATAGGCATGGATACTGGAGAAGCAGCTATGGATGTAGAAGAACAGCCTCAACAGACTCTAGAAACTGATGAGATAAAAGAACAAACAGTTCATACGGGTGAAGCAGTTCATACGGTTGAGTCAGAACAAGTAACCGTATTAACTGCTGGTGTACATTCAGGTACTGCTGATGAGGATTATGAGAGAAAAAGAGCAGCTAAGGGAAAGAAGCCAATGACACCTGAAGAAGCTGAACAAGAACAAGAAAAACTCAAGAAAGTAAAGCCAAGAACTCAGGCACAAATAGAATTTGATGAAGAAGTTGCAAGGAAACTGCTAGAAAAAGATCAAGCAGATGAACAAGCTCAGTTGGATCTTGATGCAGAATTAGCAAGAAAAATGGCTGAAGATGAAGTTCAAAATATAGCTGATTTCATGGATAGAACAAGGTTGGAGAAAGTAGCTTCCAGTGAAGAAGTTAATCAAGAGGAATTCAATGAGCAGCTTCAATATTTGATTGATTCAGACTTAATAGTGAGAGCTCAAGCTGTGATGATTCTCAAAGATAAGAAGTTAAGTGAAGAAGAAAAGTCAGAGAAGCTCAAAAGCTTTATACTATCAAAGAACAGAGAAGTAGCATGGAATGATCTGATTCAAAGGATAAGAGATAGGCAAAAAGCAGGTTACAAGAACAAGATGCCTACAAAGAAGGAGCAGATTGGTTTTATGAAAAGCTACTTGAAGAATCAAGCAAATTATAAGAAGAGTGATTTTAAAGGAAGAACAGATGCTGAAGTTGAACAAGCTTACTATGAAGCTTATGCTAGGCTGAACACACCAAGTGAAAGAAGGGATTTCACAAAAGGAAAGAAGAGAGAAGCAGAAGTGTTAGAGTCTGATGCAGCAAAGAAACAGAAGAAGGAAGGATTATCAGATGAACACCTCAAGAGTATGCTAGTTGTGATCCCAGAATCTACAAATATCAGAACTTTACAAGCAAAACATCCAATCATAGGCTGGAAGGTATTTACAGAAGGAAGAATTAAAGGATGGGAAATTATGAGAGTTGGTGGAATCACATAAAGGTACAAGCTTTTTGAAGATCTACTCAAAGGTTTTGATAGGGAAGATTTAAATCAATTGTGGAAGCTGGTGCAAGACAAGTTCAGAGTAGCAGATCCATTAGAAGATAAAGACAAAGAGTTATGGGTTCAACTGAAGTGGATTTTCGATCCAGATGGTGGAGAAGCTATATGGAGATTTCAGGCCAAGATCACTGATGTCACATGGAGATTGTTTGACAAATGTGGTGTACACATGATATCTACAAAGGATGGTGTGGAGATATACACGCTAGTGGAGAAAGACTATCCACCCAGAATAGCTACATTATTGACATTGGTAGTGTCAAAGTTGGAGATTGAAAGTGAATCAGAGAAGGCTGATACTCTAGTAAGAATAATTTTTTATATAGCTGAGCATAGGAAAGCCCAAACCAAAAGACTGACATGGTAAGTGTTTGGAAGAATTCCCCCAATTATAGGAGATGAAGCTTAATTCGAAGAAACTTAGTGATTTGCACAGAAATCATAAGTCTAGGGGAGGATTGTTGGGAATTAAGGTAAACAGTTGAAACTGCTCAAGTATAAGTTAGTACGGTTGAAGGATTTGAAGATTATACTAACAGTACAAAGTTAGTTAGTACGGTTGGTATTAGATAGTTAGTACGGCTTATAATTTTTTTTTTTGTAAATGTGTAGTAGATAATTATGGAAAAGATATTGTGTATATCTTATATTATTAGAGTTATAGTTTACTTGTACAGGAATCCTTAGTGTATAAAAGGATTGCCTATGGTTAAGGTTTAGATTATCTTTTGTTATCATTTTGATTCAAGGTTGTAAACCCTAGTACTAGCTAGAGTACTAATATTATTCTTAATAATATTGAATCGTTGAATTATATTGTGTTTTACTGTTTCATTCATCATACACATACAAAATCTTCTAAGTGTTTGCTAGTAAATTCCGCCTGCTAGTTAACATCATTAAAAGTATCTATCTAACACAAGGAGTGTGTTTAGATCCGATCAACTACTATGTGACTTGGTTTAGGACTTAAGTTATTTGTCAGACTCGACTCAGTTCTGTCTTCTTCACCTGATGGTACCACGGTACCACTAATTTAAGTGGTGCCGTCTGTACCTTTAATGGTATCATCCTCTGTTTCGACAGAACCTGTGGGTTTGACAAATTTTACTTGTTTTGCTTTACTTGTCGAAGCTTCATTTGAATTAAAACCTAGACCCGCACTGTCATGCTCACTATATCTAATATTATCTAACATGTCATCTAGTGCTTTTGTTCCTTTTTCAAACTTAATGATCCTTAACGCATTTTTCCTAAGTTCAACGTTTTCTAACCTAAGATTATGACATGTTTCGCATTCAACATCACATTCTTTCTTTTTCTCATGTCTTTTGACTTGGTCTTTTAGTTCTAAAATTTTCGCTTCGAGTTTATGCAAAGTTGCTTTTAGTGTTTTGTTTCTAGTTATGATTTTAGAACTTACTTCACATAACTTATTATATTCATCATATAGTATGTTGTCATCTATTGATGAATTATCATCACTAGTGTAAGAAGAGTCAGAATTTACCTCATTTGAAGCTTGAGCCATAAGACATGTCTCGTCGTTGGGCTTCTTCTCTTCTTCTTCACCGCTATCACTCCAAGAGCCTCCAACAAAAGCTCTTTGGTTGTTTGTTCTCGATGGTTTAGGACATTTTCCGATGAGATTATTAGGATCTCCGCATCCAAAGCATTTCCTATCACTCTTTCCTTTCTTCTCATCTCGGTTCTTTTGGAATGACTTCTTTTCATCACGAGGTTGTCTAACAAATCTAACTCTTCTCCTAAAGAACTTCTTAAAATCTCTAATGACTAATGCATACTCTTCGTCTTCACTATCGGAATCCAAACTTTCCTCATCACTAGACTCCTTTTTGGCTTTCAATGATAGAGATCTAAATCTCTCACCTTTGCCTTTGACTATGTCGGAGTCTTTCTTGATTATTATTTCATGAACTTTCAAGTTTCCTATTAGTTCATCAAGTGATAATGTCGCCAAGTTCTTTGACTCTTCAATGGCGGTGACCTTTGCTCTCCATTTGGGATGTAGAGCCCTAAGAAACTTCCTAACATAGCTTTTGCTATAATAACCTTCATCAAGAGCTTTAAGACTAGTGATAATAGTATTAAATCTAGCAAAGACATTATCAATAGATTCATCTTTCGGAATGGAAAATTGTTCATATTGTTCCACAAGAAGATCTATCTTGTTCTCTTTGACTTGATTATTACCTTGATGAGTGACTAACAATGTTTTCCAAATATCTTTTGCCGTGTTACACATAAAAATTCTTTCAAATTCCTTTTTCGGCAAAGCATTGTAAATCATCATTTTAGCCTCATCATTTTTGGCTAGTTTTTTTTTAAGGTTGTCACTTGTTTATTATAGGGAACTATTTCATCCCTTTTTCTTTCCTGGTTCTTTTCAATTGGTTGAAAGTCACCCTCGGTAATAACATGCCAAAGATCAATGTCTTTTGATTTCACATACGTTTCGAATCTTGTTTTTCAATAAATAAAATAATCGGTTTCAAAAAGTGATGGTCTTTGCATAGATTGCCCTTCTTGATATTTGTCGAAATCCATTGATCGATTCAAGTTTTAAAATACAATTTATTTTAAAATCTTGCTTGACGTGGCTCTGGTACCAATTGTGGAAAACTAGAAGGGGGGTTGAATAGTTTTACCGGTTTTTCGTTAGTTATAAAAGTTTATTTGTGAAAACTTTGATTCAATTCTTTTGTAAAATCAATCAACACAAATATGAACACTAAGGTATACTATCTAACATAAATAATAAATATAAAGAAATGAGATGGAAAGATCAAACCGAGACAACGAGATTCATAGTGGTTCGGTCACGAAGCTCTTCTTTGCCCTACTCCACTCCCCGAGTACCCAACTCGAGAGTTCTAAGCACTATGTCAACAAAGCTCCCTTCAGGCGGATAAAACCGTACAATGTCGCTTATCACAATTTTTGACACTAAGCTAAATGTCGAGTACTAATCTTAGCTAGTACCAATCTACCACGATCCACACAATCCTTACTAAATCACACAATCAACACACTTCACACGATCTACCCTTGATCCACTTGATCAACACCCAAGCACACAAGTTACAAGAGATCTCAAAGATCTCAACAAGATGATCACAACGATCCACACTCACAAACTACACAAAAGAAAATCAACTTGGTGTATGCTAGGATATAACAAGTATGTAACAAATATTACAAGTGCACTAACTATAACTACAACACCTTGTATCTTCTTGATACTTTGTATTCTTCTCTTACACTAGTAGATGAATGAAGGTGATCATTTGGTTGGATGATAGGATCACTCTTTAAACATAAGAAAAACTAACTAAATGATCAAAGGAGAGTCAATGTGATAAGAGTTTTAAACTCAGAAAATTGTGTGTGAAAAAAGGATCCCCAAAAACTGTGAATTGGACTGGTATTTATAGGCAGAAAATTTTGCCCGTTATAGTGGGACGGTACCACTAAATACCACATGATACCACTAAATTTTGAGGTATCGTGGAACCGTGCCAGACAGAGACGCTCCATTTTTTGTTTTTAGTGGTGAAAGTTTATTTGGGGAAGTTTGGAGTTGATTTGGGGGGGGGGGGGGAATAGCTGTTATGATTTTTAAACATATTTTTCCAATAAAACATTTCTTACAATTCAAAAAATAATTTGTAAAATGTATTTTTGAAAAAAATGTTTTGTCACATTAAAAATGTGAAGTTTAAAACATAAATTCACTTCTTTGATCATTTATCATGTTGTAAATTTATTTGTCTTACCTAGAGTGATTTACGTAGAAACGAGATATTTCGACTAAAAACTTGTTTACGTTAATTTTGACGTAAAGTGTTTTCACATTTTGTTATCATCAAAACATGGAGATATCGAAAGATATAAATTACGTTTCTAGAATATTATTTGCATCAACAAGAACTTTGTGTCGTATATTAGAATTATGCAATAGTCTAAGTTAGTGGGCTCGTGGACTAAGCTAATAGGTTAGAAGATATGTATAAGTTAGTCATTTAAATCCTATTGTAATCTATGTCCAATACAAGCCTATAGAAAGCCCATTAGTATGGCTTATGTTGAACTATAAAAGGCACCACTCACCTCATTTGTGTGTGTGCTTCAAGGTGTAATGTGTGTGTTTGGTTAATAAGATTTCTCTCTTCCTTCTCTCTACTTTCTCTCTCTAAGTTTACATACATATCTTGTTGTCACCATACCATACGTGCCATATATAGTGATAAGGTTGATTAATATAAGGTCCTACAGTTATCCACTGTTGAGATCAACTCTTGTTGGCGGGTGCGTCCCCGCCGAAAGCCTCCTCGCCCATCCTCGAAGTTATATTTATAAATTCAAACTGGACTTATATTTTGGGACGGAGGGAGTACATTTTTTTATTTTTAGTATAAAAAAGAGTGAAGATTTACATAATTTAACAGTTTATACATAATGTAAGAAACTTGACCGCAACTGTTTTTTTTTTTTTTTTTTTTTTTTTTCTGCTTATGCATACCTTGAAATTCTTTTTATAGCTTTTACAATGCTAGATGAGTACCCGTGAATAGCGACAGATAGTTGTAGTGATAATAAAAGTTTATAGTTTATAAACAAAGAATAATTAAAGCTTAAGAATTTGAGGATTAAACACAATTTAAACTAAATGAAAATAATATGGGTTATGGGTTATAAATGAAAATAATAATAATAATTTATGGTTTCTATATATAGTTTCTTAATTTTTCACTTTCAAGAATATGTCTTTTTTTCTTTATATATAGTACAGATTTATAAGTTTTAAACACGTTTGAGCTGTTTTCGAGTTCAAGGGTCCTCTAGAGTAACACTATGGCACGGGGTCTTTAAAACTATCGAGATGGCCTTGTATACAACAACAACAACAAAACATGCATAATAAGTAAATTGGGTTTCTATTGCCATAATATATAGTCTTGTAACAGTGTTCACACATTTACGGTCTTTATAAAACTTCCAGATGTAAAAAAAATAGTGTTCTTGAGTAAATCGGATCTGATAAACATTTCGAACAGTGCATTTTTGGACGTGTAATAAAATTTTGTTTTTTCAAGACTAATTTAGTCGTCTGTTTTTTAACAAATATACGTAATATCAAATTTTGGCATACAGGGTGTTTGGTTCTGTCATACAGGGCGTTTGGTTATGCAGTGTGACTGTACGTGTCATACAGGGTGTTTGGTTCTGCGGTTCAAATCAGTAGTAGCATGATGTTGCACCGTCAGCAATTATAGGATGTTTAATGATGTGGGTCTGTTCCATTTATTACATTGGTGGTGAAATAAAGCTGTGGGTCAGTTTGTTGTCTGCATATTATTCGTCCTTTTGGTCTTTGTTTTTGTAGAATGCCAAAATTCTATTTCAATGCATGTATTTTTTTAGGGCTCAGCTATTTTAACCATCTTGTTGATTTAGTGAGCTGACTTGTTTTGTATTTTAGTTTTGTTTTCTTGGTAATAAAGGTGTCTTTCAAAAAAATAAAATAAATAAATATGGAATGTTAACCACAACCCATGAGGTTGTGTTTAAACATACATTAAATAAAATTTTTGCATTAAATGAAATAGTATATTCCATAATTATATATATTTTTTCATTTTAAATATGGAATGTGATGTTAAACATGGAGTGTTTAGTGTTTATTTAATGTAAAATTTTTAATTAAGGTATGTTTAAACATAACCCCATGGGTTGTGGTTAACAAAACCCTTTTAAGAGGGTGTTGCACAAAATAAATGTTGGGCTAACTAAAGTTACATCGTAAGAAACGAAACTAGCAAAAAATCTTTTGAGGGTTCCACATACCACAAAAATGACAATTTTGAAATCTTTTTGCACTTCGTGACCTAAAATCGGGTGTAGCCCGTGCCACACCCGGCATACATGTAGGTCCGTCCGTGTGTTTAACCCTAGTTCTCAAAACATTTTACATAATGAAAGAAACTTGACGGCAACTGTTGTTTTTGTGCTTATGCAGACCTTGAAATTATTTTTATAGCTTTTACAATACATAAACGTGACACTCAAATGAATAAAGTATAGATGAAGATGAGACTATGAGATGAGGCGTATGAAATCACTTTAACCGAATGCTTATATTAAACCATGAGAGAACAAAGTATAAAACACACACTAACACCTACACACTCTCACACCTATACTAGACAAAGAGGCACACTAAATTTGTGAGCGTGTGTGGTATTTATACAAAATGAGGGACGCCCTAATGGGCTTGGAGTGGGCTTCGGTTGGACAAGAATAGATGGATTGGACCTGAGGTCATTTCTTATCATTTCATGGACCTTTACATATTTGGACATTAATTATAAGTCCAACCGAGAGCCCACTTTTTGACTATCTAATCCATACGACACACAAGTCTTTAGAATTACAAATGACCATCACTTTCATTTAATATATTAAATGCTAACAATCTCCCCCTAAGAGATGGTCATTTCAATGATGTTCCGGTGAATGATCTTTTGTCTTCAATGTCTTGAACTTTGTGTGTCGATGTAGAATAGTCTTCATTCTTCATTCCTTCATGCAATGTGATCTTCAAAATCATCGTCTTTCAATCGTTCTTGCCTTGATCAAAATCTTCGTGTGATGATGCGTCGCGTCCTCCAACATACTCATACATCTTGGATTGTATACTTATGCTAACAATCTCCCTTTGCTAACAATCTCCCCTTAGACTTTTCATCTTTTGACTTATGAACTTGTTCTTGACATCTTGATTAGCTTCATGACCCTGTCTTTAACACTTGGTCTTTAACTTGATCTTCTTGTCTAGAACTTTTACATTTGAGCGTTGACGGGGATGTTCTTCGTAAGTATGAGTATGCTGAGGTGAAGATGTTTGATGTATCAGATGATGGTTGATGGATGTTTATAGGTAGATGCATAAAACTGTTAGTAATAAATCATCCAGCGCTTACAGGTTGGGACTTTGAGATTGTCAACAGCATAGTGTGAAGACTTTCTCTAATCCTTTCCCAGGCCGTTCTGAACCGGATACCCTCGAGAGGGCTTACACGGACACACCGAAGTGCACCCACGATTCAGTGAGTCGCTGGAGATCACCCCATGATTGTAGACCGTTTGAAGCACGTAACCATCATGATATAAGGCAAGATCCAAAGATCTCATTGAGACTCTTGTACACCTTGTGTCCTTTTTGGTGAACACAAGGGTATTCTTATGGAATTGTTCCTAAGAGATATTTTGATGAATCTTATGGCTCTAAACTCTATTGTGCGTTTTGGTTTTAGTAGTCGGAGGCATGGAGCAGAGTGCCACCTTTTCAATATCAACACATCTCGGAATGAGAGGCCGATAGATTATGTAGTGTTCTCCGTGAGAAATGAAACAAATATCTTTTGAGAGATATCTGAGTGGCTAGGAGGGGTTTTGCAGTGCGTCACTGGGTCCATGACGTCTTGTCTTCAATATTAGTATCACCTTAGTATATACCGATAGCAGATGTATTGACTCGGTTTCTGCCCTAAGTTTTCATGGAGGGCTATTTCTTTTCACCCTTTCATTAAACTTTTCTTTTTAATTCTTCAACCCTTTCTTTCCTTTTCTCATTTACTCCTTTTTTAAATCTTACCTAAAGACTTCTAATTCTAATCCATTGGAATTGTCCTTGGGTAGATCCCTCCGGCTCTGGCGGATCATTGGACATAACCTAACCATAATCACCTTATTACTCCATGATTATCCTAGATTATTGATCACTTGCCATAAAACCCTTTTGTGAAAATCTCACAAAGTGTTTATGAATAAACAGATTTAGTTAACACTTCGAGAGTTTTGCATTTTTGAAATACTCCCCCTTCACATGTGCTCATGCATTTTTATGGTAAACTTGCACATGTTGGGTAGAGTTCGCACATTTTGAATTGATCGACTTTCGATGAACATGACCTTCGCCAGACACGCTTACATCACTAGTTAGACTAGCTTGAAATTATTACCCATCTCGGTCATATTCAATGATCATCTCTCGAATTGGTACATTCTACTCAGACAAGTCCTTTGCGAGACACGTTTACATCACTGGATAACCAGCTTGAAATTATTACCCGTCCCGGAAAAATCTTTTAGATTACTGACATTTAATTTTCGTCAATTCGACGGTAAAATCTTGAGTATGCTCAAACCCAATGAATTTGATATATGGAGGCTAAGAATTGAGCAGTTTTTCCAAGTTCAGGATTATACACTCAGGGAGATTATAGAAGATGGAAATTCTTTCAAACCCACAACCACTACAACTGTTGTTGAAGGTAAGACTGAGACAAAGGTGCAGACCAAGCCAGTAACTACTGAAGAAAAGGCACAACACAAGAATGATATGAAGGCAAGAAGCTTGTTACTGCTGACCATTCCCAATGATCAGTTGTTGAACTTTAGCAAGTTCAAGGGTGCTAAAACTCTCTTTGAGGCCATTGTTGCAAGATATGGTGGGAATGATGCCACCAAGAAAACTCAGAAGACCCTTCTTAAGCAACAATTTAAGAACATTTCTGCTACAAGCAATGAGTCATTAGATCATATGTTTAATAGGTTGCAGAAACTAGTGAGTCAACTTGCTGTTCTAGGAATTGAGATACCCCAGGAAGATCTCAACTCAAAATTCTTAAGTCTACCATCAGAATGGGCTATGCATGTAGTAGTCTGTAAAAACAAGCCAGATATTGATTCTATGGATTTGATGGACCTTTATAGCAACTTCAAGATTGTAGAACATGATGTGAAGAAGTCTGCTGGATCAAGCTCAAGTTCAAGCTCTGGGAATTTGGCCTTTGTGTCAACTCCCAGTACCTCAAGCCAAGCAGATGTAGTACAGGTTGCTGGAACAGTTAGTACTGCTGGTGCTAATATTGGTATGGCTAATACTTCAAGCAGTACACATGGACTTCTGGATGAGAATACCTATTGTGCTTTCCTTACTACACAACACAATGGTACTATGTTGACTCATGGAGATCTTCAAGAGATAGATGAAGATGACATTGAAGAGATGGACATCAAGTGGCAGCTCTCTCTTCTTAGCATGAGGGCTAAGAGATTCTTGAAGAATACTGGCAAGAAAATAATCATAAACAGCAATGATGTTGCTTGATATGATAAAAAAAGATTGAGTGCTACAATTGCCACAAGATGGGCCAGTTCTCTAGGGAATGCAGGAAGCCCAGACAGCAGAAGTCAAGGAACGAGAGTTATGAAAGCAAGTCCACAGGATCAAGAGTTGTGGAGATTACAGACTCAAGCTCAAAGGCTATGGTTGCCATTGATGGCTTAGGGTTTGACTGAAGTTACATTGCAGAGGAGGAAGCAACATCTACAGAGATTGCTCTCATGGCTTTCTCAGATTCTGAGGTACAAGTTTCTAAGTGTTCAAAATCTTGTGATGCATTAAAAGAATTAGAAACTCTTAGGAAGAGATATGATGAACAAAGATTAGAGCTAAACCAGACCAGTTTTAACTTAGCTAATCATAAAAGAGCTTTAGGTGTATTAGAAGAACAGATAGTACACTATAAAGAAAATGAGTCTACTTTTAGTGATACTGTAGGTGTCCTTAAGAGAGACTTAATGCTTAGAGATGATGAGATTAGTGTGTTAAAACATGAACCGAATCAGGTTAAGATAGCTAATCAGAACATTCAAATGACTGTTGATACATTAGAATTTACAACTCAAGGTGTCAGTAGGATAACTGAGTGTCAGATATTAAACAAAGCTAAGTCAGGCCTAGGGTACAAATCAGTTCCACCTCCCTATATAGGAATTCCAACACCACCAGGCATAGACTTAGAACACACAGGACTCCCTGAATTTCAACTTCCTAAGCTTAAATATGGTCCTCAACCTAAGAAGGAAGTAGTTGATAAACTTGTGCATGAGAATGTGAGTGATGCCTCACTTTCTGAGGATAAGGTGTCCTCAGCTAAGCACTCAGATGCTCCAACCATAAAGGACTGGACTTCTGATGATGAGGATGATCAGGCTGTGGTAAAGCCTGTTAGTGTTAAAGTAGAGGAACCAAAAGTTCCAAAGATGGTTAAACCTGAGACTGTTAGGCCTTGATCTAATGCTAAACCTTTTAGACCAACAGTTAGGTATGCAGAAATGTATAGAACCACAAAAAAGCCTAGAGGTAACCAAAGAAATTGGAACAACCTCAAGTCTCACCAACTAGGTGATGATTTTATCTGCTATAGGAAAGCTTGTTACTCTTGTGGTAGCTTTGACCATCTTGCAGCCTTTTGTCATAAATGGGTAAGAGGGTATACAAACCAAAGTATGAGCCTAGAAAGACCTCAACCTCTTCTTAGGAATGATAAAATGATACCCAGATCAGTTCTTTTAAAGTCTGGCCTAAGACAATCCAACCATGCTAGACCAGCAGTTCACACTGTCAGACCAATTAGATCTGTTCACCCAAGACCAACAGTTCAAGGTGCAAAAAAAACTTTTAAACCAGCACCAAAAACTGTTTACAGACCCTTTTATCACAAAGCAGTGGCAACTAACCAATTTTCGAAACCCAAAGTGAAAACTGTAAAGCCAGCAGTTCATATGGCTGGAAGAATGGTTAGTACGGGTGTTAATAATAACACTGCTAAGGGACATATGGGTACTGGAGTAAGTGCATCAGCATGTTGGGTTTGGAGACCTATCAAACCCAACTATGCTAAAATTATTTTAAAAAGAATGAATTATGTTGATGCAAGAGGGAAGCCTAAGTCTGTAATGGCTTGGGTGCCACAAGGAAATTAATTTTTCTTGTTATGTGCAATGTTAGTCATATGCTTATATATTATGAGACAAGTGCTTTGCACCTTGTTTCTTTGTTTTTGGACTAACAATTGCAGGAATGGATGAAAAGCACCAAGGAATTAATGTGTTTTATGTTTTGGACTGAATGGTGATCTGGAGCTCAGTGTGTGACCCTTGCACACAACAAATGGTAATTGGTTCACCATGTCTAACCCACATAAGAACCAACTAGTCCAAAACAAACGGTATCTGGTAAAGACTACTCAAATCCGTTGATAGTTGACAATTTACCAAAAATTGTATGGTTATCAGCTCACCATATCTAACTGTGAAGAGTTGGCTAGTCCAAAGCAAATGGCTATTGGTAAAGAAAAATCAAATCTGTTGATAGCTGATAGTTTTCTAAAAACTATACATGAGCAATGCTATTTTAATCCTTTCAATAAATTTATACTGCTCAACAAATTTTTCTTCAGCAGTTTGTACGGCTAGTGCAAAGTTAGCACGACTCAACTAGCCGTTGTAAAAATCTGTCAGTAACCAATTTTATAGCCGTTGGGGGTAAAACCGTTATTCTTAGCATACTTATAGGGATTTTTCTCGAAGATAATTATCTTTTTACCATAAATTTATTTATTCTATTTCCCAAGATAATTTATCTCATACGCAAAATTCGCTAAACCCTAACAGTATCTATAAAAACCCAATAGGCTAGCAAAATTCTTCAATTCCACTCTAAACGATCATCTTATTGCTATAATCTTTCACTCAACATCATTGAAAATGGCTGAATTGGTTTTTGTCAAGACTCACAATCAGGTTGCGTTTCTAGAGAAAACAGAGGAAGGAGATGGACCAAGATTTTATGAGATTGTGGATTTTCTAAACCACTCTCATATAAGGTATGCTTTGATTTTCTCTCCTACTCTTTATGTCTCTCACATCACACAGTTCTGGCAGAATGCTACTGTCTTGACTAGTGAAGATGGTGACTTAGAAATTCACTCCACAGTGGATGTCATACACTTTGTTGTTACCGAGTCTGCAGTTAGGAGACATCTTAAATTGCAAGACTCAGATGGTATACTCGATATGCACAACACTGAGATATGGCAAGAACTTGCCAGAATGGGGTATGACACATCCAACCAAAAACTAACTTTTCAAAAAGGATGTTTCTCCCCACAATGGAGATTTTTGATACATACTCTCTTACACTGCTTAATCCCAAAAAGACAGCATGGGAGCAATTCAGTAGCAATATTGCTATTGCTCTTATTTGTCTGTTAACAAACAAGGTCTTTAATTTTACAAAATTTATTTTTGAGGGTATGGCATCAAATGTTAACAGCAAAACAAAGTTTCTAATGTACACAAGATTTGTTCAAACTCTTTTGAATAAAAAGAAGAATTTGCTTACAAAACCAACAGAAACTTTTACTACTCCTAGCCTGCAATCAAAAGTTTTTCAAAACATGGCTATGGCTAGTAGGCTTTTCAAAGGGGTAGAAATACCATTGTTTCCTGAAATGCTTCAAACTGCAGTGGGTGAAGGGTCAGTACAACCAACTGATCCCCACCACACATCAATTCCAGTTCCTGAAAGAATCCAACCACCCCCAATTCACACCACTTATAGGAGAAGGTCCACACCTACTCTTGGCTATTGGATCCTTGCCCCATGATTCACCTCTCCTAGCAGGTAACACAGCTAGAAGTGATGAGCGTAGCTCTAACCAAACTGAATTGATGGCTCTTTGTACCAAGTTGTCAGCTAAAGTAGAATCTTTGGAGGAGGAGCTCAAGTCTCATAAAGAAAACTTTGCCAAAGTATATACCAAGCTGACTCTTAGGGTGAAGAAGTTAGAAGAACATCTAAGGAGGAAAAGGGCAAGAGCAGTATTGGATGAAGATTCTTCTGATGGTGACTATTCAGATGACACAGATGATGATGGTGGTGATTCTCCCAAACAGGGGAGGAAAGCTGAAAAAGGCAAGGGGACAGTTATAAAAATCAGGGGAGGCAAGATGAAGGTGGTAGTGAGCAGATAGGCATGGATACTGGAGAAGCAGCTTTGGACGTAGAATAACAGCCTCAACAAATTCTAGAAACTGTTGAGATGAAAGAACAAACAGTTCATACGGGTGAAGCAGTTCATACGGTTGAGTCAGAACAAGTAACCGTATTAACTGCTGGTGCACATTCAGGTACTGTTGATGAGGATTATGAGAGAAAAAGAGCAGCTAAGGGAAAGAAGCCAATGACACCTGAAGAAGCTGAACAAGAACAAGAAAAACTCAAGAAAGTAAAGCCAAGAACTCAGGCACAGATAAAATTTGATGAAGAAGTTGCAAGGAAACTGCTAGAAAAAGATCAAGCAGATGAACAAGCTCAGTTGGATCTTGATGCAGAATTAGCAAGAAAAATGGCTGAAGATGAAGTTCACAATATAGCTGAGTTCATGGATAAAACAAGGTTAGAGAAGGTGGCTTCCAGTGAAGATGTTGATCAAGAGGAATTCAATGAGCAGCTTCAATATTTGATTGATTCAGATTTAATATATAGTGAGAGCTCAAGCTCTTATGATTCTCAAAGATAAGAAGTTAAGTGAAGAAGAGAAGTCAGAGAAGCTCAAAAGCTTTATACTATCAAAGAACAGAGAAGTAGCATGGAATGATCTGATTCAAAGGATAAGAGATAGGCAAAAAGCAGGTTACAAGAACAAGATGCCTACAAAGAAGGAGCAGATTGGTTTTATGAAAAGCTACTTGAAGAATCAAGCAAATTATAAGAAGAGTGATTTTAAAAGAAGATCATATGCCGAAGTTGAACAAGCTTACTATGAAGCTTATGCTAGGCTGAACACACCAAGTAAAAGAATGGATTTCACAAAAGGAAATAAAAGAGAAGAAGAAGTGTTGGCGTCTGATGCAGCAAAGAAACAGAAGAAGGAAGGATTATCAGATGAACACCTTAAGAGTATGCTAGTTGTGATCCCAGAATCTACAAATATCAGACCTTTACAAGCAAAACATCCAATCATAGGCTGGAAGGTATTTACAGAAGGAAGAATGAAAGGATGGGAAATTATGAGAGTTGGTGGAATCACAGAAAGGTACAAGTTTTTTAAGATCTACTCAAAGGTTTTGATAGGGAAGATTTAAATCAATTGTGGAAGCTGGTGCAAGACAATTTCAGAGTAACAGATCCATTAGAAGATAAAGACAAAGAGTTATGGGTTCAACTAAAGTGGATTTTTGATCCAGATGGTGTGGAGAAGCTATATGGAGATTTCAGGCCAAGATCACTGATGTCACATGGAGATTGTTTGACACATGTGGTGTACACAGGATATCTACAAAGGATGGTGTGGAGATATACATTCTAGTTGAGAAAGACTATCCACTCAGAACAGCTACATTATTGACATTGGTACTGTCGAAGTTAGAGATTGAAAGTGAATCAAAGATGGCTGATACTCTAGTAAGAAGAATTTTTGATATAGCTGAGCAGAGGAAAGCCCAAACCAAAATACTGACATGGTAAGTGTTTGGAAGAATTCCCCCAATTATAGGAGATGAAGCTTAATTCAAAGAAACTTAGTGATTTGCACAGAAATCATAAGTTTAGGGGAGGATCGTTGGGAATTAAGGTAAACAGTTGAAACTGCTCAAGTATAAGTTAGTACGGCTAAAGGATTTGAAGATTATACTAACAGTACAAAGTTAGTTATTACAGTTGGTATTAGATAGTTAGTACAGTTGGTGTAGTAGATAATTCGGGTCCAGCGGAAGCATACATGTCGCTGGGGTGCAACTCAATTGGTATCACAACACAAGTGCAAAGAACGGTTTTCATCTCAACCATTTAGAATAAAACTGTTGATCAAAAGTGTTGAATTTACATTATTAAAAGTAGTGCGGAAATAAGCCCTTTAAATAAGTAAAACAGTCCCAAATGTTTATCAGAGTCTTCTATGACCATGTCATGCCCTGCCAAAAGCCTCCAGTAGCGTGCTAGTGTTTATACCTGAAAATACATGCTAAAAATGTCAACACGAGGTTGGTGAGTTCATAGAGTTTATGAAAAATGTAAAGCATTTGAATGAATGTTTCCCAGCAAAGGCATTGTAAATCCACTCAGTCCCAAGTCCCGCCCATACATGACTTGCAACCTGTGTGTTTACAACCCACTGCCCAATGAGATTTAGTTTATGTAAACAAAAGTAATATATGAACCAAGATTTAAAATACATTTAGTTCGTTCAGTACATTCGTTTATGTGACCAATTCATTTGGTTATGTGACCAGTTCATTCTGTCATGTGACCCGTTCATTCTGTCATGTGACTCATTCATTCTGTCATGTTACCCGAACATCTGGTTATGTGACCCATTCATTCTGTCATGTATGTACATAGTGGTGGAGCCAGTTCATTCGGTTAAGTATGCATATTCATTTAAAGTGCTTAGGTCCATGAGTGTGAAGAATTAAGTATGATACAAGTGAATATACAGTACATTCGAATGAAAAACAAATTCATATGTAGAGTAAGCAATAGTTTGGCTAAACAAGTGGCATATTGAAGTAAATCAAGTATACATTTAGATGAAAATGAGCATGTATTCTCCCCCAAAACGTAATCCAAAACGTATAAAGGTAGGGGCTATGGAACTCACCTGGTGCGATAGCTACAACGACAAAAGTGGATATGATGGAAATGAAGTTCGGTCTCTAACCGCGACCTAACATGAATGATATGATCTAATGTAAGCAATGAAATGATGCTACACATGCAAATACGTATGTTATCGATACCACTCGATGATTTTGTAAAATAACGTTTATCGTCGAAAAATACATTTTTGATGTCTCGTTAAGTCATAAACTACTTTTCGTGAAAATATGTTGAAACGGTACTCCACGATCCTTGTTTGGTGTTTTAATGGTTAATATAATGTTTTTGTTGCAAAACAACACTTTTTATAACTTGTGAAAATATGTCCAACTGACCTTGTAAAACTAGTCGCAAAACAGTGTACGTTAGGAGTTAGGAATCAAACTCAGTATTTTTGGAAAGCTTGTAACAATATCTACAACTCGTAGAACTGACCTTTTGTCCAGAAAGGTCTCGATCATAAAGATAAGTTGTCGTTAAGTTAGCTAGTCGGGCCAAAACTGCCATTTCTGGGCAGTTTTCGGGTAAATTTGGAGGGTCATATCTTACTCGTTACATGTCCGTTTGACAAACGGTTGATCAATTTGGAAAATAGGCCGGGTATACTTGATTTAAGTTATTGATGAAAATTTTCCAAAACTGACTCGATCAGTGAGTAAAATGGCTCTCGACATGGTCCCTCAAAAAGACAGTTTCAACACTTGGAAAATATTCCATTTTTAGTGCTGGTAATAATATATATGTTTCGTCGAGTTTAAAACGCATGTATCTTGCTCGTTATGAGCCGGTTTTTAGTGATTCAAGCGCCCACGGTTTCGTTTTTGAATGTATTTTCTGAATATTTAGGCCAAAATGGTTCAACAGTTCCTGAGTTTTCCAGAAATTCCATTTCGTGACAGTAGGTGTATATATGGTTTAATAAATACATTTTTCTAGTTCATAACTTAATCAAATTACTTCCACACAACTCCACAAGTACTCTTGATCTACCATACACCTTCTCAAAGGGTCATGGGGTCCTAAACATCACTAAATATAGTGGGATTCATGAGGATGTTAGTGAAAATTATAGATCTAGTGATTTAGAGTGTTTTTAAAGAAAGTGGTACCATAACATAAGTATCTTGCATTTTTAACTAAAACCACTTGATAATACATGATCATATAGATCAAATGAAAGTAAAACATGAAAAATTAGTGTTCTTGAAGTCACTTACAATGTAGATGGAGATTAAAGAGATTTGGATGAAAACCTTGGGGTTTTTATTTCAAAACCTTAACAAGGATCATGTAAGGAACTAGATAAGCACTTGTTTCTTGAAAAACTTTTGGATCTTCTTCTTGTTTAGGGGCTGCCGTGGGTATGATGAAGGAGGAAGGAGGGTTTTGATCTTTATTTGCTAGTTAAAATAAATGTGCAAAGTGTTTTGTAAATTAAATCCAAGGACAAAGAAACATATGTATTAATGGAAGCATGGTCTAACTTGGAAAATGGAAATAAACACATGGGGTAGGCGTCCTTTTTGGTTGAAAAAGTGGCAAAGTGTAGATATTTTGCAAGATATTGCAAGTATTAGTTGATTTAGTGTATACTTTGGATGTTATCGGGTACCGAGTTGTCTTGAAACAAATATCAACGAAGCGACATAAAATACGATGAAGTTGTAAAAATATATTCCTGACAAGAATCGGGTGTCAGAATAATTATCGGGTTAAAAATTCGCAAACTGACGGAGTTATAAGCTCCTGACGGAAATCATAGCGATTGATTTGAAAACACCGGGTAAAATAATAATATAATCTTTATATTATTAAAATTAGTATGAAAATATACAAGGATCATTGTCGAGAGTACTGGGTATAATGTCAGTAGAAATGACTGAGTGGTAACGTTAATTAAATAATTAACCATACGTAAATTGAAATAATGCATATCCGGGCATGAACTAAAATACTGATGATGTTACTGATGATATGCAGACTACTCTAGCCTGTATGAGGTGTCCTAACTGGACAATGCATGAATTCACGGCTAAACCGATCTGGTTACGTGAATTTTTGAACACCCGTAAACAGGGTTTACGAAGTAATGAATGCTGATCATGAACGGGAATTTTCTCCGGGAATGAATAGTGTCACGTGAATAGTAAAATTTTTGAAAGTTTCTCAAAATCACAAATTGACCTTGAAAACGATGAATAGTGAAAAGTGAATAGTGATCGGTGAATAGTAAATAATGAATAGTAACTCGTGAATAGTAAATTGTCGAGGTTCGAAAAATGGCATGAAATTACGAGTTGTGACAATATCTTATATTATTAGAGTTATAGTTTACTTGTACAGGAATCCTTAGTGTATAAAAGGATTGCCTATGGTTAAGGTTTAGATTATCTTTTGTTATCGTTTTGATTCAAGGTTGTAAACCCTAGTACTAGCTAGAGTACTCATATTATTCTTAATAATATTGCATCGTTGAAGTATATTGTGTTTTACTGTTTCATTCTTCATACACATACAAAATCTTCTAAGTGTTTGCTAGTAAATTCCGCGTGCTAGTTAACATCATTCAAAGTATCTATCTAACACAAGGAGTGTGTTTAGATCCGGTCAACTACTATGTGGCTTGGTTTAGGACTTAAGTTATTTTTGAGAATCGACTCAGTTCTGTCTTCTGCACCTGACGGTACCACGGTACCACTAATTTTAGTGGTGTCGTCTGTACCTTTAATGCTACCGTCCTCTGTTTCGATAAAACCTTTGGGTTTGACAAATTTTACTTGTTTTGTTTTACTTGTCGAAGCTTCATTTGAATTAAAACCTAGACCCGCACCGTCATGCTCACTATATCTAATATTATCTAACATGTCATCTAGTGCTTTTGTTCCTTTTTCAAACTTAATGATCCTTAACGTATTTTTCCTAAGTTCAACGTTTTCTAACCTAAGATTATGACATGTTTCGCATCCAACATCACATTCTTTCCTTTTCTCAAGTCTTTTGACTTGGTCTTTTAGTTCTAAAATTTTCGCTTCGAGTTTATGCAAAGTTGCTTTTAGTGTTTTGTTTCTAGTTATGATTTTAGAACTTACTTCACATAACTTATTATATTCATCATATAGTATGTTGTCATCTATTGATGAATTATCATCACTATTGTAAGAAGAGTCAGAATGTACCTCATTTGAAGCTTGAGCCATAAGACATGTTTCGTCATTGGGCTTCTTCTCTTCTTCTTCACCGCTATCACTCTAAGAGCCTCCAACAAAAACTCTTTGGTTGTTTGTTCTCGGTGGTTTAGGACATTCTCCGATGAGATGATTAGGATCTCCACATCTAAAGCATTTCCTATCACTCTTTCCTTTCTTCTCATCTCGGTTCTTTTGGAATGACTTCTTTTCATCACGAGGTTGTCTAACAAATCTACCTCTTCTCCTAAAGAACTTCTTAAAATCTCTAATGACTAATGCATACTCTTCGTCTTCACTATCGGAATCCGAACTTTCCTCATCACTAGACTCCTTTTTGGCTTACAATGATAGAGATCTAACTCTCTCACTTTCGCCTTTGACTACGTCGGAGTCTTTCTTGATTATGATTTCATGAACTTTCAAGTTTCCTATTATTTCATCGAGTAATAATGTCGCCATGTTCTTTGACTCTTCAATGGCGGTGACCTTTGCTCTCCATTTGGGATGTAGAGCCCTAAGAAACTTCCTAACATAGTTCTTGCTATAATAACCTTCATCAAGAGCTTTAAGACTAGTGATAATAATATTTAATCTAGCAAAGGCATTATCAATAGATTCATCTTTCGATATGGAAAATTGTTCATATTGTTCCACAAGAAGATCTATCTTGTTCTCTTTGACTTGATTATTACCTTTATGAGTGACTAACAACGTTTTCCAAATATCTTTTGCCGTGTTACACATAAAAATTCTTTCAAATTCCTTTTTCGGCAAAGCATTGTAAATCATCATTTTAGCCTCATCATTTTTGGCTAGTTTTTTTTTAAGGTTATCACTTGTTTATTATAGGGAACTATTTCATCCCTTTTTGTTTCATGATTCTTTTCAATTGGTTGAAAGTCACCCTCGGTAATAACATGCCAAAGATCAATGTCTTTTGATTTCACATACATTTCGAATCTTGTTTTTCAATATATAAAATAATCGGTTTCAAAAAGTGGTGGTCTTTGCATAGATTGCCCTTCTTGATATTTGTCTAAATCCATTGATCGATTCAAGTTTTAAAATACAATTTATTTTAAAATCTTGCTTGACGTGGCTCTGGTACCAATTGTAGAAAACTAGAAGGGGGGGTTGAATAGTTTTACCGGTTTTTCGTTAGCTATAAAAGTTTATTTGTGAAAACTTTGATTCAATTCTTTTGTAAAATCAATCAACACCAATATGAACACTAAGCTATACTATCTAACATAAATAATAAGTATAAAGAAATGAGATGGAAAGATCAAACCGAGACAACGAGATTTATAGTGGTTCGGTCACGAAGCTCTTCTTTGCCCTACTCCACTCCCCGAGTACCCAACTCGAGAGTTCTAAGCACTATGTCAACAAAGCTCCCTTCAGGCGGAGAAAACCGTACAATGTCGCTTATCACAATTTCTGACACTAAGCTAAATGTCGAGTACTAATCTTAGCTAGTACCAATCTACCACGATCCACACGATCCTTACTAAATCACACAATCAACACACTTCACACGATCTACCCGATCTACCCTTGATCCACTTGATCAACACCCAAGCACACAAGTTACAAGAGATCTCCAAAATCTCAACAAGATGATCACAACGATTGATGAACTCAAATAAGTACATTTTATTACCGTCATTTATCCTATTTATTTGACTTGTTTTATTATATTATCTGTGAGAATTGATACGTTAATGTTTACTTTTGTAATTCTCAGGTAAAAACAAGTATTATGTGAAACTTGGCGATTTTGGACTAATTATGGAGCAAAACAAGCAAGAAGTTAAGAGTCTACTGAAATGTACAAGATCAAGACTATTCTGCTCCAGATACGCCGCATCTTGCTTATTACATACGGCGCATCACTATCAAGATTTCACAAGATACGATCCAAGACAGCAAGGACATGCGCCGCATCTAAGAATGGAGTTACGCCGCATCTTCTGGCGGTGTACGAATATTCCTGAATATATTAATCTTGGACCCCACGCGAAGTTAAGTCAATGCGCCGCATCTACTTATTAGATGCGCCGCATCTAAACCTCAGACATAAACTATAAATACCCCAAGACCAGACGAATTTCAAAAGCCCTAGTTTTAGATGACCGAAGACCACAGAAACCTAAGGCCGAATTTAGTCGAAGTAGCAGCACAAGACACACCTTGAACAAAGATACGAGAGCTGTAAGAAGGTCCTGCATGTATTCAATTCATTAAGTAGTTTTGTTTTATTGTATTAGTACACTTTAATTGGTCAGGATTGATGGGCTTGTGTTATGTTATCATTCACTTCAACTCCCCTTAAAATTGCTTTCCCATTAATTAAAGTTTATATGTCGATGTCTTTGGTGACTTTTATTAGTGCATTGATAACCTCTGTGTCTAGCTGAGCATTGCTTGGGTCGCCATGCCCCTTCCTCGCCTATTTATTAGATCGTCTATGCATTCTATCGTCTGTAGAAAAGTAGGAAGAAAGATAAATAGGATAGTCATAAGTAATCATTAAGGGTTTACTCGCCGATAAGATTAGAACCAACGAGAAAGGACTTAATCTCGGTGCGTTGCATCGAACTATACACTTCATATAAAACTAGCAATAAAACAAGTGACAAGCTACTTAACTATCAGGACAGGTCTTCTTATTGTCTCAAGTATTTATCTGTGTACGTGTGTGCTACTCGCTGATTCGTGCTCATTAGTTTAGTTTATTATTTAATTGCAACCAAACCGTGCCAGTCTCTCAGGCTGAACCTCCTTGCGTTAGATTAGGTTGTATAGCTAACTTAAGATATTAAAATACTGATTAGGATAACTAGATAATACGTTCCACTCTTAGTGATCGACACTCTACTTACCATTATATTCATACTGACCGGGTACACTGCTCGTTAAAGTGTGTGTGTTATTGATAAGTCGGCTAAATATAAATTTAAAACTTGAATACTGCTAAAACCACAACGACATACCGTGGGTATAAATTAGAGCATACGCACACGACACATCAAGTTTTTGGCGCCGTTGCCGGGGAGTGAATTGTTATTATCTGTTAATTTGATTAGTATTTTAATTAGGTTTTTCTTTTTAATTTTTAATCTAACCGCTAACTCTGTTGTATATTAGGTTAAATTGCATTCATTGTATTATTTGCATATTTTCTGTTTTGTGTGTCATTTGTTTTCTTTTATTTTTGTTGCTTTTCATTTGTGTTTATTTTTGTTTTTATTTTTCTGTTTTTCTGCATACTGCTATCGTTGTACTGAGCTTATTCAAACGATTCGGCGCATCTATTTTCATAGATACGGCGTATTGCGTTTAATTTTTTATAAAATACAACGCGTTTAATTAATTCGATACGACGCATCTTTCCCCAAGATACGACGTATCTGTTTTTAATAATTTTTTTTTTAAATGTTAACGCCATACGGCGCATCTGTTTTTACAGATACGGCGTATTTATTATTTTAATTAAAAACAGTTTTCGAATTATTAAACAGATACGACGCATCGATTTTTATCGATACGGCGCATCTTCTGAATCAAAAATCTTGTATTTTGAAACGTAACGAAAATACGGCGCATTAACCTTTGTTAATACGACGCATTTATCTTAATAAGTATAATCGATTTTTGATAACTTAAAACTGATACGGCGCATTCTAATTTCTAAGCGGCGTATCTATTTTCTGAATAAAGTCTGATTAAATTTTAACGATTATAAGATACGGCGTATCCAACTTTTTGGATACGGCGTATCGTCTGCAGATATCAGTAACTTTAATTTTTCGTATTCCGTTTTCGTTGTTGATTTTCTGATATATTACTTTCTTGAACATACCCTACTGATGCTTTTGTGATAGTTTCAGGAAGTGCATGACCAGGAGTTCTACGAAGAACTTGATTCAACCTTTCGACGATCCTGAACGAGCCTTTCATTCGCTTAAAAGGCTTTTCAACACAAAAAGCTTTGATATTTCAAGTTCATTCGAGCTTGATTATTTTTCTGAAGAGAAAGAGGAAGAAGGAACAGAAGCAATGGGCGAAAACACAACTATGGAGGAATGCATGAACAGTACCCGTGCTGATTACAGTTCAGGAGTTGCTAGACCAAAGTTTGATGATAAGTCAAAGTTTGAGTTAAAGGGTCAGTTTCTCAAGGAGCTAAGAGAAAATGCTTTCAGTGGATCGGAACATGAGGATGCTAATGAACATGTTGAAAAGGTCCTCGATATTGCAGATTTGTTTACTACGGAAGGAGTCACTGACGATCAACTCATGCTAAGAATCTTTCCAATTTCACTAAAAGGAGCTGCTAATAAGTGGCTAAGGAATGAACCTGCTAGTTCAATCACAACGTGGGAAGATTTGAAGAGCAAATTCCTGAAAAGATATTGTCCACCTGCTAAGACTGCTAAAAAGATGGAGGCTATCAACAGTTTCAAGCAAGAGCCTGATGAAACTCTTTATCAAGCTTGGGAACGGTTTAAAGATTTACTGGTAAAATGTCCTCAACACTATCTAACCCCAATGCAGGAGATAATATTATTTTATCAAGGATTGGACGTGCCTACTAGACAAATCTTGGATGCTAAGGGAGTTGTGCCTCAAATGAGTGCATCTAATGCTAGGAAAGCTATCCAAGAAGCTGCTGATCATTCTCAAAAATGGCACGATGGAACCTATACTAGATCTAAGAGCAGCACTAATTTTGACGGGTTTGCTGCAATTCAAGCTCAATTGGATAAAATTAGTAGAGAGATGAAGAAGCGTGATGAGAAAGTGTATGCTGCCCAAGTTGGATGTGAAAAGTGCGAAGGACCTTACTACACTAAAGATTGCCCGAACAAGAATGAAAGTGAGACGTTTGAAGAAGCATACTACACACAATTTGGACAACCATTCCGACCTTCAGGAAGATTTAGGGAAGCTACTCCGGGATTCTATCAAAAGAACAACTTTAATCCCGCTTATCAAGAAAGGAGGCAGACTTTAGATGACACTCTAAAGCAAATTATGGCCGATGCTGCTAAAAGACATGAGGAGAATACTGCTATGATCAAAGAAATCCGAGCTTCAACGGACACTATTACAAGAAATCAAGGAGCTTCGATCAAAGCATTGGAACAACAAATTGGTCAAATGAGCAAAGTTCTTCAAGAAAGGGGATACGGAAGTTTACCTAGCTCAACTGAAACCAACCCAAGAGATCATGTCAAGGCCATAAGCACCACTGAAGAAGTCACTCATAACTTTCCTTTTCCTAGAAGACTGATGAATGGTAATGATGGTGCAAGACCCGAATTTTTCTTTAATTCTTCAATCAGTTTAAGGAGGTTACTCAAAGAGAAGACGAAGATTGAAGAGGAGATCAAGGCTACAATGAAAGAAGAGAGCTCTGCAACTGACTTACATGCCTTGCCTCATAAAGAAAAGGACCTAGGAAGTTTTACTTTACCTTGTTCAATTAATGATATATCTTTCAATAATGTGTTAGCTGACTTAGGAGCTAGCGTTAGTGTAATGCCCCTTAAGACATTCACTACCCTAGGACTAGGAAAATTAGCACCAACTAAGTTGCTTATTGAATTGGCTGATAAAACGGTAAAACGACCTGAAGGGATTGCTAATAATGTGCTAGTTAAGATTGAGAAGTTTGTTTTCCCTGTAGACTTTATTATATTAGATATGCCCGAGGATGTTAAGATTCCTTTAATCCTTGGAAGACCTTTCTTGTCTACCGCCCGTGCTAAGATTGATGTGTTTAAAAGAAAAATCTCATTAAGGGTAGGGAATAATAAACTAGTCTATAAATGCCAAGATCCTGTTAAAAGCATAATTAGAGGCGTCTATGTGCTAGGATTAAGAGAGCGTATGGACCTCGATCTTGAAGCTAGGCTTATGGGAGAAACATTGATTCAAAACAACTCAACTAATCCTAATCGTGAGAACTTTGAGGAATTTATCGACCTTAATGTACCTACCGAACTGAGGCGCGATATTATTGATGATTCTGATGATGAGTGGTATGATTGCGTAGTGATTAACAAACGTAGGAGAATAGTTGAGCATATGAATTTGAATAATGATGTGTTTATTGAACTACCACCCCATCTTGCTTATTTATGCCTATATGATAATAAGAATTTCCCGTCTATCATTTTGTCATCTCTACCCAAAAGGGACAGAACTTTATTTATACAGATATTAAAGAAGAACGGCGTGGAACTTAAGGACGAGCAAGGAGTGTTCAATATTACTGAATTGGCGATGAGGGAGCGCGATACTTCCGACTCCTTCAATGATCGATATTAAAGAGCTGAACGTGAGTCTAACTTGAAGACTCTGGAATAAAGACAAGTGTTGACCGGGATACAACCCGGAAAATTTTTACTATTCTGTTCTGTGTCGAGTCAGTCAGGCCCGCAGAGGATACGGCGCATCTCAATCCTTAGATGCGACGCATCTCCTGCACTGGTCATATCTTATTTTATTTTCTGCATTTTAATTTTTAACTTTAAAACTTTTTATCAGTTTATTTTAATGCGGCGCATCCCTGGTTAAGGATGCGACGCATCTTTTATTCTGATTCGTATTTATTCCAGGCTCGATACGGCGTATCTTCTTCCATAAGATACGGCGCATCGACTGACCTGATGATTTTCATTTTAATTTTTATGTTTTATTTTTACTAACTACTAATGTATTATGCAAGTTTGAACTTTCTTAATTTAGGTGTGTTTAAAGTCTTGGTGGTATTATAGATTCCTGCATTTCCTGTGGATACATCAATTATGAAGCTTAAACGTTCTCATCCACAAGAAAGATGATTTTTGCTCTTATACAAATAATGGAGGATCATACCGAGCAAATCTCAGGGGAGTTTTTCTGTTCTAATTCTTTTATTTTCCAGTTTTTAATCCTTGATACAAACAACGAGGACGTTGTTTAACTTAAGTGGGGGGATTGGAGAATTAGAACACTTACTTGTCCTAAACTTTTCAAAATATGCTTAAAATGTGCTTAATATATCAAAATTTAAAATTTTTAGCATGTTTTTGTTTAAGATCTAAGTTGCATAGCTGCACACATGACGTTATTTTCAAAAATTGTGACTTTTAAAAATTCACAAATCTATGAGTGTGCCGGTGACTTGTAAACTTTAGAACTTGGCTTGTATACTATTCGAGACCACCATAATGAGTATTATTTTTATAATTGGAATGACTTGTCTAAATTGGTAAATTTCTAGGATTACACCCAAATAGCCTTTATATGTTATGTGTTATTAGCTAACTACACTGGTTAGTTAACCCCCGTATAACCCTTTTGTTACTCTCACTTTTAGAGTAAGATACCCCTAGAAAAACACTCAGAGCCATTCCTTGCGTTTCTTACACCTTTGTTATAATGTTTCATTACACCCTTACACCTTAGCTTACCCTGTAGATTAAAATCCGTGGTTGGTTAATTGCTTTAGGCAAAGTGTGTTTCCTTACATTACCTGTGTTCGCGTGCGTAATTCATTATCTATGGTTAGGTCGGGAAATTGCACAATGCAATTGGAGTGAAAGTAAATATTGTATATCTTGGAGTTTATTTTTTGTGTGTTTACTACTTTCACTATTACCGTTATTTCTGAAAGTATGAAAAGTATGGAAAATTATCCGGAAAGAAAGTTATAGTGATGTGGTGAAATTTTACACATCTATGTTATCATTCAAAAAAATATATATATATATATAGAAAAGAAAAAGAAAAAAGAAAAGTTGGATGTTTATTTTAACCAACTTATGTAAAGTTTTGTATTAAGTGGTCGATATCACCACTAGTTGTTGTATATTATATCTATGGATTGAATGGGAGTTGAACGTTATGGGAACGCCAACTAAGTTTATTCTTTGATTGAGATCTTGTTGAGTATAATTCGTGTCTACCTAAAGCGTGTGTTTCAAGTGTTAAAGCGTGAGTTATTCTATGATATGAGTCTTATTCATGGGATGGTTGGGATAGTAATTAACCACACTTAGGATTTTAATTTACCTGTTTTGTTTATTTTTCATTTTACACCAATTTGTATCCCAAATATTATCCATACCCTATATTATTCTTTATCCAAACCTTTGATTTATTGAGATTAGGGATTTGAGCAATCTTAAGTATCGTAGTCGTGGATTCGGCTATGTATTTATGATTTTGTCGCCCTTTTTGATATAATATTATTGGTGAAGATTACTTGGTCCTATCTTTAGCCTATTCGAGTTAAGGATTTGAGCAATTGCAAGTATCGTGTTCGTGGATTCGATCATGTATTTGTGATTTTGTCGCCTTTTCTGGAATTTGAGATCGATAGAGATTAAGAAGAATGATTAACCCTTAACCTACAAACCCTTTTTACCGCTTTAGACTTGTTATTCCTTGGCTTTAGTGGAGGAGATGCGTATACTTGCCAAGCTTATGATAGAATATTCGTCACGACTGGACAGTTAAACGATTAGATTTGCTTTTATCAGAATATTTTATTTTACTTCTAATTCGTTAAGTGTTTGGTTGTGTGATCATGACAAAAAAAATGAATACATGCTTAAATATAAAAATAAATCCTAATATCTTTTAGGATACATTTTCATAAGATTAATTCTAAGGTTTACTTGGGGACAAGTAAAGTTCAAGTGGGGGGATATTTGATGAACTCAAATAAGTACATTTTATTATCATCATTTATCCTATTTATTTGACTTGTTTTATTATATTATCTGTGAGAATTGATACGTTAATGTTTACTTTTGTAATTCTCAGGTAAAAACAAGTATTATGTGAAACTTGGCGATTTTGGACTAATTATGGAGCAAAACAAGCAAGAAGTTAAGAGTCTACTGAAATGTACAAGATCAAGACTATTCTGCTCCAGATACGCCGCATCTTGCTTGTTACATACGGCGCATCACTATCAAGATTTCACAAGATACGATCCAAGACAGCAAGGACATGCGCCTCATCTAAGAATGGAGTTATGCCGCATCTTCTGGCGGTGTACGAATATTCCTGAATATATTAATCTTGGACCCCACGCGAAGTTAAGTCAATGCGCCGCATCTACTTATTAGATGCGCCGCATCTAAACCTCAGACAGAAACTATAAATACCCCAAGACCAGACGAATTTCAAGAGCCCTAGTTTTAGAAGACCGAAGACCACAGAAACCTAAGGCCGAATTCAGTCGAAGTAGCAACACAAGACACACCTTGAACAAAGATACGAGAGCTGTAAGAAGGTCCTGCATGTATTCAATTCATTAAGTAGTTTTGTTTTATTGTATTAGTACACTTTAATTGGTCAGGATTGATGGGCTTGTGTTATGTTATCATTCACTTCAACTCCCCTTAAAATTGCTTTCCCATTAATTAAAGTTTATATGTTGATGTCTTTGGTGACTTTTATTAGTGCATTGATAACCTCTGTGTCTAGCTGAGCATTGCTTGGGTCGCCATGCCCCTTCCTCGCCTATTTATTAGATCGCCTATGCATTCTATCGTCTGTAGAAAAGTAGGAAGAAAGATAAATAGGATAGTCATAAGTAATCATTAAGGGTTTACTCGCCGATAAGATTAGAACCAACGAGAAAGGACTTAATCTCGGTGCGTTGCATCAAACTATACACTTCATATAAAACTAGCAATAAAACAAGTGACAAGCTACTTAACTATCAGGACAGGTCTTCTTATTGTCTCAAGTATTTATCTGTGTACGTGTGTGCTACTCGCTGATTCGTGCTCATTAGTTTAGTTTATTATTTAATTGCAACCAAACCGTGCCAGTCTCTCAGGCTGAACCCCCTTGCGTTAGATTAGGTTGTATAGCTAACTTAAGATATTAAAATACTGATTAGGAGAACTAGATAATACGTTCCACTCTTAGTGATCGACACTCTACTTACCATTATATTCATACTGACCGGGTACACTGCTCGTTAAAGTGTGTGTGTTATTGATAAGTCGGCTAAATATAAATTTAAAACTTGAATACTGCTAAAACCACAACGACATACCGTGGGTATAAATTAGAGCATACGCACACGACACATCAACGATCCACACTCACAAACTACACAAAAGAAAAATAACTTGGTGTATGCTAGGATATAACAAGTATGTAACAAATGTTACAAATGCACTAACTATAGCTACAACACCTTGTATCTTCTTGATACTTTGTGTTCTTTTCTTGCACTAGTAGAGGAATGAAGGTGATCATTTGGTTGGATGATAGGATCACTCTTTAATCAAAAGAAAAACTAACTAAATGATCAAAGGAGAGTCAATGTGATAAGAGTTTTAAACTCATAAAATTGTGTGTGAAAAAAGGATCCCCAAAAACTGTGAATTGGACTGGTATTTATAGGCAGAAAAAAATTTCCCGTTATAGTGGGATGGTACCACTAAATACCACACGGTACCACTAAATTTAGTGGTATTGTTAGCTTTTATATTTTTTAGAAAGTGATGGTCATTTGTAGTTGCTTTACTAAGTGTGTCGTGTGGTATAGTTATGTATTGTAAGGGCTTGTGTTGGACTTAGTTAAGTAAAGTTAAAGAAATGCAACAAAAGCCCAAGTCCATCACAAAGCCCAACCAAGGCCTCATTTCCACTATAAATACCACACTCTCACACCCATTTTGGTGTGCCTCTAAGTCTTGTAAAGGTGTGAGAGTGTGTATGTGTTTTGTATTTTTCTCTAAGTTCTATTATGGCAATATAAGCATTCGACTAAGAGTTTACATCACACGATCCATACCATTCTTCTTATCATCTTTACTTATTGTTGAGTGTCACGGATATAGTATAGTTTAGCTTTGTACGAAGGTTTGATTAATTTAGTGTTTACAAGTGGTATCATCTCATGAAGCTTCGCATGTAAATATTTTTGAAAAAACAAAAGACAAAATTTGAAAAACCAACAAAAACAAAATATAAAAATATAAAATTTCAAAAAGACATAAAAAATATAAAATACAATATTCAAAAATATTCTTCTCACGACATGTCTCTTGTATAAATCAATATTCTGTACGTACCTAGAAATGTCATTCAACAATGATACGGGCATGTACAGATGCTTGAGCGAGAGTTCATTTAAAACATTTTCTAAAACATGTCGTTCTCAAAACTTTCTTCTTAACGGCTTTCGTGCATTTCAGTACGAAACCCGAGCTACAATGATGACTTCTGATTATTTCTGATCAGGACTCGCATTGCTAATGGCAAAACAAAAACAAACCTTGAGCACATGATCAAGATTTTTCAAAAAGATTTTTCAAAATCTTTCTCAAATTTTGTGCTCAAGAGAACTCTCTCTATACCCTTAAATGATTTTTAAACTCAAATGTTTAAAAAATATGCTTTATTTAAGGGGGAGTATAAACTTTAAAATACAAAATGTTCCATCTTCATGCTAAACTCCGTCACTCTCCAAAACGCTTTCATTTTAATCAAGTTAAAATCAAAAATATCTCTACATGCTATTTTTGAGGGGGAGAAAAAGTATAAGGGGAGAGGACGTGATTAAAATGTGATCAAAGTTCATGGAATCTTAAAGTATGCTCAACAGACAGACTCAGTTCTAACCCTCGAATTGACGAAACTTAATGTCCGTTATCGAAAAGACTTGTCCGGGACGGGTAATAATTTCAAGCTGGTTTTCCAGTGATGTAAGCGTGTCTCGCAAAGGACTTGTCTGAGTAGAATGTACCAATTCGAGAGATGATCATTGAATATGACCGGGATGGGTAATAATTTCAAGCTAGTCTAACTAGTGATGTAAGCGTGTCTCGCGAAGGTCATGTTCATTGAAAATCGATCAATTCTAAAATGTGCGAACTCTACCCAACATGTGCAATTTTTGATTAAAATGCATGAGCACATGTAAAGGGGGAGTATTTCAAAATTATAAAACTCTCAAAGTGCTAACTAAATATGTTTATTCATAAACACTTTGAGATATTTTCAAAAGGTTTTATGGCAAATCTAGGATAGTCATGGTGTTATAAGGTGACTAAGGTTAGGGAAAACCGTCCTATGATCCGCCAGAGCCGGAGGGATCTACCCAAGGACAATTCCAATAGATTAGAATTAGAAGTCCTTAGGAAAGATTGAAAAAAGGAGTAAATGAGAAAGGGAAAGAAGGGGTTGAAGAATTAAAAAGAAAAGTTTGATGAAAGGGTGAAAAGAAATAGCCCTCCATGAAAACTTAGGGCAGAAAACGGGTCAATACATCTGCTATCGGTATTCACTAAAAGTGATACATATATTGAAGACAAGACGTCATGGACCCAGTGACGCGCTGCACCACCCCTCCTAGCCACTCAGATATCTCTTAAAAGATATTTGTTTCATTTCTCACAGAGAACACTGCATAATCTATCGGCCTCTCACTCCGAGATGTGTTGATATTGAAAAAGGTGGCACTCTGCTCCATGCCTCCGACTACTAAAACTAAAACGCACATTATTGAGTCTAGAGCCTTAAGATTCATTAAAATATCTCGTTAGAAACACTTCCATATGAATACCCTTGTGTTCACCAAAAAGGACACAAGGTGTACAAGAGTCTTAATGAGATCCAAGGATCTTGCCAAGTTTTATCAATGATGGTTATGCGTTTCAAACGGTCTACAGTCGTAGGGTGATCTCTAGCGACTCACTGAATCGTGGGTGCACTTCGGTGTGTCCGTGTAAGCCCTCTCGGGGGTATCCGGTTCAGAACGGCCTGGGGGAGATTAGAGAAAGTTTACACACTATGCTGTTGACGATCTCGAAGTCCTAACCCATAAGCGCTGGATGATTATTACTAACAGTTTTATGCAGCTACCCTAAACATCCATTAACCATCATCCCATTCATCAATCATCTTCACCTCATCATACTCATACTTATTAAGAACATTCCTCATCAAAGCTCAATTGTTAAAAGTTCAAGACAAGGAGATCAAGTTAACGACCAAGTGTAACAACAAAGTCAAAAGGCTAATCAAGATGTCAAGGACAAGTTCATATGTCATATGATGAAAGATTATGAGGAGATTGTTAGCATAAGGAGAAGAGGTATGAGTATGATTGGAGGACACGACGCATCATCACGAGAAGATTTTGATCAAGGCAAGAACATCCACCAAAGGAAGATTACTTTGAAGATCACTGTACATGAAGGAACATTGATTGAAGACAATTCTACAACGACACACAAAGATAAAGACATTGAAGACAAAAGACCTATCACCAGTGCATCATTGAAATGACCATCCCTTAGGGGGAGATTGTTAGCTTTTATATTTTTTAGAAAGTGATGGTCATTTGTAGTTGCTTTACTAAGTGTGTCGTGTGGTATAGTTATGTATTGTAAGGGCTTGTGTTGGACTTAGTTAAGTAAAGTTAAAGAAATGCAACAAAAGCCCATGTCCATCACAAAGCCCAACCAAGGCCTTTAGGGCAACCAAGGCCTCATTTCCACTATAAATACCACACTCTCACACCCATTTTGGTGTGCCTCTAAGTCTTGTAAAGGTGTGAGAGTGTGTGTGTGTTTTGTATTTTTCTCTAAGTTCTATTATGGCAATATAAGCATTCGACTAAGAGTTTACATCACACGATCCATACCATTCTTCTTATCATCTTTACTTATTGTTGAGTGTCACGGATATAGTATAGTTTAGCTTTGTACGTAAGGTTTGATTAATTTAGTGTTTACAGGTATCGTGGAACCGTGACAGACAAAGACGCTCCATTTTTTGTTTTTAGTGGTGAAAGTTTATTTGGGGAAGTTTGGAGCTGATTTGGGGGGGGGGAATAGCTGTTATGATTTTAAACTTATTTTTCCAATAAAACATTTCTTTATAATTCAAAAAATAATTTGTAAAATGTATTTTTGAAAAAAAATGTTTTGTCACGTTAAAAATGTGAAGTTTAAAACACAAAATCACTTCTTTGATCATTTGTCATGTTGTAAATTTGTTTGTCTTACCTAGAGTGATTTACGTAGAAACGAGATATTTCGACTAAAAACTTGTTTACGTTAATTTTGACTTAAAGTGTTTTCACATTTTGTTATCATCAAAACATGGAGATATCGAAAGATATAAATAACGTTTCTAGACCATTATTTGCATCAACAAGAACTTTGTGTCGTATATTAGAATTATGCAATAGTCTAAGATAGTGGGCTCATGGACTAAGCTAATAGGTTAGAAGATATGTATAAGTTAGTCATTTAAATCCTATTGTAATCTATGTCCAATCCAATCCCATAGAAAGCCCATTAGTATTGCTTATGTTGAACTATAAAAGGCACCACTCACCTCATTTGTGTGTGTGCTTCAAGGTGTAATGTGTGTGTTTGGTTAATAAGATTTCTCTCTTCCTTCTCTCTACTTTCTCTCTCTAAGTTTACATACATATCTTGTTGTCACCATACCATACGTGCCATATATAGTGATAAGGTTGATTAATATAAGGTCCTACAGTTATCCACTGTTGAGATCAACTCTTGTTGGCGGGGGCGTCCCCGCCGAAAGCCTCCTCGCCCGTCCTCGAAGTTATATTTATAAATTCAAACTGGACTTATATTTTGGGACGGAGGGAGTACATTTTTTTAGTTTTAGTATAAAAAAAGAGTGAAGATTTACATAATTTAACAGTTTAATCCTAGTTCTCAAAACATTTTACATAATGTAAGAAACTTGACCGCAACTGTTTTTTTTTTTTTTTTTTGCTTATGCATACCTTGAAATTCTTTTTATAGCTTTTACAATACTAGATGAGTACCCCGTGAATAGCAACGAGATTTTATAGCGACAGATAGTTGTAGTGATAAAAAAAGTTTATAGTTTATAAACAAAGAATAATTAAAGCTTAAGAATTTGAGGATTAAACACAATTTAAACTAAATGAAAATAATATGGGTTATGGGTTATAAATGAAAATAATAATAAAAATTTATGGTTTCCATATATAGTTTTCTTAATGTTTCACTTTCAAGAATATGTATTTTTTCTTTATATATAGTACAGATTTATAAGTTTTTAACACGTTTGAACTGTTTTCGAGTTCAAGGGTCCTCTAGAGTAACACTATGGCACGGGGTCTTTAAAACTATCGAGATGGCCTTGTATACACAACAACAACAACAAAACATGCATAATAAGTAAATTGGGTTTCTATTGCCGTAATATATAATCTTGTAACAGTGTTCACACATTTACGGTCTTTATAAAACTTCCAGATGTAAAAAAATAGTGTTCTTGAGTAAATCGGATCTGATAAACATTTCGAACAGTGCATTTTTGGACGTGTAATAAAATTTTGTTTTTTCAAGACTAATTTAGTCGTCTGTTTTTTTAACAAATATACGTAATATCAAATTTTGGCATACATGGTGTTTGGTTCTGTCATACAGGGCGTTTGGTTATGCAGTGTGACTGTACGTGTCATACAGGGTGTTTGGTTCTGCGGTTCAAATCAGTAGTAGCATGATGTTGCACCGTCAGCAATTATAGGATGTTTAATGATGTGGGTCTGCTCCATTTATTACATTGGTGGTGAAATAAAGTTGTGGGTCAGTTTGTTGTCTGCATATTATTCGTCCTTTTGGTCTTTGTTTTTGTAGAATGCCAAAATTCTATTTCCATGCATGTATTTTTTTTAGGGCTCAGCTATTTTAACCATCGTGTTGATTTAGTGAGCTGACTTATTTTGTATTTTGGTTCCGTTTTCTTGGTAATAAAGGTGTCTTTCAAAAAAATAAAATAAATAAATAAATAAATATGGAATGTTAACCACAACCCATGAGGTTGTGTTTAAACATACATTAGATAAAAATTTTGCATTAAATGAAGTAGTATATTCCATAATTATATATATTTTTTCATTTTAAACATGGAATGTGATGTTAAACATGAAGTGTTTAGTGTTTATTTAATGTAAAATTTTTAATTAAGGTATGTTTAAACACAACCCCATGGGTTGTGGTTAACAAAACCATATATTTTTTTAGTTTAGTTTCAAAAAAGAGTCAAGATTTACATAATTTAACAGTTTAAGTGACGGACCCAGGATTTTTAAGAGGGTGTTACAAAAGAAATGTTGGGCTAACTAAAGTTACATCGTAAGAAACGAAACTAGCAAAAAATCTTTTGAGGGTTCCATATACCACAAAAATGACAATTTCGAAATCTTTTTGCACTTTGTGACCTAAAATCGGGTGTAGCCCGTGCCACACCCGGCATACATGTAGGTCCGTCCATGTGTTTAACCCTAGTTCTCAAAACATTTTACATAATGTAAGAAACTTGACGGCAACTGTTGTTTTTGTGCTTATGCAGACCTTGAAATTCTTTTTATAGCTTTTACAATATTTATAAGTTTTTCACACGTTTTAGCTGTTTTCGAGTTCACGGGTCCTCTAGTGTAACTATGGCACGGGGTCTTTAAAACTATCGAGATGGCCCTGTATAGAACAACAACACATGCATAATAAGTAAATTGCATTTTTATTGCCGTAATATATAGTCCTGTAACAGTGTTCACGCATTTACGGTCCTTATAAATTTATAGATATATAAAAAATAGTGTTCATGAGTAAATCGGATCCGATAAACATTTCGAACAGTGCATATTTGGACGTGTACTAAAATTTTGTTTTTTGAAGTCTATTTTAGTCGTCTGTTTTTTAACAAAATATAGGGATGTTGTCCCAATAAGTCGAGTCAAAATCAAGTTGCAAAACACAAAATATAGGGATGTTGTCCCAATAAGTCGAGTCGAAACCAAGTTATTGTCGTTGCCTCGTTGTTGTTTTATTCAAACAAATTCGCAAAACACAAAATTTTTTCTCGGCTTCCACACTTGTTCTCACGTTGGTGTTTTCCCCTTTTTTTGTGTTGACTTGAATTCCAATCTCTCAAACCGTGCCCTAGAACTTCTTGTTCTCGATTTTCTTCCAAACAACCAAGTTTGTTTTCATCGTTGTTGTTTCTTTTATCTCTAATTCCATGTCCCTTTTCCACACAAAAACTTGGGAACCTCTCGGTATTCCTTTTTTTTCAAAAAAAAAAAACGAAACTGATTTTTTTCGTTGTTGTTGTTGTTGTTGTTGTTCCTGTGTTGCTTCCAAAGTGTTTTCCACAAAGCAAACCCTTGAGTTCTCCTCTTGTTCTTCTCGGTTTTCTTCCAAACCTTGTCCACAACAACCTATTCACTATCACACTTACAAAGCATTTTTCTTCCCTTTGTGTCGTTCTCAATCCGTTACCCACAAAGTTTTCTCCCACTCGCCTTTTACCACAAGACTTTGTGTGTTTTTCCCTTCTATGTCGCGTTCAAATCAAACCCACAGAAATCCTTTTTCGCTACCTATTCCTTCGGTACCACGCTATCCTTTCAAGCGTCAAAACGTTTTCCTTTTCTCCCTTTGTGTCGCGTTCCAGCAGTCCCACAAAGTCCCATACAATATTGTTTGTTCTTCCTTTGTTTTCGCGTTCCAGAAATCCCCAACAAAGTTCCCACCAATATGTTTGGCGTTCACGTTTGCAACTTTACACAAGTTCTGATCATGCACTATCTCCCTTGCATCTCCTAATTATTCAGGTGTCGTTTCTGTTTGAAACAAACACTTTTCCCACCGAGACTCTTCCGTTCCCAGCGTTCTTTCTCCTTGTCATTCACTGTTTTGGTACCCAAACGAGCGTACGATTAAACGCTTGCTCTGATACCAATTGTTGTCCCAATAAGTCGAGTCGAAATCAAGTTGCAAATATACTGAATAATTATATTTCGTCTAACCAAATAACGTGTACATGTTACAAGTATATATAGGGTTCTAAGTGAACCATTGTGACCTTCCGGTTTGTACATAACTGAAATAACTAACTTAACTAACTTCTATAATCGCCATAACTAACGAAACGGTTATTAACTATCTAACGTACAAGTTTGCTCCTTTATGTTTCGTATATTACATAAAAGCTAGAAGCAATATCGAGATTATAGTTCACAAGGGAGTTGATACTCCCACCACAATTGTTGATTCAAATACCATTTTACACAAGTTATATAGCCCACTGTATAACACTGTAATGCACAATTGTGGTACATGCATCAAAAGAAATGGTGGGAGTATCACCTCCCCAAAATATATGTAATATCAAATTTTGGCATACAGGGTGTTTGGTTCTGTCATACAGGGTGTTTGGTTCTGCAGTTCAAATCAGTAGTAGCATGATGTCTGCAATTATAGGATGTTTAATGATGTGGGTCTGCTCCATTTATTACTTTGGTGGTGAAATAAAGCTATGGGTCAGATTGTTGTCTGCATATTATTCGTCCTTTTGGTCTTTGTTTTTGTAGTATGCCAAAATCCTATTTCCATGCATATATCTTTTATTAGGGCCTCGCTATTTTAACCATCCTGTTGATTTAATAGGCTGACTTGTTTTGTATTTTGGTTCTATTTTCTTGGTAATAAAGGTGTCTTTCAAAAAAAATAAAAATAAATAAATATTGTAATACTCCATCCGTCACAAAATAAGTGTCCAGTTCGACATTTCAAAGTCAAACTGGTTCAACTTTGACCTTAAATATATTTTTTTGTATTATATAATACTTGATAAAAAATTATATCTTTAAAAAGACACTTAAACCCAATCCATTTATATATTTTGCATCAAATATTATATAACACCCACAAAAATAGTTAAGGTCAAAGTTGAACAAGTTTGACTCTGAAAAGTCAAACTGGACACTTATTTTGGGACGGATGTAGTAAATAATAATAATAATAATAATCAGTGTTGCAAAAAAAGGTCTACAAGGCCGATTAATCGCCGATTAGGTGCTACAAGGCCACTAACCTTGCCGATTTATGCAACTGGGTCAAACAAATAGGTCAACCGTGGTCAACGGCGATCAACGGCAGTCAATGGTGGTCAAACTTGCCGAAAACCTATAAATCTTGTCGGAAGTACCCAAAACTCACTGTGATCACTTATAGTAACTATTTAAGTCTATTACAAGTTGTTTTTTAGAAAATACTATGCCGGAAATACCTAAAACTCACCGGAAATACACAAAACTTGCCGGAAATAACTAAAATTTGTCAGTAATGTCAATCCGATTAATCACCGATTAATCCCGCCTAGACCGATTACAAGCTACAAGGTGGTCGACCGCCCGACTACCGATTCACGATTTTTGCAACCTCGATAATAATAATAATAATAATAATAATAATAATAATAATAATAATAATAATAATAATAAATTTTGGCATATTAGAGTGGTTTTCCGGTCAGTACGTACAATTTCGCAACCAAAAAATAATGTCCAACCTGGGGTACTTTAGAACACCGTTTTTCACTAATATGCTCTTCTTCATCTTCGTACCTACTTTGGTTAAGTTCCCATTTATTGACAGTTTTACAAACATGTCGTTTAAAAGTACCCATAATAACTATTGCGTATATAAATAGGCCATCCTGCCATTGTAGACCTCACCGAAAAACATACGATTTGTCACAACAAAATGAAATCATTCATGCATTCTGCTAAATCTTTTCTTCTTACACCCATCAAGAAACATTTCATCCATGGCGATTTTCATGAAATCTTTGATAAAATGACACTTATCGACCAACTTCTCTTCTTGGTACGTATGTATGGACCTGACTATCAGTTAGTGGTTCGCAATTTTGAATGCATGAATGTTAATTACGCATATTCTTAATTAGTTGATAAAGAAATTGGAATTGTAATATATAAATCATTCTCATTAATCATTTTTAATTGTTTTTGTTTATGTAGATCATTCATAGTGTTGATAAGTCAGGGACTGGGTGGCACCGTCTACCCATGCTCTTGGGGGTTTTTTACTTGGGTATACGTCGACATCTTCACAACAAGCACAATTTGATCAACGTTCGGAAACCTCGGGTTGCAGTTCGGTTCGGTGCCGATGATGTTCCATTTAGGCCAACCAACGGAATGTTCAGTGATCATTCTGATGTAACTGCTGGAGATCAAGGAACTTTCTTTGGGCGGAACATGCCCCGGTTGATCAGAAAGATAAGGTATACGGTTTAACAAATTTAATGATTCAAAATTATAAAGCATGCATGGTGCAAATATTATTCAAAGTTATTTGTTCATGATATTTTTTAACTTGAATCTACTACATGCATTACGTGAATCACTTAATTTCGAGATCTGTTAATAAAAAAATAGTGAATTTTTCTTATATGATACGGAGTAGTCATTATTAGGATATTTTCTTTATAAGACTTAAATGACATAAACTTTTGAGCAAACGTTTGAGTCCGACATGACAAAGACATGTATAGAGTGTTCGAAAATACACCTAAATACATACGATGATGTTATAAACAGCTTTAATGTGACAACTTTAATATTATATTAATGTGACAAAGACATGTGTAGAGTGAAGACTAATATTTGTATGGACTATATTTGGTTGTTATTAATCATTTTAACAACTGCTCCAGCTACTCCATATATTGACACAATCAGATAAGGTCGATAATAGTATTAATATTTTGACCTTGAATCATATCCTCCCATAAGAAACTAAATAAGCTCCAATTCGTGGAAATCAATTTATATGTAGTTCACCAAATTAGTTAAATATGCTTAAAGAGAATAGCTTTTGTTCTTATTTATATAGTTTGATATGAAATGAAATCTAAAGTGATGATTACTATGACTGTAAACTTGTGAGGTTATCTAACTAACAAGATATATAGCATCCAAAGAGCAAAATATTAAAGCAACTAATAGAAAATAAACCATGAAATTATATAAAGAGACCAAATTGAAACAGGATTCAAAAGTAACATTTGAGATATATAATTGTATTAAGGCCTTATTTGTCAACTTTCAGTTGTTGAAACCAGATCCCATGATGGTGGCAACCAAGCTTCTAGCTCGCAAACAATTTATAGACACCAGAAAACAGTTCAACGTGATTGCTGCTTCATGGATCCAATTCATGATTCATGACTGGATGGATCATCTCGAATCAACAAAGCAGGTTCCATCATTATGTATAAATTTGTAGATGATGCACATTATTGATCCATATATAGTCTTCTAATGTAAATGATATAAACTATGAATTACTAAACCATCTCCAATCATTTGCATTTCAGATCGAGCTTAAGGCACCTGTTGGAGTGGCTAGTGAATGCCCACTCAAATCCTTTAAGTTCTTCGAGACCAAAGAAGTGGACACGGGGTTATATGATATTAAGAAAGGTCATCGTAACATCAGAACTCCTTGGTGGTATGGTCTCTAATATGCTTTAAAAAATAATTGTTCTTTACTCGTACTTTATAATGGATAATGTCCTAAATAAATAGAGAGGAATTAATCCATGGCCCAAATAAATAACAGGGACGGGAGTGCAGTATATGGAAGCAATACAAGCCGAGCAAATCACGTCAGATCATTTAAAGATGGAAAGCTCAAAATCGCAAAAGATGGCCTCCTCCAACACGACAAAAATGGATTGGCCATAGCTGGTGACGTTCGTAATAGCTGGATTGGGGTATCAACCTTGCAAGCCCTCTTCATCCGTGAGCACAATGCCATTTGTGACGCCTTAATGGTATGCATATATTAACGCATCAATATATATATCTGCTTAAAAAATAATCTTTCATCTACTCATCTAAGGGTAACATTTTTCACATATTATTTACTTATGATAATTTATCAGAAGGAATATCCTGATTTGGATGATGAAGATCTATACCGTCACGCAAGACTAACAACTTCGGCGGTCATTGCTAAGATCCACACAATTGATTGGACCGTCGAGCTTCTCAAAACTGACACCCTTGTTGCTGGAATGAGAATAAACTGGTAAATTACTTCCACTTAACTTATGAAATATGGTTATGTGTTTTAGTCAAATAATACAGCATTGAATTCTTAAAATTCAACATAAGTGCTTAAATATGGCCCAACTCAGGTATGGGATGTTAGGAAAAAGATTCAAGGACACATTTGGGCATGTTGGAGGAGCCGTTTTGGGAGGTCTTGTAGGGTTAAAGAAACCTGATAACCATGGGGTGCCCTACTCATTAACGGAAGAGTTTACGAGTGTCTACCGAATGCATTCTCTCTTACCCGATCAACTCAACATTAGGGATGTTAATTCAGACCCTAAGTCTCGGAAAATAACTAAGACGTGAGGCCTTTTAAATCTCACAACATATATCTGCAGAATATTATTCTATGTTTACAAATTTTATAAATGAATATTATAAAATTACAGGGTTGACATGATAAATTTGATTGGTAAGAATGGAGAAAAAGAATTATCAGAAATAGGATTTACAGCACAAATGGTATCAATGGGACATCAAGCATGTGGGGCACTTGAGCTATGGAACTATCCAGTGTGGCTCAGGAACATTGTGCCTCAGAACGTCGATGGCACAGATCGTCCCGATCATGTAGACTTAGCATCACTAGATAGTAAGTATCATTTATCTTTTACTAAACTTAATATTGTGTGGATATGATTGTCAATTTTAGTACTAATTTACATATGAATATATGATGATACAGTTTATAGGGATAGGGAGAGGAATGTAGCAAGATACAATGAGTTCCGTCGATCAATTTTATTGATTCCCATATCCAAATGGGAAGATTTAACGAATGATCGAAAAGCGATTAAAACATTGCGTGAAGTGTATGATGATGACGTGGAGCAGCTCGACTTATTGGTGGGAATGTTAGCTGAGAAAAAGATCGAAGGGTTCGCCATTAGTGAGACAGCTTTTATAATTTTTCTCATCATGGCGTCAAGGTACAGCTTAACACAATAACTAAAATATAACGGTTGAAATAAAGCAACTGAATGAGTATACTGATTGATTTATGTGTGCATGAATTGTAGGAGACTAGAGGCAGATACATATTTCACTAGCGATTTTAACGAAGATGTGTACACGAAAAAAGGGTTCGAATGGGTGAACACAACCGAGAGCTTGAAAGATGTGTTAGAAAGGCATTACCCTGACATGACTAATCGATGGATGAGCTCGACAAGTGCTTTTTCGGTGTGGTATCATGAACGGGAGCCTTAATAGAAATTATAATATATGTACTGTGTATGTATTGTAATGTGGTCCTGTAAAAAAAAAATGTATTTCAGTATGGCAGTTTTAAGCCTTAGCTAGACCTGTGCCCAACTGAATAAGATATAAACTTATGGTTTACTTGTTTTATATAAAACTAGCATGGTAGTCGCGCAATGCGACTGCGGGTAACCTGTTGTATTAGAAACTTTGAATGGTATCAAAGAGTATGCGGAATCTACTCTTCAATACTTAGAAGAATTATAATATAACATTAAACAATGAAATAGTAAACTGTGTTATATTAACAAGACAAATTCACCAAAACACTTCAATATTATTAGTTCAATAATACGAGTACTCTTACTTAGTACTAGGGTTTACAACCTTGAAGCTTAACAAAACGTATTCTAGAGATATATGAAAGATGTAAACCTAGGAGCTCCTTTTATAGGCACAAGGAGTACTTTACAAGATAACTATCAATATACAATATTCGTATCTTTCTAAACATATAAGATATACACTAAATATCTTCTATACATATCACGTTACGCGGAATTCATCTCTGACAGTGCCTTCTTCATCAGCAGTCTTCAGCAGTACCAAGTCTCTACCAGCAGTACTAATATTATAACTAGTAGTACTAAATCAGTTAGTACTGTTAGTTATATTCTTCAGCAGTTCCAACTGTTTAGTCTTGGCAGTACAAAGTCTTTGATCATTTAATTTTCAACAATCCTCCCCTAAACTTGTGATTTACCTCCAAATCATCAAGTTTCTGAATTTAATTTTTGTCTTTGAGAGGTTTCTTCCAAACACTTCATCTTCTCAAACCTTCAGCCTGCATAAATATCTTTCACAGTAGCTCCTTCGCCATTTCAGTATCTTCATCTACCAAGAGTTTTGCACTTAGCATCAAAGTGAATGTTCCAACTGATAAAACATAGTCCTTTTCTACTAGCATGTAGAAATCAGTTCCAGCCTTTGTTGACACATGGTGAACTGCACATGAGTTGTATAGATTCCATGTTATCCCTTGATTACCGGTCTGAAACTTCCATATCTTATCCCCTTCATCAGGCTCAAAGATCCTCTTCAGCTCTACTCATAACATCTTGTCTTTATCATCTGTAGGATCTGTTAAACTAAATCTTTCTTTGACTATACCCCATAGTGTGACAACCCGTAATTTTCCTGTTGTATTTTTATACGAGATTATCTTTTTTTTTCATTTACGAATATTTCCAAGCTCATTTGACCATAAAATGTGAAGTTATCTCGCGAAACGTAGAATTTGTACACAACGCGTACTGGCACAACCAACGATTTGATTTGATTATTTTATCATTTGTGAGAAACGAGGCGTATGAATAGTCGTTTTTATTAGAAATATTATTCTGAGCATGATGGCGTAATTCTCGTGTTTTGAATCCGCTGTTTACTAGCCTAAATGAGCCCCGAGCCTCATTTCGTGAAAGATAGCATAAATTACAATATTGGTCCCTGGACTAAAGTTCCACCGCCGCCCCTAGACTTTAATTGTTGGCAGTTTTGGCCCTAGGGTTTACATAATCTTTACCTTGCCTATATAACCTCATATTAACCCATATTAGGGTTATTATACCCCTCTCATTTAGCAGCCGCCGCTGCCATATCCTTCGGCCACCTCCGGCCAACTTCCAGCCATCTACCATAGCACCACCACCTACTGCCATCCTACACCGCCACCACCAAACTCATCTTCTTGCTCCCCTCTATACAAATAGATACTACACGCACTCCAAGAACACCTTCCACCACTATTAAGCGCCACCACCACTTGCTGCCGCCACCTACTGTTATTTGATTATTTTATCATTTATGAGAAACGAGGAGTATAAATAGTCATTTTTATTGGAAATATTATTCTGAGCACTTTCGGTTTTGTCTCAGCTCGAGTTACCATGGACACCAGCCACCACAGTCTCCACTACTGCCGTCATCCTCCTCATCTCTTTTTTTCTCGACATGGTAAATCGACAAAAAGTTTGTTATTTATTGTTTTTGGATGAAACCGATTATAATTATTTTGTTATTGTTTTCGTGGATTTAAAACTTGGATTAAAATGAAGATTTAAAAATGTGTTTTGGAACTGAATTTGTGTGGTAAAATTTGATTTAAAATGGTGTATGTTTGATTCGATTTGGGTTTGTGGATTTGTGATGACCCGACCCGGATTAAATGGCAGTTGTGTACCTGGATTCAAGTCATATTATTTGGTTTTGGTTTAAAAGTAAAACCCGTTACCATCTTTGGTCTGAAACGGATTGTGGTTTTAGTAAATATTGATACGAGTTACTTTTGGTTATGCGAATCTTGGTCTCTGGTTCAGTTTTGGATTTGGTAGTGATATGTTGTGTCGACATGGAGTGAGCCGAGACCATCCATGGTCTCGGTGATGCTGGGATTTTTATTATTTAGTTACTATGATGGTTTTGTTGTGTTGAGATTGGTTAGTCCATATAGGATGTGTTTATTTACAGGTTTATAGTCGCAGGTCAGATTAAACCACCAAGGATGGTGTTTTGGTTCTGGCTCACGACCACGCCCCGTAGGGTGTTGGTCTTGTGCTTATGTCCACTTCGTCAACAACCCAAGTGGGTTTGTATAGTTTGTTTGGCAGTCAGCTTAGGGTGTGTTTTACGGGTATAACCAACCAGTGGGTGTGTTTGTTTAATAAATAAAAAGAATACATTTGGTTTATGGCATGGGCTCAAAGCCCATACACAAAAATAGATGAGTTTGGTTATTAAACGGGCCAAGCCCACAATGATTTAAAATGGTATGTTTGTTTGAATATTAAAGCGTGTTCGGGTATAAAATGAGGTGTCGAAATATAATTGACTAACGAGATTATTTGTTTTTGAGATTGATGCTATTGGTACGTTTTGGGAATTGATCTTGGAATCGTGATTTGGATTGTGATACGGATTATTACTTGATAATTGGGACTTTGACTTGGAATATTGGATCGTTATTGGATCTATGATATTAGACATTGGACTTATTGGACATTTTGGGACTCGAGACGGTATAATATATTAGATTCGAAATGAAGTTAATATATTAGACACGAAACGGACACAAAATATTTAATAAACCCAAAACTAATAATTACGTGAATGATAATGAGACATAAAACTTATAAAATATTGTGACTTCAGACTTAGTTAATTAAAGTCACGGTGACTTGGAAAAGTTGTATAAATGGACGCGTTAGGCCGAAACTTGTAAAACTTTCCAAACTTATAGTTTTGCTAATAGGTCAACTTTTAATTGATCTACTCGTATTAGTATAGCTATTTGTCGTTAACTTCTAGGTGTGTCCTTGTTGATTTGAGTTGCGTCAGTATTTCTCGACTATGTCGATGTCTTTTTCTTTTTGGCATGAGTTTTATTTAGATTCAATGTTTTCTTATCACACCATACGAAACGTTGATACTAAGCTTTTGATAAGTATTGAAATCGAGTTATCCACGAAAACTATGACACGTTGTCTTTTATAGACTTTATTATTGTGCGAGACGTATTTTGAGATAACCGTATACGTATTAGGTTGTGCCGATCCTAGATCGTTGTGTACCGCTGTGCTTGTACCTCCGTGTACCGTTGTGCCTGTATATCTTGGAACCATCGTGCCACATGTTTTGAGACCGTTGTGTACCGTTGTGCCTTTACCTGTACCGTTGTGCCTGTATATCTTGGAACTGTCGTGCCGCATGTCTTGAGACCGTTGTGTACCGCTGTGCTTGTACCTTCGTATACCGTTGTGCCTGTATATCTTGGAATCGTCGTGCCACATATCTTGAGACCGTTGTGATTAGCTAGATGTCAGTCGTGTCAGTTGTGATCTTTGCATTGTTGTGGCTAATGTGAGTTCATGGCCCCTACTTTTACTGGTTTTATAACTGTTTTGGGGGAGAATATATGCTCGTTTTTAACTAAACTCAATGATTATTTATTTGGAATATGCGAATTGTTTACTCAATATTTGACTGTTTGGCTGAAATATTTGATTTGGTTATTTGAAGGCATTATGTGATTGACTGATATGCATGTGAGAAAACATTCAAAACTGTTTTTGTTGGATCGTGCCTACTTGATAGATCTTTGAGCTTGGTAGACTGTCTATGTAATCACAAACAGACTAAGAGAATCTCTGATTATAAACTTATGTTTATGCAGAACTAAACACAAGAGTTAAAGAAGAAAATAACTATAAAGACTTTGATCCTCTATGGATCTTTTATTCACTAATGATATTGTTTCTCCTTCATTCCAACTTCATAGCCGTCTAGTTTCTTTTATACTAGAAGAAACCCTAGCTTCGGCATTCACATAAAACATGTGAAGAAGATATACACTATCTATTCCTAAAATAACTCTAACAAACTTCTAATCATACGGGTTAACTATTACTATTACCCGCAGAAACCAATACTACCAGCAGGAACTACATACCTGCCAGCAGAAACCAACTATACTAACAGCAGTAATGAAATAAATATTATTCTAATAATTCCTAACAATCCTCCCCTAAACTTGAATTTGACTTGGTTAATTTCAAGTATCTTGATAGATCTTTGACGTCCAAAGCTTGAGGATTGATCTTTAGCAGCAGCAATTAGGTAACCAGCAACAACTAGAATAGAACCAACAGCAACAAGTAACAATCTTTAAACAAGTATCTAGCAGCAACTCCTAAGTATGACACTAGTACAAAAATGGGTTTTAGTCACACATGTTGTTTTTTGAACGGCCACACAGTAACTTTTTTATGTGACTAAATGTACCAGAATAAAATAAACAGCCACACTTGATCCGACTTGTGTGACCATTTCGTCTTTTCAACTGAGGCTACAGTCACACATTTGAATATTTTCGTGACTAGAGGTATCTTGTAAATTTTTTTTTTTGATTATTTAGTCACATATAATTTGGGACGTGTGACGGATACAAATAAGTTTAAAACATTAGTCACACTATATATATACATATGTGACAAATATATGTCACACAATTGAAAAGTGTGACCAAAATCCATATATGGTCACATGAATTAATTGTGTATGTGGCTAAATCATATACTCAAGTTTGTCACACATTATTTAAAAGTGACTAAATCATATATTCAAGTTTGTCACACATTATTTAAAAGTGACTAAATCATATAAATATGAGATACTTAGTTTTTCCCAAAATAAAATTTCCCACTTCTTAACTTTTCACAAGCCCGCCCAAACTTTTCCTCAACTTTTCACAACCCGCCTAAACTTTTCCCCAAAATCAAATTGCCCTAGTTCCCAAATATTTCATTCCCCTTCCCTATTATTTCATTCACCATCCCAAATATCATTTACACCAAAATTATATCCGGTCTCCTTTATCAACCACATGGACAAGCCAGGCCTATTGCTGATTTCTTACTGGAAAATGGTATGCTTCATTGCTCCCTAGTTATGGCTAGTTTTTGTTTCCTATAATTGCTACTTGTTACATCCCACCATCAATTTTAGGGTTTTTTTTTAAAGAAATCTTTACTTTTTTAACTTTATCGAGAGAGCTTCCATTTCCTCAAGTTACTTTTTTTAGATTGTGAATTTATGTAAGTTGAGCAATGGATTAATGTATTGATTCTATTTAGTTTTGATACTAGATGTATGAATTTTGTGATTTTATCAGTGAGATTTTCTTTTGAATTGTAGTTTCTTTATTATAAAAATACAATAAGAATTATAATAATGAAATACATTAAAGATTAGTCATGGATTATCCAAGAAAATTGTTGACTGGAATTCTTCGCCGGAAAACCATAGGAAAATTTTCTGGAAAAACGTAAGAAGTTTGTGGGAATTTGGTGGAAAATGATTTGTGTGAAATCTGTGGGTAAAAAATCGATAGAAATATGTGAAAAAGACCGTCGAACATTCATGTGAAATTTCAGTCGAAATAGTGTGGGACATTATCCGGATACCGTGGGTAAATATTCCCACAGACTAGAGACGACAATATCAGTGTGAAAGTAGTCAACGACAGTGGGAAATTTTTATTCCAATAATCATGTCTTTTGCAATCTTTACTTTTCTGATTCTTGATTTCATTCAGTTCTGGATTTTGTGGATGACGAAGCTATGGATGATGCATGGGTTGTGTCTTCATATCTAAGTGATGCAGACACACTTCTGGCATCACTTTCTGGAGGGCTATCAAGAAATTACGAGGCTGAGAACATTATCCAGTCAACTGCTGCGTCAGTTGCAGTACGTGGGGTTATGCTGGAATTAACATCAGTGGAACCAATGGAGAAGTTATGCCCGGACAGGTTTTCTTCGACTCCTTTTTCATATTTTTCTTATGAATTGGTATATAAAGAAATATATTGACAATAATTGTGTTTCACAGTGGGAATTCCAAGTCGGTCCCAGTGTAGGAATTGAAGCAGGAGACCATATCTGGTGTGCAAGATACCTCCTTGAGGTGAATTATCTACTAACAATTTACACAACGATAATGTGTTCTATTTAAATATTATATTGCGATCATAATCTCAACCAAGCTTGTTACTTGTTTTTTATCTTTAACAGAGAATTACCGAGCAAGCTGGAGTTGTCCTCACACTTGACCCGCTTCATGACTATTTTCGAGGTGGCAATTTCGACCCGTTTACTGAATGGGTCGATTCGGGTTATGTTATATCTTTAATGAGTCAAATCGGTATAATGAAAAAGTAGCTTGTACAGAAAAAGATTAAACACATCGAAAGAGTTCCTTTGCTCACACGCGAGCCTGAACCGACAATTGAAGATACCCCTAAAGACGCAGAGGTACGAATCTATTATCTAACTTTATTCATTTTTAATGATATATAAGGTGTGTTTATTGACCATTTTTGTTAATGCAGGTTATAAAGTTCTTCAAGTTTTTGTATGTAAAGTTGAAGCTAAAGCAAATTCTCCAACCACCTATTATTGCATCCGTAAGTACTTTGCATATTTGTGTGATATAAAGGAAAAAAGGACCTTGTTATCTGCATCAACTATAACGCACTCATTGATCATACTTTGTTGATATAAAGAAAACAAGGTTCGTGTTATGTACATCAACTATAACGCACTCATTGATCATGCTTTGTTGTAGATACTGGCCATCTTCATAGGATGTGTACCATTTTTGAAGGGGCTGATCTTCACGCCTGATGCACCGCTCTACTTCTTTACTGATAGTTGCTTGATTCTTGGGTATACATACTTTTATGTTCGTTTATTCATTTTTCTTGATCTTTAACTAGGACTAAGTTCAGAATTCTTGAATGCTCTACTATCTTTACTGACTAATTTACGATAACACACATATTTTTTTGTGTTTCAGGGATGCTATGATCCCTTTTATTCTGTTAGCGTTAGGTGGAAATGTAACAGATGGTAAGTTCACTTGTTTACCATTTATATTGTCCAGTTGAAAACTGATTATTTAACCTCTATATAAGCAAGCAAATGTGTTAACGCAAACATTACTAATCATCAATAGAGAACGCAAATCCAACACCCCCTAAATCTTTTCGTTAAATATATTTATTGAATTGGAACATTAAATGCAGGCCCCGGGTGTGCAAAACTAGGATTAAGAACGACTGCTGCAATTATAATTGGACGATTAATTTTTGTTCCAGCAGCGATATGGCATACACTTTAATAGCTCAATTTAGGTTTTGTTTAACTTCTCATTTCTAAATTAAATAAAAAATTGTCAAAAACCAAATCAGTAAGTTCGAAAGTTACCAATAGTGTATTTTAATACTTAAAACCTCTTAAACACTAATCTTTTTGTACTTTCTAGTTCTTTACTCACCGGCTGTATTTTTGCCTACCCAGATTTTAATGCAGTAAAGTATGTAGTTTTAAAATGTGAAACTTGTAGTTAGTTTTTTCCTTTACATGGCGTTGAATTTTAACAAGCATCTGATTTGCTGCTAGAAGGTACAAATGCTCAGGAAGTGAGAGCTATGGTGCTCGATATGCAAGCAAGATTATTACTGGATATGCTCGGAAAAGGAATAGAATCGGCTTTGTTTAATCCTTCAGCTCTAGTAGTTGAGCCATGGCTGGCGTTCCCAATGCAGCACCCAATCCAATAAGCGGTCCATCTTCGTTCATGCCTATAAGTATTAACACGGGAACTTTCCCTATAGGTATGACAGTTACTTATCAACCTTTTGTAGTAAAATTATAGGATAATGTATGCGTAGGCCACCCAAGTATTCAAACGATTACAATAAGGCCAGCCCAAATCTGAAAACAACATTAGTATAAGTTTTGTTTTGTTTATGCCAATTCCGGTAAAAACTTGCAGGGAAAATTACTTGAATTTCAAAAGTTGCAGATAGTGATTACAGTTCTACTGGAGTTGCTTTTGATGACTTTCATCAATTGACTTTAGTTCATGTCAATGCAACAGATGATCAGATTCTAACAAGCGAATACTCAAAGAAAGTTGCAGTCTATGATATCTCCACCGGCAAACGCCCGCATTTTTATACAGTTCAGTATAAAAATGAGGTATATCAGTTCAGTATCAACAATGAGTAAATATGGTCCAAGACTTTTATTATTTTTATACAAACTGGTTCAATACTAATGTTTGTTGGTGTCAGGTTAAGCAACTTTTGGCTGCAGACGGGGGGCTTCATACAAAATTTGACATAGCTTCTACAGGAAGTGCTCAAAATTACACTCGGTCAATATGACGATTTGTGGTAAATGTTTTTTTTTGTTAACTTGTCATTTAACTACCAGGTGCATTCAAATTGGCCCTAACTTTCTCAGAAGATTATCCAAATAAGGCACCAGTTGTGCGGTTTGTTTCTCGTATGTTCCACCCAAACAGTAAGTACTTATAAGCTTTACAAAACACTCTCATATACTTGCATCAAGTTGTTCAGGTGATTGTTTCACAATAGCTGTGTCTCTGTGCTATATATGATGTTGCTGCTATTTTTACTTCTGTTCTTGTGTTCTGATGGAATTTTTTCTACTGTATGACAGAGCTGGACTGCTGACTAATCAAGCATGATGTTGACTAATCAAGCATGATGATGTTGAACAGAGCTGGACTGCTGACTAATCAAGCAGATGGATCGTTTTTAATACTGCTAGTGTATTAGTTACAACTGTTAGTTATAAGTTAGTACTGTTGGTTCATATAGTTAGTACTGCTGTTAGATATTATTGTATTTGAATTTGTTTTGATATATATTTGAATTTGTTTTGATATATATTGATTTCTTAAATGTGACTAAAAGATGTATATAGTCACACTTAATAACACTTTTGGTCATTGTTTGCTTAATTCGTTGTGTGACTAAATATTACAAAAGGCCACACAAAAAAAAATTCATGTGGCAATTGGATGATCAATAGTCACACAAAATACAAATTTTTTCACTTTAAACAGCATATGGTCACACTTATTAACACTTTTGGCCATTTTATGCTTAATTGTATGTGACTAAATACCCAAAACAAACATGCTTTGTGTGACTAAATATTACAAAAGGCCACACAAACTAAAAATTCATGTGACTATTGGATGATCAATAGTCACACAAAATACACATTTCTTCACTTTAAACAGCATATGGTCACACTTATTAACACTTTTGGCCACTTTATGCTTAATTGTATATGACTAAATACCCAAAACAAACATGTTTTGTGTGACTAAATATTACAAAAGGCCACACACACAAAAAATTCATGTGACCATTGGATGAACAATAGTCACACAAAATACACATTTCTTCCACTTTAAACAGCATATGGTCATACTTATTCACACTTTTGGCCACTGTTTTTTAAATTGTATGTGACTAACTCGAAAAAAATAACACACGTTGTGTGACTAAATCATCATAAACGTCACATTTATTATATATTCATGTGACCATAGGATAGGAAATAGTCACACATAATGATAAATCCAACAAAACTTGTGCCTAATTAGTCACACATATTCGGGTTTTGGTCACTCTTTTTCAATGAAAACGGTCACAAACTAAACAATGTGACCATATAGCACCTACGGTGGCGCGACTTTTTGTCACACACACCCAAAAAAACGTGTGTGACTATATGCATATAGTCACACATTTTTGGTGTGACCGTAGGCCAAATCTGTACTAGTGTGAGCAACAGCAGGAACCAGCAACAGCAACATGAAAATCATCTCATCATAATCTGGTCACCATCTGATATGCAATGTACTTGATCTTTCCAGCAACCATGACTTATTGTACACCAAAACATTTAAGTTTCATACTATTCTCATCACTTCCAGGTGTGTGAACTCTTGTGAAAGCTGAATCATTGAAAATTAATGGATTTGATGTCTCTTTACCAATAGCCATCACTACTGGAGTAGCCAATGTTTAGGTGTGTAAGACCATGGTACATTGATAACCATATGATTTTTAGTAAATCATCAACTATAAACGGATTTGAGTTGTCTTTACCTGTAGCCGTTTGCTCAGGACTAGCCAATTCTTAGGTTGAAGATAACCTTTGGTGAATTGAATACCAAATATGGTTTTCCACTGCCTTTACCACAAGCCATATACATGTGGGCTAGCCAATTCTTTGGAAACCCCAAAAGGGAAAAATCTATGGTGAATTGAAAAACCATTCAACTCTCAGTAATGAAACATGGGTGAGTTGAGTACCCTATAGTTTTTAGCAAACTATTACAGCTGTCAACGGATTTGATAATCACACCAGAGCCGTACCCTCATGGTGAGTCAACTTTTTCTTGTCTGTGAGACATGGTGAGTTGATTACCATTTGTGGTGTGGTTATAAACCAACACTGTACCTGCAAATGGTGTCCTCAGACATACAAGTTAGTATACAAGGAATAAAGATAATAACTTTTTTTGTGGACTACTAAGAGAAAGAAAGAAGAAAAGAAGAAAGATATACAAGAGTACCATCAACCCTCAGAAGCCTTAGCAGCAGCAAGTTGGTTTTTGATAAACCCAATTAGTTGCTCTGCAGTCGTCAAATCATTGCCTATCACAGTCTTGCCAATCACCAACTTACGCCGCAGCATCCTTTCCATTAGTTGATCAGAGAGAGAATAAGAAACATCCACAAACATAGGAAACACTTTGCCATCCATAGTTTCCAAGACATGAACTTGGGAATGGGGATACAACCTCCAACTTCTTACTTGCCAAGATTGTTGATTATCCCACACAGAATGAGCATCCCCGCCTTCAAGGGAGTCCATTAACACCTTCAAATCACCCCAAAGAAGAAGTTCAATGCCAGTAGCAATATGATTTTCATAATGTTGATGCACCATACCATATAGGTTAACCAAGTCTTGCTTTTCCACCATATGCAAGATTTCCTGAAGAAAGGTAAAACACTTGGTTACATTATCAACCCTATACAATGCATGAATTTCCCCTGGAGGCAAAGTAAGAACTTCCCAACCAGCAATAGGAGCCCAAGGTTTAGTGGAGTCATCATCAGGTTCACTCTCTGAATCAAAGTGAATCAACTCCTGAGCATCTAACTCTGTAAGAGGCCTAGAAGCATGCCTCCTAGCTAGACTCTTCTGTCTTCTTCCAGGAGTAGATGAAGATGTTGCACCAGAAGCAATAGCAGGTTTGGTTGGAGAAGTAGGAATCTCAGGAGGAATGGGTGGTGAATGCGGATCACTCCCATCAGCAGGATTAGATGGGGTATCAGCAGCAGGAATAGTATCAGCAGATAAACCAGCAGATGTAGACTTAATATCAGCATCACTAGAATCATCACTGGCAGATGGAGTGGAAGCAGCAGCAACATCGGGTTCTTCCAAGGTACCAGCAGAATCCTATGGTGTAGGAACATTAGCACCTTCCAGAGTACCAGCAGGATCAGAGAACTTAACCCTCTTAGAAGAAGGTTCTTCCAAAGTAGGTTTGGTGCTTGCCAAAATATGAGTCATAATCCTGTTATACTCCAGCTTGAGATCCTCATCTGACAGCCTTTTAACCTGATCCATAGTCCATCCAGTTGTATAAATAGCAGAACTTTGGTTCTTCACTACAGCTCTCATATGTGCTTTTTGATGTGCCTGTGTAGGAGGCTTATTCCTCCTCTCTTTTGCCAACCTTGCAGCAATAGCTTGCTTTCTCTTCCTCATTAAAGCAACCATCTTAGCAGGAAAGGCAGGATCTGTTATATCAACCCCTAAGAGATCCTTGGAAAGAGCAGGATTGGCAGCAATTTGAGACTGAATATTCATCCAATCAGCTTCATTAAAATTGAAAATGGTACATGTGGCTTTTCTGCATCAAGTGTTGCTTGGACTTTCTGTGCCATTTCATCTCTTATCCTTTTATCATGAAGATTCTTGAACAATCTTGCTTTAGCAGCCTTCTGTTGATCAGATACAAGACCCCCAAGTTCATCTACAAACGGGGCCTTACCTTTGTCAGACTGAGCTGGATCAGAAGAAACCCCAACAGGAACATTATCAGGAGGAACATCTGAACTAGGAGCAGAAACACCCTCTGAGGCAACTGTATCACCACCAGCAGCAACAGTTGGTCTACCAGGAGAAACAGTTACATCATTACTAGCAGGAATATCCTCTGCAGCAGGAATATCCTTTGTCACATCAGTACCAGCAGGAACCTCCTTAGGAATATCTTCACCAGTAGCAACAGAAGTACTCTCATCAGCAAGTTTGTACATCTCAAAAGCTGGCTTTCTAGAGGCCTTTTGGATCTTGGACAAATACTTTCTTCTATGATAAATCTTTGGAGAAGGGACCTTAGAGACTGAAATACCATCTCCTTCTGTGTTGGCACTGGCTAATGAGGCATTGGCCAACACAAGGAGTCCTTCCAACCCCACATCAGCTGAATCATCCTCAGAATCAGATATCACAACCTTTCTTTTCCTGCTCTTTAATTGAGCTTCCAGATGCTCAACTTTGCCAACTAATGTTTGGATAGCCCCACCAAGAGTATCTTTGGAATCTTTGAGCTCTATTTCCAATGCATCTACCTTGTCACCAAACTCCTTTTTAGTTGCCTTTAGCTCAGACTCCAATGCTTTAATTTTCTTCATATACCTGTCAAGCAAAGTGGACATAGGAGTGAGAGTATCAGGATCCTCAGCTCCACCAGTAGGAATACCTGTGGTAGGAGGAGCCTCATTGGATCTGGGAGAAGCATAAAAATCTCCACCAATTATAACGAAACCAGCAGGAACCACTGGTCAACCAGCTGGAACAGATGGTCAACCAGTAGCAATGAAGTGGTTTTGACCCTGAGTCAAACTTATGCACTGGATCCGGTTAATTTCTCAAACGCCACGATAATTAAACCCAAATCTGCCAAGAATTGAAACCAAACACCAACCCAACATTCATGAGCCTTAATTCTCCATTGTCTATAAAAGACTTCGAACACAAAGCAAAACACTTCATACACAAACCTTAAGCAATCAATTATCACAACCATGAGTTCCAAACCCGAAATTATTGATATCTCGTCCGATTCTTCTTCTTCTTCCTCTTCATCAGGATGGAAGAATTACTATCCCCCAATTGCTTCATCCTCAAGAACCAAAAAGGATGAAGGAATCTCCTCAGACGATCTTCCCACTCCGCCATCATATGTGTTTGATTCATCCTCCTCTGATGATGAGGAGCAAACACACCCACCCCCAACCTCAGTCTTGCTCACAAGGGAACTGGAGAAGGCTGTGGCTGCTATGGCTGAAAGCATCAAGTTGCCTCGTCCAAAGCCAAGCAAGCAGGTGCTAGGACTCCCCTGTCCTAGGGTGTCGGAGGCAATTGAGGGCAAAGGTGTCCGCAAAACCTTGCCGGACTTTGCTAGAAAAGGGAAGAGAAAGGTGGAGTAGGTTATAGGTTGTTGTCTTGTTTATGTAATGAAGCATTTATCTTTGTATTTTGAAGATTTCATCTGGGAATGTAATCATCTTTTGTTAATGAATGGAAGCCTTTTTATTTTGTTCTAGACCAAACAATGTGAATGTATGTACTGCAAAACAAAGTTAGTAACCAAAACTAGACTAAACCTGCAAAACAAAGTTAATGTACATAAATCAAACATAAAAACATGTTAGTTATTACACAAAATACAAGCATAAGCCTCCCCTTAGGCTTATGCCTCCCCTCAAGCACAACAATGATGAGATCCACCATTTCTCTTGGATCCCTTTCTCAAATAATGATCATTGTGTCTCCAAGAACAACCATTTGAGTACTGAAAATCAGTTTCCCATCTTGTCCCTCCCATATACATTGGGTCATAACAAACAGGCCAATAATCATTCTGAAGGTAACTGTTTGTAGGTCTGATGTAAGGTCTAGCAGCATTCCTTCTCCAGGCAGTGGGAATAGGTCTACCAGCTTGAACTGGCTTATCAGCAGGAATAGCTGCAGGTCTAAAATGCCTACCAGCAGCAACAGGTGCTGGTTGTTTTGCATTACCACCAGGAAATGCATTTGCTCTAGGGACAAATGGGGGAATATTCTCTACATTTTTCCACACTGATCTAGTCTGCTTTTGTCTGGTACAGACACTCATTTTATTTTCATAGAAATCATAGTCCTTAATGAGGTGAGAATAACTACCACACACAAAACAAGATTTCTGTCTAAAGGATTTGTTCTTCTCATGACCTCTTTTGTTACAAACAAAATTGTTTTTAATAGAACACAAAGAGTTGTCTTCAAAAGAAGCTTTCTTTAAAATAGGTTCATTAGCAGTTACTCTTGAGTAGAAGTCATGGGACTTGGGTGTTGCAGACTTTTCACTTGAATCACATGAGGTATAGTCTGTGGACTTAGATTCAGAGGACTTGTCACTGTCACAAGAGACAAAGTCATTGGTATTATAATCAGAATCAGGTAAGTCATTTGACTTTTTTCCATATATCATGTGTGATTCATCCAAGTCTATGTCAGTGTGGGTAGAGGCAGGCTTGAATATTCCTGTTATTGGTGGAGGAACAGCATTCATTCCTCCTTCTTTTACAAACTTTACAGGTTTTTGATAATTTACAGGTTTAGGGTAAAAAATACTATGCTCATTAGGGTCATAAATTTCATCTGGCCCTATGTGATCTCCATACCCTAAACCTCTTTTACATCTGATAGACTGAGTACTGTTGTTTAACTTAGCTAGGTGTTTAGATTGCTGTTGCCAAGAATTACACCTGGCCACTTCTTTATCTAATTTTTCCCTCAATTCCTGTTTCTCTAAGGACACCTTAGCATTTTCAGACTCAGAATATTTAATCAAATTAGTGGTGTTCTCTAAATCTCTTTGCAAAACCCTTATATTTTTCCTCATATGCTAACTGATTGGTTTGATACCAGGCCTTTTGTTTTTCTAATGTTTTAAGAGAGTTTTTATAGGCTTGGACCTGTATATAATAATCTTTATATTGACTATCTATATCATCAAATTCCTTTTTCGGTTCAGCATATTTAATTTCACAACCAAAATGACAATTTTGTACCTGAGATGGGTAGCCCATCAAACCAAATTCCCCAGCCACTTGTGTCTTATCACCATATCCAGCAATCATCCCATAGACCTGTGCAGCTCCTCTTACTGCATCAACTACCTCATGTTGTTCCCAATCCACCATGGAATCCACATACAGCAAGGCTTTGTGTTCATCTGACTCTAATTCTTGAAGCTTGAATGCAGTGTACCTTGTTTTGTCATCCACCTTTTTATCTGTGCATTCTCTAGCAAAGTGACCCAGTTGTGAGCATTTGTAGCACCTCACCTTCCTTTTGTCAAACCTTGCTCCCTCCTGTCCATCGAATTTGATCTTCCTCCCTGCCTTCTTCTCAAACCTGTTAACCTTCAATGACAGCATAGCCATCTGCCACTTGATGTCCAGTTCCTCCAAGTCCAGTTTGTCAATCTGGTCAAAATCTTCATAAGTAAATTGCTGCTGTGGTGCACTTTCAGCAACAAACGAATGAAGCACCTCCTCAAGCACATTGCCAGATCTAGACTGTGTTCTTGGTGTAGCAGGGGAATAGGAAACGGATGAAGATGATGGGGTTGGGCTATCACCATATGAGACCTTATTAGTACTTGTAGTACCAATAAAGGCTATATGGGTTGGGGTGTGTGATGAATAAGTTGAAACCCCTTTGATGTCAATCTCAAGAGTCTTGAGCTTATTATAAAGGTCATCAAAACTCATGAAGTCAAGCCCACCTCTGGCCTTTAGGGTGATGGTGACCTGAGACCAGGAAGGAGGCAGAGCCCTCAAAAACTTGGTGTTGCAGTCTTCATTGTCCGGCTTGGCCTGCAACTGGTTGAGTTGGCTTAGGATCTTGTGAAACCTTTCATAACCTTTGTGTATCCCTTCAGCCTTAGAGATCTTAAATTCTTGGAACTCCTGCTTAAGCATGGACTTCCTCATCTTCTTGGACTCATCATTCCCTCCAAATCTAGCTTTTACAGCAAGCCAGATCTCCCTAGCATCATCCAGGTGATGAAAATCACCCATGTGGTCTTCTGGGAGAGCCTGAAGCAAAAGAGTTCTTGCTTTGGTCTCCCTTTGTACAGCAACCTGCTCCTCTGCTGATACAGGTGGAAGTATGATGATGTTCCCATTCTGATCTCTCCAAGTCTTCTTCCTGCTGGTCCCATTCAGGATAATATTCCACAGATTATGATCACTGTTTGAGATCCAGTACTCCATCTTCATAGCCCAAATTTCATACTCATCTTTCTTGAGGTATGGGAATTTTGCATTACTGTTAGACACAGTGGTTGTGACTATTCGTTGTTGTACTTGTGAAGTTTTAGGTTTGTCATTATTGATGACAGACTCATCAGTATTGATGTCAGCCATTGTGAAAGGGTTTAAGAGATTGTTTAGAGAAGTTTTCTTCTTTGACAGAGATCCTCACCAGGCTCTGATACCACTTGTTAGATCGTGCCTACTTGATAGATCTTTGAGCTTGGTAGACTGCCTATGTAATCACAAATAGACTAAGAGAATCTCTGATTATAAACTTATGTTTATGCGGAAACTAAACACAAGAGTTAAAGAAGAAAATAACTATAAAGACTTTGATCCTTTATGGATCTTTAATTCACTAATGATATTGTTTCTCCTTCATTCCAACTTCATAGCCGTCTAGTTTCTTTTATACTACAAGAAACCCTAGCTTCGGCATTCACATAAAACATGTGAAGAAGATATACACTATCTCTTCCTAAAATAACTCTAACAAACTTCACTATTACCCGCAAAAACCAATACTACCAGCAGGAACTAAACACTACTACCAGCAGGAACCATACCAGCAGGAACTACATACCTACCAGCAGAAACCAACTATACTAACAACAGCAATGAAATAAATATTATTCTAATAATTCCTAACAGTTTTAAATAGACCTAACTGTTGTTTCTTATTTGCTATAATTTGTTGACTGGCTAAGGTTAGAGATGCGACAGATGTTTGTCTTAGACCAGGGTAGCAAATAATCTAGTTTTGATTTGCTATAACATGGTGCCTATCATATTGATATACTTAGGGCCCTACTATGTTTTTCAATATGAAAGAGGGCTACCGTGACCTATCATATTGATACTGGATTGGTTGTATTTATTGATATATGTGGAATTGGTGATTTATATCTATCTTAGTCCAGTGTAGCAAATCACTTATCTTGGTTCACTGTTATACTTTTGATCAAACATGTGAACTCACCAGCGTAAGCTGACCCTTTCAGCATGTATAATCAGGTTTAAAGTGATAGCTTATTTATGGAAGTGCTTGGAAAGGGGCATGGTCATAGACGATTCTCATATATTTATTTGCGACCTTTTCAATTTCAATACTACAATTTTTCATTCATGGCCTTAACATCGCGATTGATCTTTTTGACCTTTTCAATTTCAATACTACAATTTTGTAATAATGATTCAAATAAAGCACGTGTTTCCTCATCATTCTCAGTATGCTGTGACTCGAAGCCTCCCTTAGGATCCATATCTGGAGTGGCCAAATTAGTATTGCTACAACTTGGGGAGTCCATATATGTATCATAAGTGAGAGTAGGAGTCGCAGGATGCTGTTCATTTTGAGGTGACATATCAAACATTTCATTATTGTGACATGTAGCATATAGTGGTACCTCAGACATCACATTGACATCATAAGCAGGAGGTGCATCAGAATCCGTGTCATATTTAACCTCCTGAAGATTGGCCATGAAAATGTAGTTGGCATCGATATCCTCCAAGTCTTCCATATCATCCATTAATGCCATGAAATCATTCTCCTCTGCACTCAACTGTAACCCGGCAGTTTCCTTCTGTGGCAACATTAATGCTTTCTGCAGATAAGTTGGATCTTTCTTTTTAAGTTTGGTGGGACAGTTCCTTGCCATGTGACCAATTCCTTGACAGTTGAAACACTTTAGCAAATTTCCTTGATTCATATTCCCAACATTTCTAGCAACTGGAGCAGCAACATTCCCTAACTGATTACCCATAGTCTGATTCCTCTGATTTCCAACAACTTGGCCCATCTGATTCCCTGCGTACTGACCCATCTGATTTCCCATATACTGCCCTGCATTCTGATTACCCATCTGATAACGAGGAGCATATCCCTATTGATACCCATAACCTCCAACCATTTGTCTTTGTTGACCCATGTTGAAATTCGGCTGAGCAATCTGCCTGTTTCAAGTGTTCGATGAGATTCTTTTATTGTTGTTAGTAGGTGTGGAATAGCGTCCTTGGAATGCTTTTGACATGAGAGCAAATGCATGTGTCATAGCAGCAATAGCTTCATCCTGGTTAGTGACTTCATATTCTTGGAATGGTGGATACGGTTGTTGTGGAATGACTTGTTATTCTTGTGGGTAGAATGGTTGTTGTAGGATATATTGTTGTTGCGTGATGTTCTAAGTGGAAGATGATGATGGTAGTGTGTTCACTGTTGTAGGTGTTGGTGTTTGAGCAATCAATGCAAGAGGATCATGTTCTTTGGCTAGCTTCTCTTTCCTAACTTCATCTGCCTCTTTCTGGTTTTGCTTCAAAAAGTCAACAGCTGATCATAGTTCACCTCATGAAGGTTCTTTGTTTGGTTAACGATTGTGACATATCGTCCCCATTCCTCTGGAAGGTTATTGATGAACATGATGTTATGAATGATTTGCCTTGGTGTCAACTTATTCCTGATAAGCTCGTTCATGAGAGTATAAAACCTTGTGTAGTAGGACTCAATGGGTTCCGCTGGAGTGGAAGTAAACTTTTCCCATTCAGTTAGAAGCTTGTTCTCTACATCTTGTTGCCCGATTTCAGAACAGTGACAAAGTCTTCTAACTCTCTCCCACATGTCATAAGCAGTCTCACAACGGTCAACAACACAAAATATTTCCCTTGGTAAACCCAGTTGAATTAAGTGCATTGCTAAGTCATTAGCTTGAACTTGCTTCATATCCTCTTCAGTGTATTCATGTTCGTACTGATCACGACAGAATGGTTGTGTGGGAGGTGTTCCATTTGGATCCCCAGGGTCTAACACTTGACGAGGCTTGAATGGTCCATGATTGATGGAGTGAAGCAGGAGTTTACCATTTTCTTTTGTTTTGATATAGCGAAGCATTCAGCTTGTCCAAGGAAGGTATCCACCTTTTTCAAGCATAGGAGGACGGTTTTCGGCACCGGCTGAATGGATATCTTGTTGAGTTGTCATTGATAAAGTTTTATGGTTAAGATGATGTTGGATCGGTTCAAAGAACTAGGATTGGGTTGGTTACGGTTCACGAGTTATATTTGGTTTAATGTTAAGTCCTTTGTCGTTGTCCTTGAAGTTACGTCCTTTCCCAAGTTTTCTGATTTCCCTCCAAAAATTTGAACTTGAAAATTTTTCTCCCAAAATTTGAAATTCACCTTAAAATGCAATTCTAAGGCTACCAGAAAAACTGAGTTTAAAGAATTTTGACGCCAAATTTCACCAAAAAAAATCGAATTTTGGCCTAAAAATTTGAATTTTGGGCCAAAATTTTCGCACTTATATCAAAATTTGAATTTTGCATAAAAATTGAACGTTTAATCTTGGGTAAAAATTAAATTTTACTCAACTTTTCCCGCCAAATTGGCCAATTGTTTTTTTTAAGAAACTCGGGAACTTGGTGAGAAAGTCGTAAAACTATAGAAACTCAGGAACTTCTGAAGCTCACAAACTCAGTAGGCACAAATTCAGTAACCTGAAGAAACTTGGTAAGTCTTTTGTCACAAACTCGAGAAGCTCACAAAAAAAATCCTTAGAAACTCGGTATGATAGAAACTCGGTAACAAATAAGCCCTAGAAACTCGACAGCTCACAAACTCGGGAACCACAAAATCGAGAAGCACAAAGTTGATACACACTTCACAAACTTGGAAAACCAAAGAAACATGATAAACTTAGAAGCCCTAGAAACTCGGTAACACATTGAGTCCACAAACTCGACAACCTTTGATACGACCACAAACTCGAGAGATCTTACAAACTCGAGAGAATATGTAAGAAACTCGACAAAATGTGGGTAAGTCGACAGAAACCAAGAAAGTCGAGAGAGCTTAGAAAGTCGACAAAATGTCCTACAAACTCGAGAAAACTGAATAGAAACTCGAGAAGGAAATACCAAACTCGACAGAATATATAAGAAACTTGATAGATGAGTAAGAAACTCGAGACTCCCTTGCCACCAACTTTCTAACTCGAAAGATGCAACTAAAAGTCGACAAAAACCTTCGAAAATCGACACACAATCCAGAAAGTCGAGAACCTAGACTTATGAACAGTACCACGATCAAAAAAAATTCCTATGTCTTTGTTTTTGCTCTTGATACCACTTGTTATAGCATAAAATCTATCCTAACCAGTACAACTAACACTAGATTATATCAAAGAAGAAGAGTGGATTAAGAAATGATTAACTTTTATTCACACACTTAGTCCTTGATACAAACCTAGATGACTATTGATAATCCTTAAGCACCAACATCCCAAATGGTGTAGGGAGCTTCTATTTATAGTTGTTTGAGTTGGATGGGCTTGGACTTGGCTTGGGCTTATACATGGGCTCATTACATTACAAATTATAACCTATTAGCTTAAGTCCAAGCCCATTGATTATATTCACTAATTACACAACGACACTCTTAATTAAAATATTACAACGATAATGACCATCACTTTTTTATAAATCCTAACAAGCATGTAGCTTAGGATTTCGCTCCTTCACATCCAGTGACGTGAGTTTTCATGATGACAGCCTCCAAGAGCTGACGACAACACAATAATCCATCAAACATTAACATAAATTTCCATAGATAAATTTCCACGTTTGGCACAAATAATATTCTATTTGCCACCGACGTTGTATTTTAATATATATATATATATATATATATATATATATATATATATATATATATATATATATATATATATATATATATATATATATATATATATATATATATATATAATGCAGAACCAATTTTTTGTACAGAACTTTACAGAACCACTTTGGACCAATCATGTAATACAAATTTCAAATACTACAATGTAATATATATAAATCAAATGCAATGTTAAATCATAAATTTATCAGAACACCCCCTGTTTTCACATCAATGTTAAATATGTTTACATACTCAATTTGATGACATTGTGCAGTGATGTTTTATTTGTGGTTCATCAATGTTATTTCACTTAATTTTACAAATGTCAAAGAACTCATGTACAATAATTTAACATTGTAGTATTTGAAAATTGTATTACATGATTGGTCCAAAGTGGTTCTGTAAAGTTCTGTACAAAAAATTGGTTTTGCATTGAACGCTACACTATATATATATATATATATATATATATATATATATATATATATATATATATATATATATATATATATATATATATAGCTTTCGATTAAATGAATCGCAGATGAATCCTTGTTGGTAAGAAAAACTCAACCCTAAAATGATTCCAGCCGTTTTTTTTTTTTTTTTTTTTTTTTTTTTTTTTTTTTTGAAAAAAACTTTTTTCGAAAGCATATAAAAATTTACTTATTTTATAGTCCTTTCACTACATAAAATCTAAATTGTATTTATGTCTAACCTAAAATGCCGCATATATATTTATTTTTAAATTAGTTATTATTTTTAAGCAGAAATAATAAGCAATCCCAAACACCCAGTAAATAAAAGTTACTAACCAAAAGCCGAAACAAACTTACGATACCACCAGAATAACAATCGCCAAAACACTAAAACACAAACATGAAACAACCAAACTCACCTAGCTTGACACGTATTTTTATGATAGCTTTTGACAAAATTCAAAGACGGCAGATTAAGACACAACAGAATGGCAGATAAGTGGTTATACAAGAAAAATTACCACCATTTTCTATGTATTAACCATTTAATTATCAACTCCGTTATAGAGCTTATGAATAATGACAGTGGTTAATACTTAGTGGCTGTTAACAGCTTTCTTCACATATGTATGTAAACCGGCTAAGGATTTTACTTTGTGATGAATTGGTAATTAGTAACTGACCTTGCAATCTGCCTAGAAGAGCACCGGTACCGAATCCAGCAATTGCAGAGTCAAAAACATCATCAAGCTCTGAATGCCTGCTTAATCTAAAAATCTCTCAAGCACCTGTCATGAAAAGAAACACATAAAAAAACCCAACATTTCTTTGTCCATTGAGTCAGTCCCGTCATCATTTCTAGTTTTCTACTTGAATCATACACAAAGTATTCATAATAACATTTTCATTTCATCATCGGCACTCACATTTTCATAACAAAACAAACGGAGACGATACAAAATGAAAGGCAAAGATAATAGTTTACCACAATAGCAACCGGTCACGATTGCAAGATTAGTAGCGTAAGTCGCAGACATATTCCCAAGACCGTGAACTTTTTGATGTTTTGACAATGTTCTGATTCCTCCTCCCACAGTTCCTAGTCAATAAACAAACAAATATTCAGAAGTTAGTTACAATCGCCTCTTAGTACTGCTTTGACACTTTGCTCCCAAACTGAATACAAATTTCTTACAACAAAATAATAATATACATATGTCCTGGTCCATAGCTAAGGGGGTGTTTGTTTGAACTCACACATGGTTTATGAGCTTATTTGATTTCGGCTTATGTTTCAAAACCCCAAATTTTCTGGCTTGGGGGTGTTTGTTTAAGCTTATTTATGGGCTTATGAACTTATTTGATTTTGGCTTATATTTCATAAGTTCAAAATTTATGGCTTGAGGGTGTTTGATTAACCTTATTTATAGGCTTATGAACTTATTATGTCTCATAATCCGAATTTTTGGGTTTATGTGCTTATATAAGGGGTATTTGTTTTGGCTTATTTATGGGCTTATGAACTTATTATGTTTTGGCATTTCATTTCGGCTTATATTTCATAAGCCCAAATAATCTGGCTTATTTTGAGATTTATGGGCTTATATGACAGTAACCAACCGAAAAAAAGACACACTTGGGGCGTTTGTTAAAGCGTATTTTAAATCCAAAGAAAAGCCATTTTCGCATAGCAAAACTAATAATTATGAACGATAGATTAATACAACACTATCGCTCATTATAGTCCTTTTTCTATACCCCCATTAGTGAGTCATATCTAAATGGCCTATGCACATACTACATCATTTATTTTGTTGATACAGGCATATGCCACCACCCATTAACTGATGCTGCAAATTGACCGAAACACGCCTTAAACTACTGCAGGAAACAGTTACAACAGCCATATCCAAACACCCCTTAAAGCTGCACATTTGCTGCTGTCAGACCCAAACACCCATAAAAATGCAGTTGCAGCAACCACACCAAAAAATTTACAGTATACAAAACCAAACACACCCATTGACTTACTTTTTTGGCCTACCTGAGTTTTTCCCAGATTAATAGTTACGTATTTGGATTTGCGTATAAAGCGAATTACCTTACCTATTTGCCTAATTATTGAAACAACACAAACAATCTCCAAACCCTTTCATATTGAAAAAGCACAAAGAATCTCCAAGCTCATTTATAGCAACTCAACCGCAAGCTTGGAATTCAATAAAAGGTTTAAGATTTAGCTTATCATATTAAGTATCAATTAGTTACCTTGTAAATAGGACCCAAGCCACCTTCTCCTATCTTATTGCTGATGCTAAAATTGTCTGTGGCTTCAGCTATTTCATGTAGACTAAACAAAGGGACCTCATCCAGATCTTCCATATGAACATTTCCATTCTTTTGACCAAACAAAGACCTGTTTCCTGCCATAATACATTCACATTTTATTGAATACTTGATTCTGCCATATTGCGTATTCATACAAAAATTAATTGGCATATTAAAAAACGTATCTAAAAACCAAAAACATAAAGAACGGCGCACTCACATGTACATATGTCGTAACATTTTGGTAGCATGTAGCTTAGGATTTCGCTCCTTCACATCCAGTGACGTGAGTCCTCATGATGACAGCCTCCAAGAGCTGACGACAATAGAATAATCCATCAAACATTAACATGAATTTCCATAGATAAATTTCCACATTTGGCACAAATAATATTCTATTTGCCACCGGCGTTGCATTTTAATATATATATATATATATATATATATATATATATATATATATATATATATATATATATAAGGGTAGGGATACAATGAGAAGGGGCTTAAAATGAGAAGGGTAGGAAGGATTGTGGGAGTGACATGTGTCATCCCCATGCCACATCATCATGCCGCATCACGGTTACTGCATCGTGATGCAGTAAAAATTTTGGCGGGAAAATTTTTTTTTTCCCGCTAAAAAAAAATTTTTTTTTTTGGGCAAAAAAATTTTTTTTTCCCGCCAAAATTTTTACTGCATCACGATGCAGTATAAATTTTTACTGCATTACGGTTACTGCATCACGATGCAGTATATTTTTTTACTTCATTACGGTTACTGCATCACGATGCAGTATAATTTTTTACTGCATCACGGTTACTGCATCACGATGCAGTAAAAATTTTGGCGGGAAAAAAAAATTTTTTGCCCAAAAAAAAATTTTTTTTTTTGGCGGGAAAAAAATTTTTTTCCCGCCAAAATTTTTACTGCATCACGATGCAGTAAAAATTTTGGCGGAATGATGATGTGGCAAAGTGACACATGTCACTCCCACAATCCTTCCCACCCTTCTCATTTTAAGACCCCTTCTCATAATATCCCATCTCTATATATATATATATATATATATATATATATATAATATATATATGTAACCAAAAGCATATACATAGCTTTCGATTAAATGAATCGCAGATGAATCCTTGTTTGTAAAAAAAACTCAACCCTAAAATGATACCAGCCGCTTTTTTTTGTTTTTGCAAAAAACATTTTTCGAAAGCATATAAAAATTTACTTATTTGATACTCCTTTCACTACATTAAAAGCTAAAATTGTATTTATGTCTAACCTAAAATGCCTCATATATATTTATTTTTACATAAGTTATTATTTTTAAGCAGAAATAATAAGCAATCCCAAACACCCAGTAAATAAAAGTTACTAACCAAAAGCTAAAACAAACTTACGATACCACCAGAATAACAATCGCCAAAACACTAAAACACAAACCTGAAACAACCAAACTCACCTAGCTTGACACGTAGTTTTATGATAGCTTTTGACAAAATTCAAAGACGGCAGATTAAGACACAACAGAATGGCAGATAAGTGGTTACACACGAAAAATTACCACCATTTTTTATGTATTAACCTTGTAACTATCAACTCCTTTATAGAGATTATGAATAATGAAAGTGGTTAATACTTAGTGGCTGTTAACAGTCTTCAGATAGGTCCATAAACCGGCTAAGGATGTTACGTTGTGATGAATGGGTGATTAGTAAGTGACCTTGCAATCTGCCAAGAAGAGCACCGGTACCGAATCCAACAATTGCAGAGTCAAAAAGATCATCAGGCTCTGAATGCCGGCTTAATCTAACAGTCTCTCGAGCACCTGTCATGAAAAGAAACACATAAAAAACCTGACATTTCTTTGTCCATTGAGTCAGTCCCGTCATCATTTCTAGTTTTGTACTTGAATCATACGCAAAGTATTCATAATAACATTTTCATTTCATCATCGGCACTCACATTTTCATAACAAAACAAACGGACACGATACAAAATGAAAGGTAAAGATAATAGTTTACCACAATAGCAACCGGTCACGATTGCAAGATTAGTAGCGTAAGTCGCAGACATATTCCCAAGACCGTGAACTTTTCGATGTTTCGAAAATGTTCCTGTTGACATAAATAATGCCTAAAAACATTATTCATACCTCTATGTTTTAATGATCACAAAATATAAACTCATTAAAACATAAACTTATCAAATAAACAAGTATTTAGTTGTAAATATTCATTTCTACAACTTAATCACTTAAGGTATGAATAAACAAGTGCTTAATGCATTATATGATCAAAGGAACATTTTCTTAATAACTAGATTTTTTCTAAAAACATCAAAAACATTTTATATATTTTTGAAAAACATTTTTGGTATTAAATAAAAATGTTTAATCTTTTATAAAAATATGAATTCAAATTTTTAACTAAAATCAGTTAAAATGTTCCAGAAAAACCTTCCCCACAAAAAGACAAATCTGGGCAACGGACATACTGGGCGGCCCCCTTAATTTTACTAGGCGGCCCCCTTAAAATTAAGGGGACCGCCCCCCCTATTTAAGGGGGCCGGCCACGCTCCAGTAGCTCCCAGCTGTCCAGTTTTTCTGCCTATAAATGCCAGCCTTCCCCTGGATTTTTACTTACCTTTTGCACACTGAAACTTTCTGTTTTAAATCACATTTCATATCTTCAAAAACCCTTTGATCATATAATCTTAAGCTTTGGTTTCTAAGTGATCCAAGCTTCCTTCATTCAAGTGCAAGAGAAAAATACTCCTTCAACAACTAGAGAAGAAGTATTGCAACTTAGATACCTAAGTTGTTTGTGTCATCATATATATTTTGTATATAAGTTGTGTATTGTTGTTAGATAGTTGTGTGTATAATTGTTTGGGATAGGTTAGTGTGTAAGTAGAGAAGTTGTGTTGTTAAGGTGTGTAAGTAGTGAAGGTGTGAAGAAGTAGTAGTGTACATAGGTTGTGCTTAGTTGTGAAGTGTCGTGAAGAAGTCGTGAAGAAGTCGTGAAGCCGTTGTGAAGAAGTCGTGATCAAGTTGTGTATAAGTTGTGTTTAAGTTGTGAGATTGGTTCTAGCTACGATTAGAACTCGACATCTAGCTTTGTGTCGTTAAGTCGGTGTAAGCCAAAGTTGTGTAAGGTTTTCTCCGCCATAAGGGAGCTTGTTGACATAGTGAAGAAAACTCTCGAGTTAGGTGCTCGGGGAGTGGAGTAGGGCAAGGAAGGTGTCCTTGTAGCCGAACCACTATAAATCTCTTGTCTCTCGGTTAGATCTTTCCATCTCTAGCTTTTATTTCATTTTATTACCTTACTTGCATTACTTATTTATATTTACTTATATACATATTGTTCATATTGTTCAAGGAATTGAGATCACATAAATTCGAATCTAAGTTTTAAAAAGTAAACAAAGTTTTCACAATAAAATTTAAAAGGACATAAAACTATTCAACCCCCCCCCCCTTCTAGTTTTCCACAATTGGTATCAAGAGCCACGTCAAACAAGATTTTTAAAATTAACTGTATTTTAAAACTTGAAACGATCTATGGAATCTTTAAAATATTTAGAAGGGCAATCTATGCAAAGACCACCACTATTTGAAAGTGATGGTTTTGTTTATTGGAAAAATAGATTCGAAACTTATGTGAAATCAAAAGATCTTGATCTTTGCCATGTTATTACCTATGGTGATTTTCCCCCTATTCAATATAATATCCTAACTAAAATTGATGAAATTGTACCTTTTGAAAAACAAAATGATGATTTAAAAAAGAAACTAGCAAAAAATAATGAAGCTAAAATGGTAATTTATAATGCGTTACCACGCAAAGAATATGAAAGAATTTTTATGTGTCAAACCGCAAAAGAGATTTGGGATTCTTTACTAATCACTCACCAAGGTAATAGTCAAGTCAAAGATAATAAAATAGATCTTCTTGTGCAACAATATGAACAATTTACAATTCCTGAAGAGGAATCTATTGATAATGCATTTGCTAAATTTAACACAATCATCACAAGTTTAAAAGCACTTGATGAGACTTTTTCTAGCAAAAATTGTGTAAGGAAATTTCTTAGGGCATTACATCCGAAATGGCGCGCGAAGGTTAAGGCGATTGAAGAGTCAAAGAACTTGATGACGCTACCACTTGATGAGCTTATTGGCAACTTGAAGGTTCATGAAGAAATTATAAAGAGGGACTCGGAAACGGTCAAGAGCAAGAAAGATCAAATCAAGTCTCTCGCGCTAAAAGCCAAAAAGGAACTTAGTGATGACGATGATTCAAGTAACGATAGTGAAGACGAAGAATATGCAATGGCCGTGAGAGAATTCAAGAAATTCTTCAAGAGACGAGGAAGATTCACGAGACAACCACGAGATGAAAGAAGATCGCTTCAAAGAAATAGAAACGATAACTACGGGAAAAGAAAGTGCTTTAGATATGGAAGTCAAAACCATCTCATTGGCGAATATCCAAAGCCACCGGGTTATGATTACGAAAGCGCATTTGTTAGTGAAACATGGAGTGATAGCGACAAAGATGAAGCGGATAAAGCAAAAGACGAAAAGTGCCTTGTAGCTCAAGCCACCGATGAAATATGTCTAGGGATAAATTTGGAGCCCGACGAAAATATTGTGATTTAAATGGGATATCTCACAATTTCTCCGCTCCTCGCACTCCACAATCAAATGGGGTAGTAGAAAGAAAGAATCGAACCTTACAAGAAATGAGTAGAACAATGCTAAATGAACAATCTATTCCACAAAAATTTTGGTGCCATGCCGTAGATACATCAACATATATAATAAATAGAGTCTCAATTAGGAGAATCTTAGGAAAAACCCCATATGAATTATTAAGAGGTAGAAAACCTAATCTAAATTACTTTAGGGTATTCGGGAGCAAATGTTTTGTTCTCAATACAAAAGACTACCTTACTAAGTTTGATCCTAAGTCGTACGAAGGAATCTTTCTAGGGTATTCACAAAATAGTAAAGCATACATAATACTTAATAAACACACTATGAAAGTAGAAGAGTCCTTAAGTGTAACTTTTGATGAAACTCCACCACCACCTAAGACATTGCCCCTAGAAGATGATGACCTAGTTGAAGAAGAAGCTATTGAGGTTAGTAAAATTAAACCCTTAGGCGACGATAATGAAGATATAACATTAGGCGAAAACGAAATAGTAAATGTTAAGGAATCTAAATCACACCCGTTAGATAATATAATAGGAAACCTAAATCAAAGAACCCTTAGATCACAAGCTCAAGACAAAAATAACTTCTTTTGTTTCCTATCAACTATAGAACCTAAAAATATAAATGAGGCATTAAAAGATGAAAGTTGGGTTATTGCTATACAAGAAGAACTAAATCAATTTAAGACTAATGACGTTTGGGAATTAGTCCCAAATCCCATGAACATGACCATCATAGGAACTAAGTGGGTTTATAGAAATAAGTTAGACGAAAATGGAATAGTTACTAGGAACAAAGCTAGGTTAGTTGCCCAAGGATATAATCAACAAGAAGGAATAGATTATGACGAAACTTATGCCCCCGTAGCTAGATTAGAATCTATAAGAATACTACTTGCCTATGCATGCGCCCTAGATTTTAAGTTATTTCAAATGGACGTGAAAAGTGCATTCCTTAACGGTTTTATCAATGAGGAGGTATATGTGGCACAACCTCCAGGATTCATTGACTTCGCAAAACCTGATTATGTTTATAAACTCAAGAAAGCTTTATATGGACTCAAACAAGCTCCCAAGGCTTGGTATGATCGATTAAAGGCATTTCTTATTAAACATGATTATTCCATGGGAATGGTAGATAACACCCTTTTCACGAAAAAGAAAAGCCCAAATCTCATCATTGTCCAAATATATGTCGACGACATTATATTCGGATCGACTTGTCAGGATATGTGTGATGAATTCGCCAAAATGATGCTTGATGAGTTTGAGATGAGTATGATGGGTGAACTTAATTTCTTCCTAGGATTACAAATAAAACAATTAGAAGATGGAATATTTTTTAATCAATCTAAGTACATCAAGGAAATGCTTAAAAAATTTGGATTAGAAGACGCTAAGCCCATGAAGACACCGATGTCTACGGAAGTAAAACTCACAAGAGATGAAGAGGGTGAGTCCGTAGAAAACACTAATTATAGAGGAATGATAGGTAGTTTACTATACTTAACGGCGAGTAGACCGGATATCATGTTTAGTGTCTGCCTTTGTGCTCGCTTCCAAGAGGATCCCAAAACCTCTCACCTAGAAGCGGTTAAGCGTATCTTTCGATACATTAAGGGCACTATACACTTAGGATTATGGTATCCTAAGGGATCGGGCATAGAAACCATCATCTATGCGGATTCGGATCATGCGGGAGACTACGTGGATAGAAAAAGCACTAGCGGAATTTGCACGTTAATGGGATGTTGTCTAACATCTTGGTTCTCGAAGAAGCAAACCACTCTTGCTATTTCTACCACAGAAGCCGAATATGTAAGCGCTGGAAAGGCATGTCAACAAGCACTATGGATGAAACAAGCTCTCGTAGATTATGGCATTAGGTTAGACGATGTCCCAATTATGTGTGATAACAAAGGTGCTATAGATTTAAGTAGGAATCCCGTTCAACACTCTAGGACTAAACATATAGAAATACGCCACCACTTCCTCCGCGATAACGTTCAAAAAGGAAACATATCTATAGAAAAGGTTGCATCGGAAGATAACTTAGCAGACATATTCACTAAGCCCCTTAAGCGTGAACTTTTTAACCACTTACGTTTAGGTCTAGGTATGATGGAACAAATTGACTGAATTTTCTGCACTTTAGGTACAATTCTTTTTTCCAGATGGGCGGACCCCTTAATGTTATAAAGGCGGTCCCCTTAATTATTAAGGGGACCGGCTTGTCATTAAGGGGACCGGCCATCTGTTTGTAAAATTATTTTTTTTCTTTTCTCGTCTGAGTCTAGGAATCTGTTTTGCACAAAATAAAAGATTGGGATATTTCTTTGCATAAACATATTTGTAAACAAAACCCAATCTATTTTCTACAAATCATTCTCACATTTAGGAAAACACATGAAAACCATTTTCCTTGCATTGTTGAATAATACTAAAAACATTTTTTTTCATGCATAAAGATCTCACATGAATTGTCAAAGAATATAATCTAATATATATCTTTGATATTCATATATTGAGCAAAATCAAATCAAGGAGACTTTGGATTGTTTCTTAGGAAATTTTTGCATTTAGAAGTCGAAACAATCACATCTCCACATTTGTTGCATATAGGCACACACTAGAACAAGCTTATTAATCACATCCTCACAATTGTTCCATCACCCATTAGTTTCTAATGCCTTTGCTCCATTACCCTTGCCTTAGATGATTAATTGCCTTAATTCTCTAAAATGCTAGATAATAATTATTGCTTGCCTATTTAATTATCTTATATGCCATGCATGCTTTATATGTTTCTCTATTGCCTCAAAGAGTGGGACTTGCCTAAAACCAGAAGCTCAAAACATAGCCATCCTCACCTTTTTTCTGCAGAAAAACCCATTTCTGGAACCCAGAAAGGTACCAGATGGGCGGCCCCCTTAATTCATAAGGCGGCCCCCTTAATTCATAAGGCGGCCCCCTTAATTATTAAGGGGACCGCCCATAATTAAGGGGACCGGCCATCTGCTGGACGGGTTCACAGAATCTTTTTCTGCTTTTTAGCCCATTTGATCCTATACTTCCCCAAATTCACAAACACATTTTGTCCTAATCACCCAACAAGCCTACCCATTCCTAAACAACACAAATCCTCCACTATAAATAACCCCATATCTCATCACATTCAATCATCCCATCATGTCTTGTCCTATCAACCCAAAACCAAAAACCTCAAAGCTAGCAAGGATGACCTTAAAACCCGGGTGGAAAAGAAAACCTCACCCTCACCACAAGCCCATCACAACTAGACAACCAACACCTTCATCATCATTCATCCCCAATTACTCTCCAAGATCACAACCTCATTCCATTGAACCATTTCACAAACCCTACCATTTTGGCCAAACATCCACATTCATTCCAAACTACTCCCCTAAACATCAAACCAACTTCAATGGAATCCTTGAAAACCCTCATCACCTTGGTCAAACATCAAACTTTTCACCCCAATACCATCCACTTCCTCCAAATAACCAAATCCCTATTCATGAAAAGCAAAAGCTTCATGAAGAGATTAACCAAATCCATGATCTTAGTGATCTCCTTGCTATGCACCTCACACAACGCAACAAGGGACAACCTCCATCCTCACCTTACTCAAATTGCCTACCCCACTCTCTTAACTTGGATCAAGTTACAAACCACACCCACTATTGTCCTTGTTGCATCTTCCTTCAAAAACAAATCCTCCACTTAAGTGAAGATATTTCTTGGATCGAATATCTACTCACTCGTCCTTATCACATTCCTCAACCACAACGATATAACATAAATGGATCCGCTCCATTTCCCTCACCATCACACAACTAAAACCCATCCACATGCCTTCCGCCTCAAAATAAAATCCCTCACCCTTTTGTGTCGCAAGCAAGTCCAATCGCTCTCTTTGGCAATATGAGGACCATTAGTGTTTCTTATTATGTTGTAATTGTTATGTTTTAAGTATTTTATGTAATGTAATGATGATTCATATGATATATATGATCATCTTGAATGCTTAAATAAATTAGTTGGTTGTTCTAAATATTTTTGCTATGTATATATATATATATGTCTTGTGTCTCCTAACTTGTTTTTGCAGCCAAGATTTCCATAGCTCGTCTCCTTGGTTCCCTCGAACGAGGGGGAGTAAACATCAAGGGGGAGTTTTCGTCCCGACAACTTTAGTTTCTAAAACTTGTCGGCATAACCTTTTTGATTCTACAAAAAGGGGGAGAAATGAATATAAACTCACTAAATACTTGTCCAAAAATAAATTTTTGGATTTAATAAGTTTAAGTTTTGTAATCATCAAAAAGGGGGAGATTGTTGACATAAATAATGCCTAAAAACATTATTCATATCTCTATGTTTTAATGATCACAAAATATAAACTCATTAAAACATAAACTTATCAAATAAACAAGTATTTAGTTGTAAATATTCATTTCTACAACTTAATCACTTAAGGTATGAATAAACAAGTGCTTAATGCATTATATGATCAAAGGAACATTTTCTTAATAACTAGATTTTTTCTAAAAACATCAAAAACATTTTATATATTTTTGAAAAACATTTTTGGTATTAAATAAAAATGTTTAATCTTTTATAAAAATATGAATTCAAATTTTTAACTAAAATCAGTTAAAATGTTCCAGAAAAACCTTCCCCACAAAAAGACAAATCTGGGCAACGGACATACTGGGCGGCCCCCTTAATTTTACTAGGCGGCCCCCTTAAAATTAAGGGGACCGCCCCCCCTATTTAAGGGGGCCGGCCACGCTCCAGTAGCTCCCAGCTGTCCAGTTTTTCTGCCTATAAATGCCAGCCTTCCCCTGGATTTTTACTTACCTTTTGCACACTGAAACTTTCTGTTTTAAATCACATTTCATATCTTCAAAAACCCTTTGATCATATAATCTTAAGCTTTGGTTTCTAAGTGATCCAAGCTTCCTTCATTCAAGTGCAAGAGAAGAATACTCCTTCAACAACTAGAGAAGAAGTATTGCAACTTAGATACCTAAGTTGTTTGTGTCATCATACATTTGTATATAAGTTGTGTATTGTTGTTAGATAGTTGTGTGTATAATTGTTTGGGATAGGTTAGTGTGTAAGTAGAGAAGTTGTGTTGTTAAGGTGTGTAAGTAGTGAAGGTGTGAAGAAGTAGTAGTGTACATAGGTTGTGCTTAGTTGTGAAGTGTCGTGAAGAAGTCGTGAAGAAGTCGTGAAGAAGTCGTGAAGAAGTCGTGAAGAAGTTGTGTATAAGTTGTGTTTAAGTTGTGAGATTGGTTCTAGCTACGATTAGAACTCGACATCTAGCTTTGTGTCGTTAAGCCGGTGTAAGCCAAAGTTGTGTAAGGTTTTCTCCGCCATAAGGGAGCTTGTTGACATAGTGAAGAAAACTCTCGAGTTAGGTGCTCGGGGAGTGGAGTAGGGCAAGGAAGGTGTCCTTGTAGCCGAACCACTATAAATCTCTTGTCTCTCGGTTAGATCTTTCCATCTCTAGCTTTTATTTCATTTTATTACCTTACTTGCATTACTTATTTATATTTACTTATATACATATTGTTCATATTGTTCAAGGAGTTGAGATCACATAAATTCGAATCTAAGTTTTAAAAAGTAAACAAAGTTTCACAATAAAATTTAAAAGGACATAAAAACTATTCAACCCCCCTTCTAGTTTTCCACAGTTCCAATTCCTCCTCCCACAATTCCTAGTCAATAAACAAACAAATATTCAAAAGTTAGTTACAATCGCCTCTTAGTACTGCTTAGACACTTTGCTCCCAAACTGAATACACATTTCTTACAGCAAAATAATAATATACATATGTCCTGGTCCATAGCTAAGGAGGTGTTTGTTTGAACTCACACATGGTTTATGAGCTTATTTGATTTCGGCTTATGTTTCAAAACCCCAAATTTTCTGGCTTGGGGGTGTTTGTTTAAGCTTATTTATGGGCTTATGAACTTATTTGATTTCGGCTTATATTTCATAAGTTCAAATTTTAAGGCTTGAGGGTGTTTGTTTAACCTTATTTATAGGCTTATGAACTTATTATGTTTCATAAGCCGAATTTTTTGGGTTTACTTTGGAACTTATGTGCTTATATAAGGGGTATTTGTTTTTGCGTATTTATGGGCTTATGAACTTACTATGTTATGGCATTTCATTTCGGCTTATATTTCATAAGCCCAATTAATCTGGCTTATTTTGAGATTTTTATGGTCTTATATAAGGTCGGTATATCATACTGTAATAAACTTATATTTTCTACAATCTCCAAAAAACTATTAAAGTAATTTTTACATATTAAAAATTAGTGGATTTGATGGATACAAAATCAAAGCTACCAGGAAAATATATAACTTAATTACTTGTTGGTCATGGAGTTTCAAACGTTCTGGATTGGTGTGGTGAAATTTGAGGTGGTGCATCGTTAATATTTAATTCAGGACCGAATCTTCACAAACAACTGCTTATTCAATCAATCATATTGATGATGAAGATGCAGGTGGTAGGTTTGTGCGCCTTCTTGGTGAGTCATAGTCGGGCCTCCAGTGTTTAGAAAAAGGATGAATGGGCCTTTCATGGACAACCAAACGGGCCTCCAAAACAGGCTAACGTTTTTAATATTAAAAAATTATTTCGGGTCGCCTTGTTTTTTTTCACGATAATTTGTATGTATAGCTGGTTTCAAGTAATTTTTTATACTTATGTATTTATTTTTTTGTAGTTAGAATTAATATATAATTGATTTGGTCTCGAGTTTTTTTGTTTTTTTGTTTTTTTTTTTTTAGTTTTGTGTTGATGCTCATTGGTGTAGGGAGCATACGTATTATAGTTTTGTCATGGATGTTTGTTTGCAAATGGTTTTACATGTATTTGTTTCAGTTTATATGAGGGATGAAGCTTGTCAAATGAAATATTATTAGTAAGTGAAAATCTGAGGGCCTTTTAGTAGGTTTACATATAGTTTTGGGATATGTTTTTGTCTTTTTTCATAGTTTGGTTTCTTTATCTTTGGCCCTTTTATTCCATATCAGTTTTGTTTGTATTCCTGAGTGCTTTGGGCCAAAAGTCGCTAAAAAAAAGGCCACCAAGGAAGCCCAAAGTGGGCCTGCGCTGCAGCCAATGAGAAGCCAGGGATTCGACGCTATTTAATATATATAGTAGTACTATTATTATTTATTAGTATTATTTACTAGCACTTAAAGTACTGTGGGTAGTTAAATTTACCACCCCTTAAGTATTCGAGATGAGAGGTGATTTGCGCAATCTTTATTTTGATTGAAACACTCAATTGTACAAACAGTCAAAGCACACAATAAATATTGTACAATTATATAATGCACATAGTAGAGTATCCAAATAAAAAACTTGAGTGTGCAAATCAATTCTCATACACGATGTTCGTAACTTATACAAGTCCTCTACTTCTTGTGACGCAATGTATTGATTAGTAGAAAAAAGGTCAAATGATTTTGATTCTTAATTTCAAATTATGTACTTGTTTAGTAACAAGTTAAACAAGTACGAAAAAAGAAAAAAAATAAAAAAAAATGATTTTTTAAATATTAGACCAAGCGTAGTTGACCAGTCTTCATGCGTGAAGAGGGTGTTATAGCGCATCAAGCTTGTTAGAAAGATCCATGATAACGCGTGAGGAGAAAACAAAATGGGTTGTTAGGCGGTCGCATTCATCGAATGAATTTCTAGTAATTTTTTGTGTCTTTGTGGGTTATGTTAATGTTACATTGATGTGGCAACTGACTACACCATGACTACACTAAGGGTGTTTTTAGTTGGTGAAAAACATCTCATTTTTTCAGCTGAAATCTGTTTAGTCATATTCTTGTTCAACAATTTAAAAAAAAAGTGAAATTACTATTTTTCAACTTTTAACTAGAAAAAAGAAAACCCCAATATATCTTTCTCCACTTTTGTTATTACTATTTTTCAACTTTTAACTAGATGATCAAGAAGAAAGAAAGGTGTGAGAGATTTAAACTCAGAAGTTTCTGTGTGTGAAAGGGTGCCCAAAAACTGTGAAGTGGGCTGGTATTTATAGGCAGAGAAAATCTGACCGCTATAGTAGGACGGCTGCACTAAATTTAGTGAAACCGTGGAGCCGTCCCAGACAAAGACGCTCCATTTTTTGTCTTTTCTGGTGAAAACTTATTTGGGGAAGTTTGGAGCTGATTTTGGGGGGAGAATATTTGTTATGTAATTTAAACTTATTTTTCCATTAAAACATTTCTTAATTATTCAAAAATAATTGTAAGGTATATTTTTGAAAAAATGTTTTGTCACATTAAAATGTGAAGTATCAAAACCAAATTTTACTTCTTTGATCATTTGTCAAGTTTGTAAATTTGTTCTAGAGTGATTTGCGTAGAAACGGGATCTTCTGATTAAAAACTTGTTTACGTTAGTTTTAACGTAACGTGTTTTCACATTTTCTCATCCTTAAAACGTGAAGTAATCGAAAGGTATAAATAACGTTTTTAAAACATTATTTGCATCAACAACAAGTAAATGAATAGGCTGAACGGGTTGGTTGACATGTTGTAGTTTTTTGATTATGTATTTTGGTTTTTTGATAGGAAAAAATCATCATATTAAATAAAGTTTTTTAAAATGACCTATGATTTAGCGCCGTTGCCGGGGATTTGATTATGTTTTTATTTGTTTAGAGTATGTGTTTCATCATTCTTGCGTTTGTACTTAATCTGGCTTGCGAAAAATCACCCAAAAGGGTCAGGACAGTCCAACCGCCCGGCAGAACCATCCAACCGTGCGGCTAGACCTATATTCTACAAAACCCGTAAACAACTAATAATCTTTTACAACATCACACAGCAAAAACTCATCCAAACATTACTAATTTTCAACTTTTAACTAGAAAAATGAAAACCCCAATCTATCTTTCTTCACTTTATTTTTTCTCTAACAAAAAAATAAAAATAGAAAAAGACGATATTTTCATTCAAGTATCTCATTCTGACCCTAATCACCATTGGTAACATCTCCACCTTCCATCCCTCTTGTCGACATCCACAATCGCAATTCGAGGTAACCTTTTAAAATAGGAAAAAAAAAAAAAAAAAAAAAAAAAAAAAAAAAACTCAATTTGAACGAGTTTTCAAAATTCTCTAACTATACTAGAAAAGTCATCCTCTATTCAAAAAATCTAAAAACGAAAAAAAAAAAAAAAAAAAAAAAAAAAAATCCTAACCAAAAAGTAGTGATGATTGATTAGCTGAGCAGTGGTGGTGGTGGTGGACGAGTGAAGTCGAGCTGTGTTGTGGCGTTGGTGATGGACCCAGTTCACAGTTTTTAGCGTAATATTTAATTGTCTTATGGTAACTTAGGCCAAGTTATGTAAAACTATTTTGGTTTAGATCGATTTTAGCTTCATATTTTGATTGTCTTATGGTAACAAATGCGACAGCCGGCTGAAATGAGCCAAAATTGTCGAATGTGTTTCTGAGTGTTTAAAACATTTTGAATTGCTTTATGCAATAGAATGAGCTCAACTTATATTTTTATTGAATATATTAACCAAATTATTTCTTACGACTTTGTAAGAAAATGATCATGTTTTTCAAAGTAGACGAATATTCTCCTTAAGAAGAGTTGCTGGTTAACTTGAACATTGTTTTTACATATTAAATTTATGTCAAGACACATGAAACGATCAATCTTATCGATTATCAATGTTTGTTTTGTGAAATTTTTTAGTGGTATAACTATCAAAATTAAAATAAATGTCTACTTTCATATTGCATAAAGTTTAAGAACTCCCACTAACTATCCTTCTACGAGTCAAATTTCATTACTACCTTCTACTGATCAAATACATTTACTAAAATCGCTTTTGATTAGTTGAAACACAAAGTAAGCAATGTGTTCTCGAGTATCATTTAAGAAAAAAAATTAAAGAAAATGAAGTGAAACAAAAATGGTGTTCTCGAGTATCACTTAAAAAGGAAAACAAAATGAAAATAACTGGAAAAAAAAATGATTTGATTGATTTTGAAGTAAAATGCTTCTCCCTAAAGCTAGATAATCTTTAAAGACCTTGAATATCTCAAAGACTTCATGTTTATGTTTAAGTAAATAAACATAACCATAACGACTATAGTCATCCGTGAAGGTCAAGAAGTAGCTAACACCGCGTTTTGACACATGTCTAAGTGGACCACACACGTCAGTGTGTATTAATCAAAGTAGATCTTCAGCCCTTTCCATTTGATGTGAAAAAGGTTTCCTTGCCATCTTGCCAGATATGCAAGATTCGCATTTATCAAATGAATCATCATTGATATTTTACAAAAGCCCATCATGTTGCAGCTTTTCCATGTGTTTTTTGCTTATATGTGCAAGACGACAGTGCCAAAGATAAAACGAATCCAAATTAGACTTGATTCTCTTATTGCCAATGCTATACATAGAATTATTTCCATTAGATACATGATTCTCTATATCAATTTCAAACACACCATTTATTGGAATTGCATTAAAGTAAAAAACATCATTTAAAGAAATCGAAATTCCATTTTTATTAAATGTGTGATCAAAACCATTATCCAACAATAAAGAAACTGAAACAACACCCCTAATAATAGAGGGTGCATAATGACAATTGTTCAATACTAGAATTAAACCCGAAGGTAAAACTAAATCAAATGTCCCTATGGCTTCAACTTCTGCACGTATGCCATTGCCCACGTACAAGTAGCATTCCCCATAGTTCAGCTTCTTAGCTCCTCTAAGCCCCTGCGATGTATTACAAATGTGAGTACCACATCCTGTATCATATATCCAGGCATTTTGCTTACGAGGAAAAGAAAATAATTCAATCATAAAAATACCTGAAGTGCGACACTCCTCAGGCAGCAATGGACAGTCCCTCTTCCAATGTCCAGGAGTGTTGCAGTGGTGACAAGCAGCCAAATCCTTCTTGGGATGATCCTTCTTGTTAGGAGGATTCTGCTTCTTGGGCTTCTGCTGATAGGTCACAATCTGCTTGCCCTTGTCAGCTTTAGCTTTCCCTTTCTTGTTCCCGTGCTGCGGTTTATTGGGCTTAGTAATCCTACCACCTTTTATTGCCATCACAGCAGGTGTAGGTGCCTTCTTTGAGAGTCCTTTCTCATAGTCAATAAGCATTGCATGTAAATCACTTATTGTCTTCCCCGTGCAATGCATATTGAAGTTGCGCACAAACTCACCAAACAACTCCTCATTGAGGGATCGATTGATGAGGCCAACTTGTACATCCTGCACGTAACCACATCTGAGTGCTTCTGATTGGTCCAAGTATCCTTTCATTTCCAATATGTGGGCACTCATGGGTTTAGTAGCATCCTGCTTACACTTGGCCAGAGAATCCAACAAGTCATATAACTCTGCCATAGGTGGTTTCTCAAACATACGTTTGAGCTCATTGAGCATGTCCATAGGACCATAGTCCTCAAATTGCTTTTGCAATTGAGTGTGTGGAAAACTAGAAGGGGGGTTGAATAGTTTTACGTCTTTTTCTTTTTTATTATGAAAACTTTGTTTACTTTTAAAACTTAGATTCTAATTTATCTGAACTCAACTCTTGAACAATATGAACAAGTATAAGTAAATATAAATAAATAATGCAAATAAAGTAATAAAATGAAATAAAAGATAGAGATGGAAAGATCGAACCGGGAGACAAGAGATTTATAGTGGTTCGGCTACAAGGACACCTTCCTTGCCCTACTCCACCCCCCGAGCACCTAACTCGAGAATTTTCTTCACTATGTCAACAAGCTCCCTTACGGCGGAGAAAACCTTACACAACTTTTGCTTACACCAATTTTACGACACAAAGCTAAATGCCGAGTTCTAATCGTAGCTAGAATCAATCTCACAACTTCAATCACAACTTCTTCACAACTTCTTCTTCACGACTACTTCATGACTTCTTCACAACTTCTTCACAACTTCTATACTACGGCTTCACACCTTCTTCACAACCTAGCACTACTTATGTACTCTTCTACTTCTTCACACCTTCACTACTTACACACCTTAACTTCTTCACACGTTCACTACTTACATACTAATCTATCCTAAACAATTATGCACACTCCTATCTAACAAATATACACAACTTATACACAAATTAATGAATGATTACACAAACAACTTAGGTAACAAGATGATACTAAGTTGCAATACTTCTTCTCTAGTTGTTGAAGGAGTATTCTTCTTTTGCACTTGAATGGTAGAAGCTTGGATCACTTATAAACCAATGCTTAAGAATATATGATCAAAGGATTTTGAAAGGATTTAGAAAGGATTAGAAGAGATTTAGAACAGAAGGTTTGGGGGTGCAAAAGGTGAGGAAAAAGTCCAGTATTTATAGGCAAAATCTGACAGCCTAGAGGAGCAGGGCGGTCCCCTTAATTTTTAGGGGGCCGCCTAGTAAAATTAAGGGGGCCGCCCTACCCGAACGTTGGTCAGTTTTGTCTTTTTGTGGGGAAGGTTTTTCTGGAACATTTTTGCCATTTTTGGTTAAAAATTTGAATTCATAAATTTATAATGGATTAAACCTTTTTATTTATTACCAAAAATGTTTTTCTAAAAGATATAAAATGTTTGTGACATTTTATAAAAAATCTAGTGATTAAGAAAATGTTCCTTTGATCATATAATGCATTAAGCATTTGTTTATTCATACCTTAAGTGATTAAGTTGTAGAAATGAATATTTACAACTAAATACTTGTTTATTTAATAAGTTTATGTTTAATGAGTTTACATTTTGTGATTATCAAAACATAGAGATATGAATAGTATTAATAATGTTTTTAGGCATTATTTATATCAACAATCTCCCCCTTTTTGATGATTACAAAACTTAAACTCATTAAATCCAAAATTTTATTTTTGGACAAGTATTTAGTGAGTTTATATTCACTTCTCCCCTTTTTTGTAGAATCAAAAAGGTTATGCCGACAAGTTTTAGATGTGAAATTTGTCGGGATGAAAACTCCCCCTTGATGTGTACTCCCCCTCGTTCGAGGGCGCCAAGGAGACGAGCTATGGAAATCTTGGCTGCAAAAACAAGTTAGGAGTACAAGACATATATATGCATAGCAAAAATATTTAGAACAAACAACTAATTTATTCATGCATTCAAGATGATCATGTATAACACATGAGTCAACATTACATCACACAATATGCTTAAAGCATAACGATTACAACATAAGAAAAAAAATACAAAAGGTCCTAATATTACCAAAGAGAGCGATTGGACTTGCTTTCGACACAAAAGGGTGAGGGATTTTATTTTGGGGCGGAAAGCATGTGAATGGGATTTAGTTATTTGATGGTGTGGGAAATGGAGCGAATGAAGTGGATCTAACGATGTTATATCGGGTTAGGGGAGGAATAGGATGAGGACGAGTGAGTATATATTCGATCCAGGAAATATCTTCACTCAAGTGGAGAATTTGTTTTTAAAGGAATATGCAACAAGGATAATAGTGGGTGTGGTTTGTGACTTGATCCAAGTTGAGAGAATGGGGTAAGCAATTTGAGTAGGGTGAGGATGGAGGTTGGCCCTTGTTGCGTTGTGCAAGGTGCATAGCAAGGAGATCACTAAAATCGTGGATTTGGTTAAGTTCTTCATGAAACTTTTGCCTATCCGTGAGTATGTGGATTTGATCATTTGGTGGGAATGGATGAAATTGGGGTGTGTGGTTTGAGGTAAAGTTTGATGGTTGACCAAAATGATGAAGATTTTCGAAGGTTTCATGGAAGTTAGTTTGAGGTTTAGAAGTGTAGTTTGGAATGAATGTGGATGTTTGGCCAATATGATAAGGTTTGTAGAAAGGTTCAATGGAATGAGGTTGAGATCTTGGAGAGTAGTTAGGAACAAATGAGAATGGAGGAGTTGGTAGTTTGGTCACATCATTTGGTGAGATGGAATTGTTGTGAGGGTTAGTTTTTCTTTTCCACACGGGTTTTTGAGTCATCTTTGCTAACCTTGAGGTTTTTGGTTTTGGTTTGATTAAAGAAGACATGATGAGATGAGTGAAGATGGTGATGAATGAGGTTATTTATAGTGGAGGATTGATGTAGTTTAGGAAGATAAGTTTTGGTGAGTGGTTTAGGACAAAATATGTTTGTGAATTTTGAGAAGTGTAGGATGAAATGGGCTAAAAAGCAGAAAAAGATTCTGTGAACCCGACCATCAAATGGCCGGTCCCGTTAATAATTAAGGAGGCCGCCTCATGAATTAAGGGGGTCACCCATCTAGTGACGTTCAGGGTTCCAGAAATGGGTTTTTCTGAAGGAATAGGTAAGAAGGGCTATGTTTTGAGTTTTTGGTTTTGGGCAAGTCCAACTCTTTGAGGCAAGAAATAATATAATATATTAATGCTTATGCATGTAAGACATATTAATAAAACAAATTAGCAAGCAAGAAATTCTATGTAGCAATTAAGAAAGTTAAAACAAGTAATCATATAATGGTAAGAATGATAGAGCAAGGGCACTAAAGACTAATAGGGAATTGGTGATGGAACAAATGTGGGGATGTGATTAGCAATTTTGTTCTAGTATGTGCCTATATGCAACAAATGTGGAGCTGTGATTGTTTCGACTCCTAAATGCAAAAATTTCCTAAGAAACAATCCAAAGTCTCCTTGATTTGATTTTGCTCAATCTATGAATATCAAATATATATATTAGGTTATATATTTTGACAATTCATGTGAGATTTTATGCATGAAAAAAAATGTTTTTAGCATTATTCAACAATGCAAGGAAAATGGTTTTCATGTGTTTTCCTAGATGTGAGAATGATTTGAACAAAATAGATTGGGTTTTGTATATAAATATGTTTATGCAAAAAAAAGTGTTTCCCAATCTTTAATTTTGTGCAAAACAGATTCCTAGACACAGAGGAGAGAAGGAAAAAAAATTTACTGAAGATGAAAAACGTATTAAAAGTGCAGAAAATTTAGTCAATTTGTTCCATCATTCCTTGGCCTAAACGTAAGTGGTTAAAGAGTTCACGCTTAAGGGGTTTAGTGAATATGTCTGCTATGTTATCTTCCGATGCAAACTTTTCTATAGATATGTTTCCTTTTTGAACATTATCGCGAAGGAAGTGGTGGCGTATTTCTATATGTTTAGTCCTAGAGTGTTGTACGGGATTCTTACTTAAATCTATAGCACCTTTGTTATCACGCATAATTGGAATATTATCTAACCTAATGCCATAATCTATGACAGCTTGTTTCATCCATAATGCTTATTGACATGCCTTTCCAGTACTTACATATTCGGCTTCTGTAGTAGAAATAGCAAGAGCAGTTTGCTTCTTTGAAAACCAAGATGTTAGACAACATCCCATAAACGTGCAAATACCGCTTGTGCTCTTTCTATCCACGTAGTCTCCGGCATGATCCGAATCAGCATAGACGATGGTTTCTATGTCGGATCCCTTAGGATAGCATAATCCTAAGTGTATATTGCCTTTAATGTATCGGAAGATACGCTTAACCGCTTCTAAGTGAGAGGTTTTGGGATCCTCTTGAAAACGAGCACAAAGGCAGACACTAAACATGATATCTGGTCTACTTGCCGTTAGGTATAGTAAACTACATATCATCCCTCTGTACTTAGTGTTTTCTACGGACTCACCTTCTTCATCTCTTGTGAGTTTTACTTCTGTAGACATCGGTGTTTTCATAGGCTTAAAGTCTTCTAATCCAAACTTCTTAAGCATTTCCTTAATGTACTTAGATTGATTAAAAAATATTCCATCTTCTAATTGTTTTATCTATAATCCTAGAAAGAAATTTAGTTCACCCATCATACTCATCTTAAACTCATCATGCATAATTATGGCGAATTCATCATACATATCCTGACAAGTCGATCCAAATATAATGTCGTGGACATATATTTGGACAATGATGAGACTTGGGCTTTTCTTTTTAGTGAAAAGAGTGTTATCTACCATTCCCATGGAATAATCATGTTTAATAAGAAAAGCTTTTAATTGATCATACCAAGCCTTAGGAGCTTGTTTGAGTCCATATAAAGCTTTCTTGAGTTTATAAACATAATTAGGTTTTGCGAAGTCAATGAATCCTGGAGGTTGTGCCACGTATACCTCCTCATTGATAAAACCGTTAAGGAATGCACTTTTCACATCCATTTGAAATAACTTAAAGTCTACGGCGCATTCATAGGCAAGTAGTATTCTTATAGATTCTAATCTAGCTACGGGGGCATAAGTCTCATCATAATCAATTCCTTCTTGTTGATTATAACCTTGGGCAACTAACCTAGCTTTTTCCTAGTAACAACTCCATTTTCATCTAACTTATTTCTATATACCCACTTGGTTCCTATGATGGTCATGTTCATGGGATTTGGGACTAGTTCCCAAACATCATTTGCCTTAAATTGATTTAGTTCCTCTTGCATAGCCATTACCCAACTTTCATCTTTTAAAGCCTCATTTATATTCTTTGGTTCTATTGTTGAGAGAAAACAAAAGAAGTTATTTTTATCTTGAGCTTGTGATCTAAGTGTTCTTTGATTTAGGTTTCCTATTACATTATCTAATGGGTGTGATTTTGATTCCTTAATATTTACTATTTCGTTTTCTCCTAGTGTTATATTTTCATTATCATCACCTAAGGGTTTAGTTTATTAACCTCAATAGCTCTTCTTCAACTAGGTCATCATCTTCTAGAGGCGATATTTTAGGTGGTGGTGGAGTTTCATCAAATGTTACGTTCAATGATTCTTCTACTTTCATAGTGTGTTTATTAAGTATTATATAAGTTTTACTATTCTGTGAATATCCTAGAAAAATTCCTTCGTACGACTTAGGGTCAAACTTAGTAAGGTAATCTTTTGTATTGAGAACAAAACATTTGCTCCCGAATACCCTAAAGTAATTTAGATTAGGTTTTCTACCTCTTAATAGCTCATATGGGGTTTTTCCTAATATTCGTCTAATTGAAACTCTATTTATTGTATATGTTGATGTATCTACAACGTGACACCAAAATTTTTGTGGGATAGATTGTTCATTTAGCATTGTTCTACTCATTTCTTGCAAGGAACGATTCTTTCTTTCTACTACCCCGTTTGATTGTGGAGTACAAGGAGCGGAGAAATTGTGAGATATTCCATTTAAATCACAATATTTTCCGAACTGCACTTCATTATCAAATTCCCTATCATGGTTCGTCCTAATAGATACTATAGAACATCCTAGTTTGTTTTGAATCATTTTACTAAATATTTCAAACTTATTAAAGGCTTCGGTTTTATCACCTAAAAATCTAGTCCACGTGTATCATGAATAGTCGTCTACAATTACCAAGGTATAACGGTTACCTCCGTAACTCCGCACAGCAGATGGACCAAAAAGGTCTATGTGTAATAATTCTAGGCATCTAGTAGTGGAGACTATGTTCTTAGCTTTATGACTAGCATGAGCTTGTTTTCCTATTTTACAGGCTTCACAAAAATGTTGATCATATCTTAGGTTTGGCAAATTTCTAACTAATTCCTTAGAGGCTAGGGATTGTATTTGTTGCATATTAGCGTGACCTAATCTCTTATGCCACAATGAAGAGTTTTCATCTAAGGTTGCTAGATATATTTTATCTTCTGGTTTATTTCCTAGTTTCATAACATATAAGCCACCTTTCCTAATTCCTCTATCTATGACCTTTCCGTCCTTAACTATTTAGCTATCTCTATCAGTAAAGGTAACTCTACACTTATTATCACATATTTGTCCTATACTAAGCAAGTTGTATGTTAAATTATCTACATGCTCAACATTTTCAATAGTTAGAGAGTCTTGAGAAATCGTACCTTTGCCAATGATTTTACCAACGAAAGTCACTACCATAAATAATGTTACCTCCGTTGTATGTCTTGTAGGAGGACAATAGCTTGCGATTCCCTTCATGTGCTTCGAACATCTACTATCTTTAATCCATTCGTCGGGCTCCAAATTTATTCTTAGACATATTTCATCGGTAGCTTGAGCTACAAGACATTTTTCGTCGTTTGCTTTGTCCGCTAAGTCTTTGTCGCTATCACTCCATGCTCCGCTAACAAAGGCGCTTTGGTAATCATAACCCGGTGGCTTCGGACATTCGCCAATGAGATGGTTTGGACTTCCACATCTAAAGCACTTTCTTTTCCCGTAGTTATCATTCCTATTTCTTTGAAGCGATCTTCTTTCATCTCATAGTTGTCTTGTGAATCTTCCTCGTCTCTTGAAAAATTTCTTGAACTCTCTTACGGCCATTTCATATTCTTCGTCTCCACTATCGTCACTTGAATCATCATCATCAATAATTTCCTTTTTGACTTTTAGCGCAAGAGATTTTATTTGATCTTTCTTGCTCTTGACCGTTTTCGAGTCACTATTTATAATTTCTTCATGGACCTTCAAGTTGCCGATAAGTTCATCAAGCGATACGTCATCAAGTTCTTTGACTCTTCAATAGCCGTGACCTTCGCGTGCCATTTTGGATGTAATTCCCTAAGATATTTCCTTACACAATTTTTACTAGAAAAAGTCTCATCAAGTGCTTTTAAACTTGTGATAATAGTGTTAAATTTAGCAAATGCATTATCAATAGATTCCTCTTCAGGAATTGTAAATTGTTCATATTGTTGAACAAGAATATCTATTTTGTTGTCTTTCACTTGACTATTACCTTGGTGAGTGATTAATAAAGAATCCCAAATTTCTTTTGCCGTTTGACACATAAAAATTCGTTCATATTCTTTACGTGGTAATGCATTATAAATAATCATTTTAGCCTCATTATTTTTTGCTAGTTTTTTTTTTTTTTTTTCAAATCATCATTTTGTTTTTCAAAAGGTACAATTTCATCTCTTTTAGTTATAGGATTATTCTGAATAGGGGGAAAATCACCATGGGTAATTGATGAAGCGAAAAATGTACCGCTTTTAGGGGTCATTTAAGCCCTAAATCGTATTTATTTGATCAAATATTGCCCTAAATCGTTCCTTTTGTCATTTTAGGTACTTTGGAGAAGAAATCTGGAAAAGGAAGCATTTTGGACGTTTTTGGAGCATAAAAGTGAAGAATTCGACAAAACGCCAAAGCTGCTGGAAAAGTACACGTGACGGCGTCAAGGATTGCTCCTGACGGCATCACGGCTTGGCAAAAGAGGTGGATATGACAAATACACGTGACGCGCCAGAAATTTTTACAAAGGAAGTCTGACGGCGTCACCCTTTAAGGTGATCAAGGCCGTCACGTGCTAAGACAAAGAGAGATGGCCATCAGGATTAAAGAGTGACGGCGCCACCCTTAACCTTGACGGCGTCAGCTTCTGATAGGCCAGAACGGATTTTGGAGGATTAAAGAGGGACGGCGTCAGGAAGACCATCCGGGAACCCTAGCCGCGGCGAGGTGACGGCGTCACCTCCAACAACGTGACGCCGTCAGCCCCTAAATTCTATATATAGTTTTGCAATTTTTATTCATTGTGTGCAACTTTGTGAGGAGGAAACCCTAAGACGATTTTTCTGCTACTTTTAAGGGTTTTATACCCTTGGATCTCCCATGTTTAATTGAAGATAAGTAATCAATTAATCATTCAATATGTCTATGTGTTGTTTGATTATATCTTGTTTTTGTCTTTTAATTAACATGCTAGGCTAGATTTATCTTGTGTTTGCTTAGATCTAATGAAACCTAACTATTGATTATTGGTTGTTGGTGTGTTATTAATTGTATTGGATGATTGTTTATCGATGTTAGGCTTAAGAAAACTGGCTAACCTCCTATACGGTAACTTGCTTGAACGTCTTAAGAAACATGAACCAATGCGTACTAAGGTTTTTATGGTTGTATTTAATGCATGAGCGAATTCTAGTGATCCCATGTTAGGAGCTTCTTAGCCGGCTCGACATAGGAGTGAAGTAGGAGCTTATAGAGTTGGGGAAGTACGTACGCCACCCCACGATTGGTATTAAGGAATACACCCGTCATCCACGCAATTAATACACACTAATCAACCGGTAAAAGATAGTTAGGGAGTAAGGAAATCTAAGCAAACACATTTCTCTCCATATAAGTTCCACAACCTTTTTATTTTCAGTTATTTTACTTTAATTGCAATTATAGTTATTTGGGTTAGTTGACTAGCAACTAATTCCTCCCACTCCTTCAAACCCGAGATTTTACTTGCTTTTATAAAAATATAAAAAATACAAAAAGAATCTTCCCTCACCCTTAGACCTATTAGAGCAGTTTTTCAATCCTAACGACACTATTCCCCTAGAGAACGATCAATCCCCCGGTACTTGCCACTACACTATACTACATCGGTCAGGTACACTGCCTGGTGGGGATTGCAAGCCTCTTAAGATCCCTCGAGAGGTAAAACCTGTTGTAAGGTCGCAAAACCACGCATCAAGTTTTTGGCGCCGCTGCCGGGGAATAGTTATTGTTTAGGTTGAATTTTTATTTTATTAGGTCTACTCACTAGATTCCTTTCTAGTGAGATTTTTATTTTATTTTTCTAGGTTTTCTTTAGTCTATCTTTTTTTCTTCATTTCTTTGTTCGTAACCATTACCATCCGACATCATGGAAGGTGGTAATATCCTCGATCCCAACAACCCACCACCACAACAACACCCACCTCCTAGAGCCCGTACCTTAGGAGACTACTCCCGTCCTAGCCACCATGGCTATCGAAACACCATTGAGCTCACTCAAGGAGCCAATGTCACTCCCTTGCGATCCGACACCATCCGGTTGGTGCAAAGCGGATGCGCATTCCATGGACTTCGTTCCGAAGATCCTAATCAACATCTAAAGGACTTTCTCAAAATCGTTGATTCCATAGACCTTGATGTTGCCACTCGAGAGACGACCCGACTGCGTCTCTTTGAATTCTCTCTGCGGGACCAAGCTAGTCAATGGCTAGAGCGTCTACCCGCAGGATCCATCACTTCTTGGGATGAACTCACCACTCGTTTCCTCGCTCAGTTTTTCCCACCAGGAAGAACTACCAAGCTAAGGAATGATATCTTGATGTTCCAACAACGTCAAGGCGAAACCCTCTACGAGGCATGGACTCGATTCAAGGACTTACTCCAAAAAATCCCTCACTATGGCATAGAACTTTGGCTCCAAGTCCAAATCTTCTATGACCACATCAATCTCTCCACGAGGCAAACCATTGACCAATCGGCCGGTGGTAAGCTACGTGATCTAAGTGCGGAACAATCATGGGCTCTCCTGGAAGATCTTGCTCTTTATGACAACGAAAGTTGGAATGATCCCCGTGATTTGAATAAAACGGTCAAGGCAATATCTTTGCCTTCGAACAATTCAAGCACTTCCGACCGTAGGATCATAGAACTTGAAGACCAAGTCAAGTTTCTTATGAAATCCTACGAGGCTCCTAAACCTTCAAGCCAAGTGAACAAAATCACTTCTTCATGTGAATTATGTAGTGGTCCCCACGACACTCGTGATTGCATGGAACTCCCCGAACAAGCTTTTGCGGACTACGCATCCTCGCGTACCGACGGAGCGGGAGACAAGTGGTACACTTTCAAACCCGAGCCAAACCCCTACGGTGATTCATACAACCCCTCATAGAAAAAGCACCCAAACCTTAGGTGGAAACAAAACCAAAACGCACAACAAACCAATTCTTCCAACCCACCTAATCGTTTTCAATCAAGCGGTTCATCCCCAAACCGTACTTTCAATAACAATCCTTCCAACAATTATGGTAGTACCAATAATCTTGAAGGATTGATGTCCAAATTTATGGCATCTCAAGAAGCTCGGATAGCTAGATTCGAATCCGAATTCAATCAACAACAAACGGAGATGACCAATAAAATTGACAACTTATTGAAAGCCCTCAATAACCAAGTGCTATCACCTCCACATAAGGACGCTAGGAACACAAATCGCGGACCCCAAGTAAAAGACCCCTCTTCATCCAAACATGTCCACTTCGTCAACATTGTCACTATTAAACCAATTGATAGGAATGAGGATAATAGTGAACCTGAGGATGAGGTTAAGAAAGTCGAGGTTGATAAAGAAGTTAGAAAAAGTGAGATTGAAGAAGTAGATGATGATGAGGACTACTTCAATAGGCTACCCACTAAGGAAGAGCGCGCATATCATACAGACTTATTCGATGACCCCGAGACACCATACTTCCTAGGTAGACCAATTATAAAAATGGGCGACCCTTCTAATCTCAACATACCATGCAACATCGGACATTTGCATGTGTGAAAAGCTTACATTGACCTTAGATCGCCCATAAACATCATGACTAGAGCCCACTACAACTTGATAATGAAAAATCAACTTGGGTATAGGATGTTCCCTGATAAGGGTTGGATGAGTAACTTCACGGGAAGAGTTAAGGGATTACCGGTTTATGTAGGAAACTTCACCTATGTCACCGACTTTGTAATTGTAGAAGATATCCGCCCAATAGTCGATGCATGCTTAACTCAAGTAGTTTTTGGAAAACCATTTGTTAAGGTCTCTAGAATGACTTATGAACCTTCCTTAGGGATAGTTAGATTTAAGGATGAGATCGATGAGGTAAACTACCAAATGCCATATAAGATAGAGCAATTCCAACACTTGTCAAATGTTGAGAAGGAGCTTAAGCAAGCAGTCTACTATAAGAATGATGGAGATAGAAGTAAAGGAGTAGACTATGTTATGGAAAGGATATTCGGTTTCTACAAGGATTGTTTGAAATTAGGACCGGAATATAAAACCGGACATGAGAATGGCCTAGAAACCATGACCAATCATGGAGTCACGTAATGTACAGTGACTTTGAGTCTAGCTACAAGACTCGTTAATAAAGAAAAGCGCTTCTTGGGAGGCAACCCAAGCTTTATTTGCTTTGTGTGTTTATTTATTTGTTTGTTTGATTTTATTTGCTTCCGTATGTATGTTTAATTTTTATTATTATTGATTCATGTTCAAAACTAAATTGTGAAAATGCTTTATTTTGTTTTTTAACTTCGTCTTAACTACATATAAAGGTATTTTGCAAAAGATAAGTGTAAGGGAAATCCAAATCGGTTTATTAGAACAAATGAACATGAATCATAACAATATTAAATTAACATACATATTAGTAATTGTTTGAGTCAAATGCTTGTATCGAGTCATAATGATGTTTTGCAGGAATTCCAGGAAGTAAGGTATAGGTTTTTCCAGAAATTTTCCGGAAACTTAACATGAGAATTCTGTCAGATCATTTCTGACGGCGTCAGGTTTTAATTTTCTGAAATTTTTGAAAGTTTTGTTTTTCTACCGGAATCATAAAAAGTTTTTATTAAATCTCTAACTTATAAACTCCAGGAATCTGCAAAACATTCATTCCGCAAGCATTATATCTTTAATTGTTTTATTTCTAAGTCTGGAATTACACCTAGTTGTGAGTTGTCTTTGTTCGGTTTGATGCTTTGGTTTTTCTTGTTTGTTTTCTCAGGATTAACAGGTTATTTTGGACAAGGAGATGTATGTGGAATCAAGCTTTTGGCGATGCTTTAGTCTTGGAGCTTCTACATTCTCTTGGAAGAAGATCTAACCATGTTGCCACATTATCCACCGAGCGAATCAGGGGAGTATTTGATTTCATTCTTTTACCTTATTTACTTTTACATCTTGTTATTTGAACATTGGGGACAATGTTCATCTTAAGTGTAAGGGGGGGTAAAGTACGATACCTTAGAGAATGCTATTACGCTTGATTTTTTGTTTGTTTAATGGTAGATGTGTAATAAAACTGAGAGAAATACCTGTTAAGGCAATTTTAGTGCCAAATTTAAAATTTTTTACAACATATAGGAGTGAAACTTTGGTCTTAATGAGCGTCTCATGGATAGGAGTTATATGACTAGCACAAAACCGTACCACTAAAAAAAAATTTCACCCCCAAATATGTGAGGTTCGCCCCTAGAATTGGTAGGAAAAGCATTTATGCTATGATGTGTGTACCGGTAGCACTTAGATTCTAGAACTTGCGTTAGGACCATTCCGAGGCCACAAGTGAGACTACTTTCGTGTAGTTAGATTTACTACATGATAAGAGGCATTAGGATTAACCCATTGTTTTACACCTGTTTTTGTTATAATTACATTGGCTACATTGGTCAAGTAATTCTCCCACACCCTTTGCGTTGTACTCATTTTTAGTACACGATACCCCTAGTACACCCCTTAGAGCCTATCTTTTCGTTTCTAACTTTAAGCATTTTACTTAAAGTAAGAATTTGTTTACACCCCACTTAAATGTACACCCAAATCGCCTTAGCCTACCTTGTATGCACTCATTTTTAGTGCATTATTGTGACAACATTTGTTTAAACCCCAAGTTAATTATCTAATTGATTACATGGTTGCTAAGTTGAGTCATATCCTTGTACATATTGTTTTGAGACGATTGGGACTCATGGGTAAAGTACTAGTGTAATGGAGTAATGGGGAAGAACAACATTATTACCCCAATATGTGCTAAATATTTTAAAAGTACTCCAAGTGTTTCGATTATCTTAATTCGAGTCATTAGAATAGTTATTTGTAAAGTTATGTAAAAGTTCAAGTGTAAAGGGAATGCAACGCCCCTATGATGTATTATTTTGGATGGTAGGGCAAGAGTGTATGCCAAAAAAAAAAAAAAAAAAAAAAAAAAAAAAGTAGAAAAAACATACGGACTACCATCCCGTTTCATTTTATGTTTATTTTATCTTTTTGTTATTTTTTTTTTCATTAGCTTAAGTCGAGTCTAGTTTTTGCTTAGCAATGCCATATTGTACATGTAATTAATCAAGATCTTTAACTCGCCACCAGTAAAATATCCTTTATCCAACAAAATCGTGTTTATCATATCCCTACACCTAACGTTATAACCCGTTTAAAAGCCCTCTTTGATAGTTTATCTTAGGTGCTTACGCCTAGTGGAGGAGGTTTTTGATCCTTTCCCAAGCCTATGGTAATCTATTTGCTATGACAGGTAGTGAGAGATATTATTCATTTTCATTTATGAGATATACTTTTATGACACCTGAGAGATGTGAGTATCTAAACACTACTTGTGAGGTGCTAGTTTGTAATCTCCGTGTTTATTATGATTAAAGTGGAACGACTATTTGTTGTAATTACTTTTATATTAGCGTTAAAAGACCACTAACTTGTATTTTGATTAGAATAAAAGCGCATTTGCTTGAGGACAAGCAAATCTCAAGTGTAAGGGTATTTGATGAAGCGAAAAGTGTACCGCTTTTAGGGGGTCATTTAAGCCCTAAATCGTATTTATTTGATCAAATATTGCCCTAAATCGTTCCTTTTGTCATTTTAGGTACTTTGGAGAAGAAATCTGGAAAAGGAAGCATTTTGGACGTTTTTGGAGCATAAAAGTGAAGAATTCGACAAAATGACAAAGCTGCTGGAAAAGTACACGTGACGGCGTCAAGGATTGCTCCTGACGGCGTCACGGCTTGGCAAAAGAGGTGGATATGACAAATACACGTGACGCGCCAGAAAGTTTTACAAAGGAAGTCTGACAGCGTCACCCTTTAAGGTGATCAAGGCCGTCACGTGCTAAGACAAAGAGAGATGGCCATCAGGATTAAAGAGTGACGGCGTTACCCTTAACCTTGACGGCGTCAGCTTCTGATAGGCCAGAGCGGATTTTGGAGGATTAAAGAGGGACGGCGTCAGGAAGACCATCCGGGAACCCTAGCCGCGGCGAGGTGACGGCGTCACCTCCTACAACGTGACGCCGTCAGCCCCTAAATTCTATATATAGTTTTGCAATTTTTATTCATTGTGTGCAACTTTGTGAGGAGGAAACCCTAAGACAATTTTTCTGCTACTTTTAAGGGTTTTATACCCTTGGATCTCCCATGTTTAATTGAAGATAAGTAATCAATTAATCATTCAATATGTCTATGTGTTGTTTGATTATATCTTGTTCTTGTCTTTTAATTAACATGCTAGGCTAGATTTATCTTGTGTTTGCTTAGATCTAATGAAACCTAACTATTGATTATTGGTTGTTGGTGTGTTATTAATTGTATTGGATGATTGTTTATCGATGTTAGACTTAAGAAAACTGGCTAACCTCCTATACGGTAACTTGCTTGAACGTCTTAAGAAACATGAACCAATGCGTACTAAGGTTTTTATGGTTGTATTTAATGCATGAGCGAATTCTAGTGATCCCATGTTAGGAGCTTCTTAGCCGGCTCGACATAGGAGTGAAGTAGTAGCTTATAGAGTTGGGGAAGTATGTACGCCACCCCACGATTGGTATTAAGGAATACACCCGTCATCCACGCAATTAATACACACTAATCAACCGGTAAAAGATAGTTAGGGAGTAAGGAAATCTAAGTAAACACATTTCTCTCCATATAAGTTCCACAACCTTTTTATTTTCAGTTATTTTACTTTAATTGCAATTATAGTTATTTGGGTTAGTTGACTAGCAACTAATTCCGCCCACTCCTTCAAACCCGAGATTTTACTTGCTTTTATAAAAATATAAAAAATACAAAAAGAATCTTCCCTCACCCTTAGACCTATTAGAGCAGTTTTTCAATCCTAACGACACTATTCCCCTAGAGAACGATCAATCCCCCGGTACTTGCCACTACACTATACTACATCGGTCAGGTACACTGCATGGTGGGGATTGCAAGCCTCCTGAGATCCCTCGAGAGGTAAAACCTGTTGTAAGGTCGCAAAACCACGCATCAGTAATAACATGCCAAAGATCAAGATCTTTTGATTTCACATAAGTTTCGAATCTATTTTTCCAATAAAGAAAACCATCACTTTCAAATAGTGGTGGTCTTTGCATAGATTGCCCTTCTAAATATTTTTCGGATTCCATAGATCGTTTCAAGTTTTAAAATACAATTTATTTTAAAAATCTTGTTTGACGTGGCTCTTGATACCAATTGTGGAAAACTAGAACCGGGGGGGGGGGGGTGAATAGTTTTACGTCTTTTTCATTTTTATTATGAAAACTTTGTTTACTTTTAAAACTTAGATTCTAATTTATGTGAACTCAACTCTTGAACAATATGAACAAGTATAAGTAAATATAAATAAATAATGCAAATAAAGTAATAAAATGAAATGAAAGACAGAGATGGAAAGATCGAACCGGGAGACAAGAGATTTATAGTGGTTCGGCTACAAGGACACCTTCCTTGCCCTACTCCACTCCCCGAGCACCTAACTCGAGAGTTTTCTTCACTATGTCAACAAGCTCCCTTATGGCAGAGAAAACCTTACACAACTTTCGCTTACACCAATTTTACGACACAAAGCTAAATGTCGACTTCTAATCATAGCTAGAACCAATCTCACAACTTCAATCACAACTTCTTCACGACTTCTTCTTCACGACTACTTCACGACTTTTTCACAACTTTTTCACAACTTCTTCACAACTTCTATACTAGGCTTCACACCTTCTTCACAACCTAGCACTACTTATGTACTCTTCTACTTCTTCACACCTTCACTACTTACACACCTTAACTTCTTCACACCTTCACTACTTACACACTAATCTATCATAAACAATTATGCACACTCCTATCTAACAAATATACACAAATGAATGAATGATTACACAGACAACTTAGGTAACAAGATGATACTAAGTTGCAATACTTCTTCTCTAGTTGTTGAAAGAGTATTCTTCTTTTGCACTTGAATGGTAGAAGCTTGGATCACTTAGAAACCAATGCTTAAGGATATATAATCAAAGGATTTTGAAAGGATTTAGAAAGGATTAGAAGAGATTTAGAACAGAAGGTTTGGGGTGCAAAAGGTGAGGAAAAAGTCCAGGGAAGGTCCAATATTTATAGGCAAAATCTGATAGCCTAGAGGAGCGGGGCGGTCCCTTTAAATAGGTAGGCGGTCCCCTTAATTTTAAGGGGGTCACCAAGTAAAATTAAGGGGGCCGCCCTACCCGAAGGTTGGTCAGTTTTGTCTTTTTGTGGGGAAGGTTAATCCGGAACATTTTTGCCATTTTTGGTTGAACATTTGAATTCATAAATTTATAATGGATTAAACCTTTTTATTTATTACCAAAAATATTTTTCTAAAAGATATAAAATATTTGTGACATTTTATAAAAAATCTAGTTATTAAGAAAATGTTCATTTGATCATATAATGCATTAAGCATTTGTTTATTCAACAGAGTGTCCATTCCTGATAACATAAGACAAGCCACATCAATGTGCTTGTCATACTCAATGTTGTACGCTTCAAGTTCAGCATTAGAAGCATTACCAGTAGGAGCTGTAGGAAGAGGCTTACTAAGATATTCAAATCTTTTTGCCATTCTAAGAACAATCCTCAAAGAACGGTACCAATCATTGAAATTCTTTGTCCCAGTCAACTTTTCTCTTTCAATCAAAGATTTGAAAGCAGAACTCATGTTGTTCATGTTAGTGTTTTCGGGTTGGGCCATTTCTACAGAAAAAGTTCGGGCAAATGGCACAAAAAGGTATCAAAGTTAGGGTCCATTTCCAATTAAGGTATTCTGCTTTTTTCCTTGCATAAAAAGGTTGCCAACTTTTTTTTTAGCGGATTTGTGTTTTTCCGTTAAAAACTAACCCAATTTTTCGTTAAGTAGCGAATGAATGTTTTACAAAATATGAAGGGCCAAAGTTGATTTTTTTTTTCCTTTTATAAACCTTTCTCTTCCCCAAATGAGTATCCCCAAACCCAGATCCTCTCACAAAAAAAGAACACAAACCCAGATCCTCTCACAACAAAAATAACACAATCGATCTATTATCACAACAAAAAAAACCAGATCCAATAACTCTCATCACAAAAATCTTATCACAAAAAGTCGACCTAACATAAAAGTTGGGACCGAGTTCAAGGGTTTTTAATTGAGTCAACTCATCGAGTTGACTCGGTAACTCACCTGATAACTTGTTTTCACCCAAGTTTAGGAGCTGGAGGTTTTTGAGATTGGATATTTTGGTAGAAAGTTGGCCTGAGAATTGGTTTTTAGATAGGTCAAGGGTTATGAGATTGGTGAGTGAGAATAGTGAGTTGGGTAGTGAGCCTTTGAGTGACTGAGTTGAGAGAATGAGTGAAGATATTGTGTTTCAGATCAGTTGAATTAAAAAGAAAATATTGTGGATCTGGAATTTGTGTTGTAGCAGAAACCTTGTGGTTTCCAGATATGATTTTTGTAATTGTATATCTTGATGAAAAGAACATTGGTTATTTGGTTATATACTTTCTCATTTAAATGCTTTCTTCCAAATAATAATAATAGAAATTTTGAATCATTTTGTTGTTAATTGATCAGAATCATGTTGTTAATGTTTAGGAAGTGGTGGTGTTGTCACAATGGTTCTTGTTCTTGTTCTTGAATAACACCATGGTTCTTGTTCTTGTTCTTGAATCTGGGAAGAAAGGTTTATAAAAGGAAAAAAAAATCAACTTTGGCCCTTCATATTTTGTAAAACATTCATTCGCTACTTAACGAAAAATTGGGTTAGTTTTTAACGGAAAAACCCAAATCTGCTAAAAAAAAGTTGGAAACCTTTTTATGCAAGAAAAAAAGCAGAATACCTTAATTGGAAATAGACCCTAACTTTGATACCTTTTTGTGCCATTTGCCCAAAAAGTTCAAAAGTTAGTACTTTCGATAATTAAACTTTTCAAGAAAATTAAACACCCATGGTAAATAAACATTTAACCATTTATTTTTAATTGAAAACTAGGATCCAAATTGACGTCATTTCATCACATCAGCTTTGACTGCTAGCAATGAAAGTACTCAATAAGGTACGGGTCGATCCCAATTGCCAATATCAAATTGCAACTCCTAGAATCATGGGACTTACATTATTTTTCCAACATCAGTTGCAAATGTAAGCATGTTTCATCCCCAAATATTTATGCCTTGACGCCGTTTCATTGCATCAGCTTTGGCTGCTAGTAATGAAAGTGCTCAATTAAGCCAACCAACTTAAGAAACTTGTAAATTGACGTCGTTTCATCACATCAGCTTTGGCTTTTAGCAATGAAAGTACTCAATTTACCCTTTGATTACCATCCTTTTTGACCATCACATCATCTTTGGCTGCTAGTGATGAAAAGGATCTAATCTCTGGTGTTTTCGTTTCATTGGGTGGCATATAACTTAAATTTTAAGGGTATTTTATTTTGATGTGTGTAACCAAAATATGTACAAAGATGTCATGCATTCATCTTTGTATCATATGTTTCAAAAAACTCTTACTCATTCATTTTTAATTGGGATAAATATTAAACTGCCCCAGTTGCCCAAGGGCTAAGCCTATTTGCCCCGATCTCACAAAATTCGCCCCTTAGACCAGGGCAACGCGTAGAATACGTCTGCTTGCATGACATAGTGACACGTGGCACGTATTGCTTTTTGGGCAACCTTTATTTTTTAGGCAACCTATATTGTACAGATGGTTTTTTTGTCATTTCACATATTATACACCATTTATCTTTACCTTTCTCTTTATAACACAAATACAGATCTACATATATCACAAACACATTTCATCTAACACTACACCACCACTACAACTCCTTCCCCACCGGAATCCCTCCATAGCCTAAACCCGATCACCACCGAATCCCCACCATCGTCATAACCCTCCACCGCCGCCGTAACCCTCCACCGCCGTAACCCATTCTTTAGAACGATATCAACACTGAAAGTTTTTGCATCCTATTAATTTTGTTCTTTGATTATCTGATTACATTTAGGGTGGCGACGGTTTTTTTAATGAGATTCTAAATGGGATCCTTTTGTCAAGACATAAAGCTCCTTATCCGCCTACCCCACCAGATGATGATGATAATATTGAAACAGAAAATGATATATTGCCCCGTGATTCAACTGTAACTGCTGTAGAACCTTCAATTTCTAATGAAAATGCTAGTAAGTAGCTATGGCTTCTTCTGCCCAATCAATGTCTAGAGGTGCTTCTTCTTAGGTCTTATCATTTATTTATGTTGTTTCATATGACTATATGTTTTTGGCTTATAACTTTTATATAATTATGGTTTGGTGGATTAATGTTTGGTGTGAATTGTGATAGTGGCAGTGGAATGTGTGAATAATAGTATATGTAAGTTTGTTGGAAGGGATGGTGCATCAAGTGGAAGATATGATTGTGGTGGAATTTGGTGTGTGTCCAAGGCTCCATTAATCATGGTAAAATATAGTTATCATCACTTGCTCCCAACTTAGTTTTATATAAGTATATTTGTATATCATGGTATGCCAAACATGGAATTTAATCCGATGGTTAATCTGATGGTTCTTGTTATATTTAGTTTATATGTAATCGAGAATAAATATAAAAAATTATTTTTAAGCGTCGACTATTTGATTCTTAGAAGCGATAATCCCCTTAGTTATATTTAGTTATGTTGTGAGGAAATTTGGTTTATGATATGTGGGTATTGGAGGAACAGTTTATGTAAGTTCAAGTTAGGATTTTTAGCGAAATTTGTATTTACATTTTCGAAGTAATCATTTCTTCATTAAGAAAGATGTAACTTATCCAGTAGATGGGTGTTTGTTTTTGTTTTTTTGCTGTTCAAAGATAAGAGTTCATTTCATACAGTTATGATTTATTGCAGTTAGTTATGATGTCAGATTTGATTTAGTGCCTTTTACTATAATGAGCAATCCCATATTGTGCTTATTGTTTTGGCTTTGTCATGTAAAACTAAAAAATGATTTTCTTTTGACAGCATGAGGGAGCATGATAGAGCCACTATACACGACACGAGGCAATGGAGCAACTGACTATAAGTGTTGCTAAGGTATAGCCGTATAGCCTTTTTGTGTCTATTTCGTGTATTGTCTGGCATAGGGTCAGATCAGTACTTATGTTATAAACAAATAACACAACAGTTGGTTTTTCTAATGGTTGGACTTATCTAATCACCATAAAAGTGGTTTATTTGGCATCCAACTAATAACAGAAAGATTAAGAATTATTTTACCCAAAAAAAAAGGATTAAGAATTACTCTATTATTTTCCACCCTAGTATCAATGTGTAAAGGAAAAAGTATGCCTACTCTGATGCGCTTATAGCTGCGAACTATGACTAGTTACTGACTTGCTGTATTGTTAATTGCATAAACTATGCCTACTCTGATGCGCTTATAGCTGCGAACTTGAGCACTGCAAGGATGTTTTTCTTTTTTTTTTCTTTCTATCATTTGTGGGTAATGCACTAATGCAATGTTTTCTTCATACATGATGGTCTTATGCTAAACTACTGTTTCTCATGACAGGCTTTTGATGAAGCTATCGCTGAGTTGGATACATTAGGTGAGGAGTACAAGGACAGCATACTCATCATGCAACTTCTCCGTGACAACCTCACTTTGTGGACATCTGATATCTCGGTTCGTCACTCTCACTCACCCAAAGTGTTGTATACCCTTGATAGACTGCATATTAGGGACTCTTGTGGACAAAAAGTACTATGACATCTATCATTAATAAGTTTTCTTTTGACTAGCTGTTTCCTTGTTTTATATGAATCTGATTATATTTGCCGATAAAGACATAAACTTGTAGTTATAATCAGTTTTTTATAGCCACTAAACTCAATTTGAATAATTTGTGATTGATTCAGGGGTAGATTCAGAGGATTCTAATGATGTTAGCATATCAGGTTGGATTATCCCCGCCTTACGGAAGAGCTCATTCAGGACATTCTACAGATTTGGAAAGATCCAGCCATACAAAGGTTTGAAGAATTGAAGTGGAAGAATTGAAGTCGAGGATACGGGATTATGGGTGAAGACTGAAGAGTGAAAGACATTATAATTGTTTACTTTTGTTTCGTTATGTATTAGTTATAAGGATTTATTAAAGACTTTTTGTTTCGTTATGTATTAGTTAAAAATATTATTAGGAACTCTCCTTAACATGTCCTTAACATGTCCTTAACAGGTTTCCTTATGTTTTTTTGGTATAAATTTAATATTTTTGTTAACAGGTCCCACAGGTTCCTTATCGTGTAACCTGCTAATTTTCGTGTCGTGTTCGTGTTCGAAAAAAGTGACATGATTTGTTATCGTGTCGTGTTCGTGTTTGACCTTAACAGGTCCGTGTCTTAACAGGTTCGTGTCAAAACAGGTCGTGTCTGACACGATATGCCAGCTCTATCTATTGGAGTTTGGTTATTTCTCTATGTACATGATCGTGAATCTTTGCTATGTACTACAACAATAATATAGCTTGAGAAATGCATTCTGGTTGTTTTACAAGTTAATATGTTTACTCGAATTACAAATTTCCATTTTAAACCGAATGTGTAGCTGCAAAAATTATGCCGAAAACGTTGTCAAGCATTTAAAAAATATATTGACATGGTTTGTTGAATGCTCAATTGGTAATGCTAGTTTAGTGTAGATATATTGCCCGAAAAAGAGTTTACTTAACATCATAAACCGACTTGAGATCTAGAAACCACATCTAAACCCTTGTGTAAAATAACATGTGAACGAAAATTTTCCAATTTCAATCTCACTATAAGTTTTATCTAGATGGTTTCAGATTTTTTTGGTGGTCTCAAATGAATCAACACAATGCATATGTCATGAACTTTTATTCTTCAAATAATGTTGCAAACTGATTAAAAGGGGTGCTGCTCAGAATGGATACTACTTCTCATGGTACTAATTGGAAAATATTGCAAGTGTCATTCTACTGCTAGGCTTAATCATACTACTGTTGGTGTATGTCATTCTACTGCTAGGCTTAATAATACTACTGCTTGTGTATTTCATTCTACTGCTGGAGTTGTTGAGATGATCAAGGAAATACACCAAGTAGATTCTACTGCTGGGCAACATTTTTTGGGCAACATTTGTATTTTGGGCAACTAATTATATTTTTGGGCAACTTGTGTATGTTTTGGGCAACTTTTGTATTTTTTGGGCACCTTTTGTATTTTTGGGCAAAAAGCTTGAAGTGTTTTGGGCAACTTGTGTATGTTTTGGGCAACATTTGTAAGACACTACTGTTGCCCTTTGTGTCCCTAACACCGTCCTTTACCGATGAAGGACTCACATTATAAAAGAGTAACATCCTCAGAGTGTATCAAATCCTCACACAATGTACTCAACATCATAAATAGAACAGCAACTAGTGGTTTCATTACAAACTAAACTATGAAATGTTGCATAAACGAAAATTAATGTTAAATACTTGCACTATGTAACTAAAAAAAGCTAAACGTCAATTCAAAATTCACATGGATTTCAATTAAACAAGGAGAATACACACAAAAATACCAAAATATTCATTACATGATACATTTTAAACATCAAAATTAGACATCGGGCGACAAAGAAGATAATGCCAGCCACAGAACTATCCTAAGTATTAACATCATAAGTATTACTAGGCCAAAATGTTACATCCGGTCTGAACTTGTAATCTTCTTTCTCTACTTCGTTGACGTCATATTCAAAGTAAGTAGCAGCATCCTTTAATTTCCCATCCAAACCAATTGCAATATGCTGGAACAAGAACAAGTGTTGATCAATATAATGTTTTTGTTAACACTAAGTCCGTAAATAAACCAAACATTAAAAAGAAGGCTTACATTTGGGACCACTGGGTTATACGAAATAGTACAAACATTTTTATCATGTGCAGACGATTGTTATTGTTTTAGTTTCACCAAGGGGAGTCAACGTGATGCTTCTGCAAAAAAAAAAAAAAAAGCAACAGAGCAAGTACTTAACCTGATTTTTGGACAGCACACAAAACATTTTTTCAATAATATTACGTAAACTGAGTCAAATTTGAAGAATTGAAGCGAGTCACACGTAATTTGATTTTGAAGCTAATAAAAGTTTAGGGCCAGGCCACAGCCTTGAGATCTGATTTGACACTCCTAGTCAACGTGAATTTTGAAGATAACACCTATGTGTATCTGATCTAGGAGTGTGTGTGCTAAAATGGACCCATTCAGTTTTAATATCGCAAGTTGCAGATATTTCATTGTTAAATTAAAAATGGACAAACAAAGATACCTTAATGGAACACTACTGTTTTGGGTTTATAACATTTCTTCACACTATACCAAATAATGTAAATGTCGTTACGCGACACAAGGCATAGTTTATAATTTGATGTATATAAAAAACTCGAGAAATAATGAGTACTCAAACCTTTGCTGCAAGTGCAAACAACATCCTCCCAGAAACCCGGACACAGCTGTTGTGTGAGTCCTAACATGTTTATAATTGCATCCTGTCTTTTCCAATGATATCTTCAAGAAGAGTCTTTGTAGTAGAAGGAACTGAAAATGTCATTGTCACATCACCCATAAGACTAAACTCAATATCAAATTAAAAAGTTATAATGATAACATACCTTATAAAAAGAAGGTATAAGTATTTTTTCGAGTCTGATTTTCTGCTTCAAACCTTGGCCCAAATGCATATATATTTCCAAGAGCCGATGCACAGCTCTCAAGATTAAGACTTCCCGAGGTAGTAAGAAAGGCCAGATTAGAAAAGAACTCCTTGTGTGTCTTGACAGTTTTGGTCTTTGAGTGAGCTTTAGAGTTGGACTTGGACTTTGATCACATTCTCATCCAACAAAAACTTGCAGCGCATGAGAAGTCTCTCAAGAAAAGAAAAAAAGAAATCTCCATCTTATGAGATTATTTTTTGACTTAAGAAGCCCACACATAAGCTAAATGGGCAGTGGCATATCCAACTCCGGTGAATAATATTTAACAGAAGCAAGGGTGATTCGCTTCTGCAAATTCTTTATGTCTGACCAGATGGTATACCCATCATCATTGATTTCTGCTATAAGCATATCACCCAACCACACATTCATATTTTCACGAATAGCAAACCCTTCTAAATGAAGAAGAGAATGCAAAGTAGCCCAGGCGAGCTTTACCTTAAAACCATACCTGTTTCTAAGAACTCCATCCTCAAAACCACATTACATCAGCAGCTTATTTATCAAAAAACAGAACTAATGAAATTGAGAAAAGTACCATGGCTAGATTCAAAAGAGTTGGAGCTTGTTTACTATTTTTAGAATACCAAAGATTGTATCCAACTCATGTTGCTGCTTTCATTAGGAACCTGCGTATAAAAGACATCTTTCCCACATAAGAAATTTCATAGCGAATCGCAAGCAAATGTTAACCAAATTATTAATAGAACATATTAAGCTTAAAAAACTTCAAATCAAACTATCATGAATAACATATATAAAGGTGTTCGGTTAAGTTCATATGTGAGCTTATGAACTTATGTGTTTATTGCTTACTTTTCATGGAGACATAACAAAATACGAAGAAAATATTGCTCACGTTAGGCCGCCGCATTACTCGGTCCCACATGGCAGTTGATACTGAAAATACAACCTAATAAGTGAATCCAAGGTATTTACATAACAATTAAAGTTGTACCTTCATATCAGGGGCTGTATTAAATAAATGAAGCATAGCTAGATCTGCAAATATAGTTTCCCACTTAACACAACCCCACACTGCATGTAAATCAACCTGCAAAATATTATGTGTTCTCAAGAGACGTACCTGTGGTTTTAGGAATTCATTACACCAACATAAGTTCAATTATTCTACGATGAAATCAATGGAAAACTAAAAGGAAAAAGCATATACGAATAATAAACTAAACAAAGAAGACGGCCAACCTGGAAGCTGTGATTCTCTATTGAAAATGTGAACATATTGTGATTATTTGAGTTATAGTAAACTAACCGGCTTTGATCACTGCACATTAGTGCAACATATTGTCCATCGTTTTGTAAAATTCTAAAGAAGATAGCAATTTGTTCAGTTAAATCATTGGAAGCCAAAGCTAACAACCTAAACGGTCCAAAGTTTCCTTTCTTTGATGCATCCATTTCACTTCATACATATTCGACAACAACACAAAGTTCCCAAAATTCCAAGGCTCTAGGACTATAAGCTCTTTAACTGCTACTTCCGCAATCTCCATATAACCATGATCACGACAAGAACTTAATAGAGCACCCCATAACGCGGCATTTGGCTTCATCAGCGTTGATTTTACTAAATCAAAACCCTCTTTTACCAATCCACCACGCCCAAGAAGGTCAACCATACACCCGTAATGCTCAAGCTTAGGCTCAACGTGATGCTTTGAAACCATTAAAGCAAATAGGTCTTTGCCTCTCTGAACTAATCCTGAATGTACACAACATGTTAACACCCCAACAAACGTCGACTCGTTAGGTTTAAAACCTTTCTTAATCATCTCATCATATAAAGCTAACCCCTTCTCCCCATCCCCATTAAACGCCAAACCTGAAATCATGGCATTCCACGAAACCACATTTTTCCCCGGCATATCCTCAAAAACCAAAAAAGCATCATCCAAATGCCCACGCTTACAATAAAAATCCACCACTGAATTCCTTACACTAACATACTTCTCATAAACTCCACTCGATTTTGCAAAAGCATGAATCCACTCCCCAACACCATCTTCCCCCAAACGCGCACAAACAGGCAACATACTAACCACCGTCCCCTCATCACCTTCAACACCATCATCCAACATCTCACGAAAAATCCCCAACGCCTCACGCTCCCTCCCACTTTTCGCCAAACACAACAAAATCGTATTCCAACTCACAACACTCCTCACCCACATCCCTCTAAAAACCCTCAACCCCATATCCACATTCCCATCTTTACACCACCATTTCACCACCATATTCCCAACAATCACACTCACACCATCTCTCACACACATTTCATCAAACATTTTCATTTATCACCCATTCTCCCAAAACTCACATACATCTCAACCAACCCAACTCCAACACAACCAAACAAACAAAACCCACGTGTCAAAACATCACCATCCACAATCTCACCAAACCTTAAACCAAAACCACCAACATTAGCACAAGATTTAAGTACAGGCCCATAACTAAACTCATCAGCCCAAATACCATTATTTTTCATGGTACAGAAAAACTCTATAGACCCATGAAAAGGTGGTGAATTTGAGTAGCCTTTGATCATGGAATTGTATAAAAGATGTTTGGGTGATGGGTTTGGTTAAATATTTGATGGGCATAACTCATTTTGTGGTGGGACCCACAAGTGGTGATGAAGTGTGAGAGGATGTGGTTGGATTGGTGGAGATTGTGACGGATGATTTGGGCGTGGATTTGGGTGAGGTGAGTGAGAGTAGGCCGGCCGTGGAGGTGTTTCAAGATGATTTGTTCCATTGTTTTGATTGTGGTGTTTCTAGAAATGAAAGTTTCCATTTCTAATGTATAAACATCTTAAATGTTAACATGAGGATTGTATAATCTAACTAACCTTCCAGTAAGATAATCTCCGAGTGGTAATGTGCCATTCACCAATTCAAGGAGTCCGGTGGAGGTGGCGTCAGGTGGTGGTGGCGTCGGATGGTGGTGGCGCGGGTGGTGAGATGGTTTATATGATTTGAATGCTGTGAAGGGTTGTGAGATCAGACGGTTTATATGAGTTGAATATAGGCGTAAAATGACCAAAATATCCTTTTGTTCAGTTGCCCAAAAATCAAAAGTTGCCCAAAAAATATACGTCCTATGTACATCGTACCAATAGTTGTATACGTATTTTAGCCGGTGACGTGGCATCCTGTGGTCCGTCGGATCAGTTGCCCTGGTCTAAGGGGAGAATTTTGTGAGATCGGGTCGGATAGGCTTAGCACTTGGGTAATCGGGGCATTTTTGGAATTATCCCTTTTTAATTTAAGCTCAAATCATCAAAATTTTAATTGATGGCGTTGAGAAACTTACAACATTGCCTTAAGATGTTTCGTACGTTTTCATGGTGTACTTGGTAAGTCTAATATTGACGCACATGCGAGCGGAGAGACAGAATGGAGTCTCTTTAAGGCCATAATTTAATGCGAAACCAACCTTATATCCACTTTATAGTTTGTCAATATTAGGTCCGCCGCTTCAACCACTTTTGTACAGTCGCATCAATCAACTAAAATTTATGATTTTCTTGCTTAAAAAACATGTTACACCATTATTAAGTCAAGTTTATTTTTATTATAAAAATTACACTTATGACACAAGCATATTTAAACAAATGCGCAATTTAATAAAAAAATAAACCACTAAAATAATGAACATGCTAATAAATCAATTAATATGTATATATCGATCATAGGACTCCCATTGGTTTTCGAGCTCATTGTACCCAATGGACCACAACACCAATTTCTTGGCCGCGTAAGTCTTATGATTAATATATACATAAACACACATAATTGATTAAATACGCGATTAATATGGGGTCTTCTCCAATTTTAGGTCTTCCCTAAAAACCTAATTAATTAACTTTTAGTAATCTTACAATTTAATTACTAAAACCCTAATTAATTTTAATCGCATACAAATAGCACGTAGAACATGTAACAATCAATATCAATTTTCCATGACAAAACATGCATGTTTTTGTCATGGATTCCCCATATTGCACTTATAATCATGTAGCACATATTATCAAGTCAATATTGTACGCATACTTAATTAATGACATCTCAAAGTACTCATTAATTAAACACATAAAATTGCATGCAATCCTAGGGTTTCTAAAAATTTTACAATAAACATAAACCCTAAAAAATAAATATGGGTAATCGACCCACAATAAAAAAAGAAAATAGGGTTTGCAAAATTAAAACCCTGGAACACCTATGCATGTATCTATTCACATAGGTTCAATTTTATGCATTTTTAGTAATTAATTACACATATTAAACGGGCTCATGATGCCACTGTTGGAATAATTGAATCATAGCCATAAACAAGTAAGCACATAGCATCAAGTACGTAGCGAAAAAACAAGATCAATAACATATGTAATTAATTAACTAAAATTAAAAGTGACGCGTACCTTTTGGTTTCTAGGAAAACAAGAAACCAAATCTCCAAGAACAAGATAAACCCTAAGTTAGGGTTTGAATATGGATCGACTAGGGTAAGTCGAATGGGAAAAAACACAAGCTAAAGTAAGCTTGTCCTTCGTTCTTGTACACACGTATTACTAGCGTCTCGTTGCGAAAAGCTAGGTTCTAATTCACAAGCAAATCAAACCATTAATGTGTTTGTTTGAACCGAAAATCCCAAGGGTTTGGGAGTTAGGGTTCGGCCAAAAACACAAGAGGAATAAGAAGAGAGAAGTTTGGACTTGCTAGGGAATTAGGATTAGTGATCTATGAATACAAGGGTTTGTATTTATAGACCCACAAATCTTCCTCTCTAAGTTAGGTTAGGGAAAAAGTTTCATAATCCCCCTCCAATACCCATTCGGCCGACTTTTGCATGTCGGAGTTTGGTTAACGGACGTTAAATATTAACATGAAGGACTATGTATGAAAATACAAGTCAAGAAGGATCTAGAATCCCACTTGAATTAGTAGGGTATGAATGTATTTTGGGTACTTTAGCAAGACAGTGAAGTGGATATTCAAGTTGTATTTTGGCTTAATTTGAATGAAAATGGGCAGTTTTAACTTGACAAATAAGTAGTCTTTAACTTTTATTTCATTAATACATACATAGATGCATTTTTCATTGGATAGTAGGATATTCATAGGTGCATTACATAAAGCTTGTTAAACTGACATCATAACTAGTAAGGAACAAACATCAATTTAGTCTTTTTGCAGATGTCTTGGTCCACTTTGATGGTGAGTCTTGTAGGAGTAAAGGTATTGGTGTCACCACAGTAGGGGCACTTGAAGCCTGTGTACTAGCAACATCAGTTTGTGAAGCTTGTGGACTTTGAAACACTATACTTTCCTGTGCTTGTGAACCCATAGCAGACTTGTTTGAACCACTTGCTTTCTTTGAACCAACACTTGTTTTCCTTGAACCACCAATAGCACTCTGTGTACCACCATCTCTTTGACCCTTGCACCTTCTTTGGTTGTGCCCAACTTGCTTACACAGTTTTCAAGTAACACTCTTTCCTGACCTACTTAACTTGGATCCTTTTACCATTATGTTACCAAGTTCAGCATCACTCTTTCTTCTCTTCTTCCTAGGCCTTCCAATTTGGGGATGATGATCTGGTGGGATAATGGTATTTGGAACATTGCACTTTTCCCAAAACTCTGGTGATCTAGTGGGATTAATCTTAGACCTATACATATCTTCCCATGTTGATAGCCAGTGAGATGGATGAAAATAGGACTCTGGTATGGCAGTTTCAATCCCATTAGTGGCCATGTTCCAAATGGATGCAACTGCATGTTTGCAGGGTATCCCACTCGATTCCCATCTCCTACAACTACAATTTCTATCCTTGATGTTTACTACACATTGGTCACCCCAAGGACCATTCACTTGATACAATTCACCCCCATTCCACTCAACCTGAGTATAAAAGTATAGAAATTAACTATTGACCTAGAAGAAATGAAACTGTTAAAGAATTCAAAAGTGTAGATTACCTTTAATTGTCCATTTGTCCTGCTTCTTTAACAATAACCTTGAAGATCCTAGCAGCATGAGGGGTAAGGGGGCCATCAGTCTTGCTTATCACCTTCTGAACATTTACTATCCTTTTCATAAGGTATTCTCTTATGAATTCCAAACAAGTTATGATTGGCTTGTCCCTTCCTTCTACCAGTTGCCTGTTCAAAACTTCACACATGTTGTTCAAAAGGACATCACACTTTGCCCTGCCTGTAATGTCATGAATGAATATGTTAGACTGTTTCAGCATTCATAAAGCATATAATATACCAATTAAACATACTAGAAAAGTGACTTTTTGACCAATGTTGTGGTGGAATCTTCTTTAACCACTCATATGCTTCTTTGTTTTGAGCTTTAAATGCTTCCAGGTTTCTGTCAAACATCTGAACAGTTGTTGAGGAGGCACACTTCCATAACAAATCTTTATACATCTGCCCTCTCCATGACAGCTTCATGTTATCATAGATATGCTTTACACAATACCTATGTTCAGCACGTGGAAAAGTCTCTGCAATTGCTGGTATCACACGCTAATATAAAACAAGTATCTATGTTGAGATAACAATAAGACTTAAAGTAATTTAAAAACAAGATAATTAGTAATCATACCTTTTGCCTATCAGTTATGAAGGTAAAGTTTGAGTTGCTGAATAGATTGAGATCATCACCAAGCCAATCAAGAAACCATTTCCAGCTATCTTTTGTTTCGGCCTCCACAATAGCATAAGCAAATAGGTAAATTCCATTGTTTGGATCTAACCCTACTGTTGTCAGCACTTGACCAGGGAATGGGCCAGACAAAAAACAACTATCCAACCCCAAGAAATCTCTCTTTCCTTTCTTAAAACCCTCTTTCAAAGCACCTAAACATATATAAACCCTCTTGAACTTCCTTTCAAGAACTCTTATGGGGTCATTTGGTCTTTCTAGATCAATCCTAACAGTTGTATCTGGATTCTGTTTTTGTAATTCACCAAGATAATCTCTCAGCATTGCATACTGCTTTGTATAATCACCAATGACTCTTTCTTTGGCCATCTGCTTAGCTCTTTGCATTTTTTGTTTTAAAATCCCAACCTCAAGTTTTTTCTACAACTGATCTTTAAGAGCACTCAAAGGAATTTTTGGATTAGGTTTAATTGTTTCCTCTACTTCTTTTGACAAGAAGGTTGCTGTGCATTTCTTCACAGTTCTTGACTGTAAACATTTGTGAACATCATAAAAAGTTTTCACTTGCCATGAATCCTCATTTGGCAACTTTGAGCAGTGCAAAGACCAAGGGCATTCAGGTTCACTAGGTTTAATAGAGACACTTTTTGACCTAATTTTAGAGCCACTAGCTGTTTTGGACTTAATGGGCTTACCCTTAACTTCTAGCCCATCATCTGGCCCATTTACTCCTGGGTCATTATTATATGTAAAATTTGGTATCTTTCCTCTACAAGCTGCCATAACCCTAAGCTTTTCATTCTTTTTTAGCCACAACTCTCTTCTTTGTTCAACTGCTACCCTTGTGACCATCTCCTTTATGAGTTTTCTATTACCAAAAGTTTGACCAACAAAGAAATTTTCTTTCCATATATTACCCTCACTACCAGCATGAACCTTATTCATCTTACACACCTTCCTTAATGCTTTTCTCCTCTCACCTTCATCAACTGAATCACTCCCACTAACAAACTCTTCATGATCAACATCCTCATCCTGTACCACCTCAGTAACGTTTTCTACATTATCTAAACATTCAACCCATTCTGCATTTGTATCTATGTTACTCCTAAATTTAGCCGTATCAACCTCTACATCATTCATCAATTGGTCTTCATCAACTACAAAGTCACTATCATCACTGTCACTATATGAACCATGTTCACTATCTGAACCATGGTCACTCTTAGAACCATCTACATTTGGGCTTTCATTCTTACTTGACTGGCCTACATTCTTATTCAACCTTCCAACCTTGTTTATGCAATTCCTTAACCACTCACCCTCACTTACATCAGTTTCCACATTTTCTAGTACCTCATGAGTATTATCAATTACATTTTCTAGCAAAGCAGGTTCTACAAACTTAGGTTTCTTAGAAACAGAGTGATCAACATATAAATCAATAACCTTATACTTAGCTACATTCTTCAACAATTCCAACACATCATTATCAGTTTCTAATTTTCTTATACCATTATCTAAATCAGAGTTACGTAACTTAAAATAAAAGTGCATACCTACTGATTCATATCCTAACTCTTTCATCATATTGGCAACATCCTGAACAGAGAACTGGTCAGAATCAATTGTGTCAATCCAATTGACCTTCCCCCCTTTGTAACGTCTCTTAGGAGGGCTTGTGAATTCACCTCCATGGTTAATCTTTAGACAAAAAACGGTTGGAAGCTCACCTAATCACACAAAAACCAAATAACATTAGAAACTCAGTGTTACATTGTAAACAGAGTATCAACATGGCCACAAAAAAAAAAAAAAAAAAAAAAAAAAAAAAAAAAAAAAAAAATTACTATAATCATGGTGGGGATTTGAAGCTGAACCCTTTTTACAGACTCTCCATTCACATAACATTGCTTAATTCGATTTTCCTATATCTAGGGTTTAATTGAATTGGCGGGTTTTAGAGATATTTTTGGTGGGTGTGTGAATCTGCTAACCTTAGGGATGAAAACTGAGTTGCTAGGGTTTGATAAGAGGTATGTATTGGCGCCAAATGTAAATTACCAATAATACCCCCCGAACATTAGTATTCTTTAAGGATTTAACGGTCAACTGACGGATATGTTGGTCAAAGGACCAAATCCGTATGGGTCGTAAACCACAGGGACTGGATCCGAGATTTTTAAAGAATATGGACCATTTTCGAGTGACCCGACAAACCACAGGGACGATGTTTGATATTTACTCTTAAATTTGTGTCAAGACACATGAAACGATCAATGTTATCGATTATCAAAATATGTTTTGTGAAAATTTTTTAGTAGTATAACTATCAGTATTAAAATAAATGTCTACTTTCATATTGCATAAAGTTTAAGAGCTCCCACTAACTATCCTTTTACCAATCAAATTTTATTACTACCTTCTACTGATCAAATACATTTACTAAAATCACTTTTGATTAGTTGAAACACAAAGTAAACAATGTGTTCTCAAGTATCATTTAAGAAAGAAAAGTAAAGAAAATGAAGTGAAACAAAAATGGTTGTGTTCACGAGTATCACTTAAGAAGGAAAGCAAAATGAAAATAAATGAAAAAAAGATGATTTGATTGATTTTGAAGTAAAAGGTTTCTCCTTAAAACTAGGCTGAAATTAAGCTCAAAATGTTTAGAGCAACAAAGATATTGTATTTCCTAAGCAAATATTTTGAAAACTTATATGAAGTTTAAGTCCCACATCGGTCAATGAGCAAAAATTGAGCTTGTTTATATAGTGTGGTGTGCCAAGTTAGCATAAGTTGCTAATAGTATTATTTACTAGCAATTGATCTATTTGTGGGTATAGTTAAGTATACCCACCAATATGCGAAGTGCTTGTAACTTATACAATTCCTCAACTTTTTGTAACGCAATGGATATTCACGCGTGTAGGGGGAGTTATAACGCGTCAACCTTGTTAAAAAGACCCATGATAACACGTGAAGTGTAACGCAATGGATTGACTGGAACCCATCTTCACGCGTGAAGGGGGAGTTATAGCGCGTCAAGCTTGTTAAAAAGACCCATGATAACACGTGAAGTGTAACGCAATGGATTGACTGGAACGCATCTTCACGCGTGAAGGGGGAGTTATAGCGCGTCAAGCTTGTTAAAAAGACCCATGATAACAAGTGAAGTGTACCACAATGGATTGATTGGAACCCATCTTCACGCGTGAAGGGGGACTTATAACGCGTTAAGCTTGTTAAAAAGAACGATGATAACACGTGAAGAGAAAACAAAATGGGTGGTTCAGTGGTCGTATTCTTCGAATGAATTTTTGATGATTTTGTGTCTTTATGGGTTATGTTGATCTTAGGCTAATGTGGCAACCTTATTACACCATGACTACACTAAATCATGTGTTTAGTCGGTGAGAAATACCTCATTTTTAAAGAAAATTTTGTATAGGAAAATGAAAAAGATGAAAACCCGTTTAGTCACATTTTTTTCCAACAATTTTTTGAAAAAGTGAAAATTCTCACTTTTCAAATTTTAACTAGAAAAATGTAAACCCCAATATACAATTCTTCATTTTTTTCTCTCTAAAAAAAAAAAAAAAAAAAAAAAAAAAAAAGAGACGGGGATTTCATAATCTAGCATTCAATTATCTCATTCTAACCCTAATCACCATTTGTAACATCTTCACCTTTCATCTTCGATGTCTCTGCCCACCGTCGCCGGGTTTACAAAAAGGAAAAATATAATTGAATTTAAACAAGTTTTCAATAACTTTTCTCTTTGAATAATAAAGTAATTAACTTCTTAAAGAATCAAAAACAAAAAACAAATAAATTAACAAAAGAGTATCTAGAATCCCAAACTCAAACTAGAGTTCGCCGTCCACCCTCACGTTACATTACAACACATGGCCTGCGCTTTTAAATCCATCTCCAATACCTCACAGTCAACCAACCAACAGTTAGTTTTTCTCTCCGTCCAACCAATGGTGCCCTTTCTGTTAAGCTTCTAGGCCAAATTAAAATGTGTGAGGATGAAACTGCAATTTTGGTTTTAGTTTGTTCTATAGAAGGGGAAATGTAGTCTATTTTGGTGAAGTCCTATGGTAGGAAGGATGATGCCTTCGCTTTTCTCAAGTTTGATGCTATTGAGTATGAGGATGCATGCTATACCTTAGCATTGAATGGCAGGCAATGGAAGCGAAATGTAGTCCTTTTTTGGTGAATGGTGAGTTAGTTGTATACATTTTGAGGTTGTTGAATAAAGTAGTTTCATAGATAATAGTTGCTCTTTTAAAGTTGTTTTTCAATTTTCAGTCATAGTACTAGTTGAGCTGATGTATGTTTCTGTATTTTGGTACATTAATATATAGTTCACTATTTTGACCAAAAAAAATGAATATTTAGTTAAAACACACGTGTATAATACGTGGTTTGGTTCGGGTAAATGTCGATATTTGAAAATAAAAACCGAAACCGAACATTTATGAGCGGGTTTATTTGGTTTCGGGTTTTGCGGTTTCGGTTCAGTTAGGATTTTTGCAGCTTCGGGTTTCTGCCCGGTTTATCAATTTTTTGGTTTAGAACACCGTGGCCCAGCCCAATGCGAGTAAACAATATCTTGGCCCTTTGTAACAATTTAACTAAACTAAACCGACATAAACAACTATATATACAAAACCGATGAGCTAAATTTACACATTGTAGGGTTTATTAAGTTCCAAAAAAGAAATTAACGCTAGGGTTTTCATGGCAACGATTACTGAAAGTTTATCGGAGGATTATTTTATACCTGATGAAGTTTTGATTGAAATCTTACTTAGATTACCTTTACTTTCGCTTCAGCTTTTTAAATCCGTCTCCAAACACTGGTTATCTCTCATAACTTCCTCATATTTCGTTCGCCGTCTTCAGAAGCCTAGAATCAATACTCCTTGCGGTATATTTATCCGTAAACGTGATTATTATGAATATTATGATTTTGTGACGCTGGGTCCGAAAGTTAATTTAATCTCATCATTACTTTGTTGTTACAGTATTATGCAATCGTGTAATGGTTTACTTTTACGCATAAATCCTTATCCGTCCATCTGTTATTACTCTGTAAACAATCCATTAACTAATCTCATTAAGAAAATTCCATTTCCACTATATTATCGGTCCACTGATATGATACTAGCTTTTGATCCAACTAAATCACCTTACTACAAACTCGTGACTACTCAAAAGAAAAACGACCTGCATAATCATAATTGGGAGCAAGATTGGGTGGAAGACCGGGAGCAAGATTGGGGAAAAAACTGGGAGGAAGATAGTGATACTGAACGAATACTAATTTACTCCTCGGAAACTGGCAAGTGGAGAATATGTGGTCCACCCTTTCCCAAAGATAGGCTTTGGGTTAATTTTTCGAATGGAATATACTGGAATAAAGCCATTCATTGGATAAATTATTCTGATAAGTTGCATTACAAGTTTGATATTGTAGACCATCCAATGATAACGAACATACCAGCTCCGGCTTTAATACACAAGAAGGGTCGTAAGGGTTGTTTTGAAAACATCAATTTGTTTGAGTCTCGTGGCAGTCTGCTCCTTTTAATGAAGGATAAAAGTGTTCGCTACCATGTTTTCGAGATGAGGGAAGAGGCTTCTAAATGGTCGCGTAAGTACATTGTTGATCATGATCTTAGTGATATTGTTCCCTGGTACACTTGTTTTCTATGTATTGTTTTGGGAGAAAGAGAAGGTGATTCATATATGGTGATAGAATCAAATAAGAAAATTGTACGATACAACTTTGTATCAAAGGCTGTTTCTGCACTGGGTAATTCCGTACAATATCACAATTCTAGTTGCCGATATCACAATGCTGGGGGCTGCTTTCCAATAATTGCATCGTTAGCTGGTGTTTGATTCTGCTCGATCATCTTTGTTGCAGGTTTGACTTTTGAATCTTAAATCTTGTAACGTGACAACATCTTTTATATGCTTAATTAGTTTCCTTGTTTAATAATTACAGTGCTGGTATAAATTCTACTTGCTTAGTTTCATCAAGTATTATTTTGGTGCTATTAAGGTCGGACGAGCTAATAACTTCTGAATTAACATAAACAATTTCCTTTTAGAATTTATTAGGCCTACTCATAAATTCTGAAAAGACCTGGAATTACGCTTATCTTAGGTTGAGCCATAGGCCGACGGAATAAACCAAAAGCGACTGTTGTCATTTCTAGTGTCTTAAAGCCCACAACAATTTCATCTGATGACTTCTAAACCAATCTAGAACCAATTTCAGAAAATTATAACAGCCTATATCTAGAATAATGGTCATAAGCTATTAGTTTCCAGAATCAATGTTGGTCGTGACCTGCTCCCAAGATTTATAAAATGTGAATATTGTAAGTTCTTCCGTTCCAACTGCAAATAAAGGGTAGCACTTTTTCGTCACATAAAAATCCGGTTGCTTTATTATGGTTCGTTGGAAGCTTACTGATTAATCTCTATTCCAGGCTCTAAACAACAAGAAGATACATGCAGTAGAGGAAGGAGATATGTCATCTATGCCTCTATGGAAGTTGTTTGGTATAATCAGTGACCGGTGGTTATGATGAAAAAATTATTTATGAGAAGTTGTGATCAAGAGAAGTCTACCTTAATGGTGATTATATGCAATTTTGATTAGTCAACTTTTAACGATATATATATGGCTTATTGGCTTTGGTTTGTTCATATCTGAGTAGTTAAGATCATATAATTTATACATCTAGATATGTAATTTATTCTCACTTGGATGTGTGTGTATTGCTTATCGAATCCGACACTAGGGCAATGCTCATTTAGGAGTTTGTGTTAGTAAATTGGGTTAGGGTGATAAAAATCTTGGATATCTTCATGAATCTTGTAAGTTCACTTTCCGTATAAATTATTTCGACTTTATTGTTGCCTGGGTATCATATAATCCTTATCGGGATAATTTGAAAAGAACACTTTGTTTCTAGGCACAAGAGAATAAAGCAAAACAGAGAGAATTGTGTGAATTTGTAAATTTAATAAGACGAGAGATGTTTGTTAAATAAAAAACATAAATGACAGTTAATGGCGGTTAAATTCGGTTAAAACCGGGTAAGTCATTTGGAGCACTAAATATACCGTTTGAGTCGGGGCGCTACCCCGAACCCTATTGTGGTCGTTGTCCCCAGACCCCAACGAGGGGAGCCCCCTCGACCCCGCCCGCTCACCTGGGAGCGGGACCTCAGCAAGGGGCTTTGCCCCTTGACCCTTGCATCTTTGTCTGGGCGAAAACATATTAGCTCAACGAGAGTGTTCTCCACACTTTTCTAACTCGTATCCGAGCTTAACATATTTTACATTGGTGTCTAGTAAATCGCAATTACCTAAAATAGTCGATGATAATAAAATCACCAACAGTTTCTAAGTGCACCTGCTTAGTAGAAACTATTAATTCTGGTTTTTATAATTATAACAGTTAGAACTATGATTAAGGTTATCGCATAGTAATAGCCTCGTGCCTACTCACTCCTTTGGATGACTTATGATGTTGATGAAGGTACTACACGGATGTGTTAGTTTACACATGTTTTTATTGTAATGAATGGAATGTAATAGCTACATTTGGTTACATTCCAAATCTTCCGCTTTAAGAATAAGATTCAGGGGAAATTGCATATATATCCTTTTAAAAGTTTAAAATTACATATATATATATATATATATATATATATATATATATATATATATATATATATATATATATAGGGGGCTTTATTTTCATAACCCTCTTAAATGCGGGAACTGCGAGAACCACCTTTTTACAACTAATAATGCACAATGTACATCATTTAATGCTCCATAACATTTTGTTATTTTTATTTAATTCAAAAGGGTATAATAGTAAAAGACATTTTCATATTACTTTTTTTTTTCTTTTTTTTAATTCATGTTTTTTATAAATAATAAAATTCGGAATTTTTTTTTTATTTTTTTAATTTTTATTTTAGTAAAAGATGATTTTTTTTTTTTTTTTTTTTTTTTTTTTTTAAAGAAATGTTATTTTCCAGAAGTAGTGCATAGGTGTTTTTATGTACTAATTTTTTTCATTTTATTTTCCAGATGTAGTGCATAGGTGTTTTTGAATAATTTTAGAACATGCATGTTTTTCAAATAATAAGGTGCATATATGTTTTTTAGATAATGTAAATTTATAACAAAACAAGAACATAAATGTTACATACAAAATTCAATATCAATTGAAATACAATTAAAAAACAAATTTCTAAAAAGTATAAATACATGAATCTAATCGATCAATACATGCCTGCACTAATATATATAACGAAAACGGACATATGTGCACACTCATTATTATCAACATTTTTAGAAGTTGGACATATATGCACGCATTCAATAATCATATTTCTTCAAACGCCGCATTGTATCTATGTGTGCATCCACTGCTAGATCTTCATTGCTATCACCATCTTCATTAATCTGATACAAAATGCCCAAAAACAATTAAACCTTAACCAAGTAGTGTAAGTAACTTTTTAATCATAATAACTAGCCTTACATATATGCACAATCTAAAACATATATGCATCCATTTAAAACACACATGCACCATTCCAATGAATTTTAAGTTAACTTTAAAACACGTATGCACCTACTTACGTATTTGCACCGACTAAAAATATGTACTGAATAACATGTATGTTCTATGAAAACCAAAATGTGTACTGAATAACATGTATGTTCTACGAAAACCAAAATGTGTACCGAATAACATGTATGTTAATAACATGAAAAACAACCATGTTCAATGTAAAAACAAGTATGTTCAATGAATAACATGTATGTTCTATGAAAACCAAAATGTGTACTGAAAAACAAGTATGTTCACCAAAAAAACAAGTATGTTCAAACACGAATTCCATGTTTAATCTATACATGTATTATCTACACATGAAAAACAGCCATGTTCAATGTAAAAAACAAGTATGTTCACTGATACGAATATATTGGTTATAAAAAGTACCATCTAGACCCTGATACGAATATACTATCATTGAGTGAAAACGATGAAATAACTAACAGCTAGAAGTTTGAAAGGTCGATTGGCTCTCGAATCTCGAGTGATCCCAAATTTATTAATAATCATTTTGAACTATGAAAACTCAACATAATCAGAATAGTAACCTATCCCTACTTATATCGGTCCTAACTAGAAACCCAAATCTCATAAATTACGAAAACAATTATTATCTTAATCCCAATTCTAATAATAATGCCTTACCTAATAAAAATACTAATATGACATTCATTTTATATAGACTAATATCTATGGATCAATAATAAATATTTGTTCTTTTTTCTTTCTTTACTTTTTGTATAGACACCATTTTAGCGAGATTCCATATGAGCAAGAGTTGATGATGACAGCCTAACTACAGCTTCTCAAAAAGGAATCATAGTTTAATTGTGTTAATAAAAAAATATATGCTTTATAAAGTACACACCTCAGATCTGAAATATCACCGTGGGCATTCAACATTCAAAAGTATAGGCCTGAACCTGCAACATAATCAAATATAGGATTACATCACCAGGAGGTTCAACTTATTAACACCTGCAAAATCAAAAAAGTTTAAACTGTTGTACGCATGTACAATTTTTTCAGGTTCAGGGCAGAACCATTTTGGGATGTCCCATGTCACTGATGAAAAGAGGGGATCTGATCGGATGCAGCAGCCATTGGTCGGATCTAATTAGGATGGATGCCGCCGCCACTAGTCAGATCTGATCGGATGTCGCCGTCGCCGCCTCTGATCGGATCTAATTAGGACGGGATGCGGATGCCGCCGCCGTTGATGGTGGATCTGATCGGATCTATAGATATGGTATTGAATGGATTTAGTTTCGATCATGGTGGCAGGTTATATGTGATAATACATGAAAGTGGTGGCTAGGGTTTTTTATAAGGAGAGAATAAAAATTGTTGTAAATCCCCGTGATATTAGTGAGAGTAAATGTAGGACAGTTTTTGATAAAATATAAACTTCCTATAATACCCTTTCATCTTTACAAATTATGACCTAATCTTTAGTTTAATTACATTAATTGCACAATTCATCATAGCCATTGATCAAAAGATCTAACGGTTCAAAGGGAGTTCTCGCAGTTCCCGCACTTAACAGGGTTCTGAAAATAAAGTTACACTATATATATATATATATATATAGTGAGACTTTCTTGCGAGAACCATTTTATCTGCGTGAACTGAGAGAACCACCAAAAACATACATGCACGCCTTCAATAATTGTATTTTTGCACATATGTTCTAAAAACAACATATATGTTTTAAAAAAAACATAGTTGTTCTAAAGAATTTGATAAGAAATTGGAAATACAAAAATTTTCTTTGAAGGTGTGCATGTATGTTCTTATAAGGCGTGCAACGACAATATTGCGGCCTTGTGTAAGGTTTTTGTGAAAAAAGAGGATGAGTTCATGATGATATTGAAGAACATAGGTGGATACTTACGATTATTGATGATTTGCATGTATTTTTATTTTATTTTAAAAGGCGTGCATGTATGTTTTTTGTGGTTCTCTCAGTTCTCGCAGATAAAATGGTTCTCGTAAGAAAGTCCCCCTATATATATATATATATATATATATATATATATATCCAACCGAAAATCATATATTTGGCATCAAATCTACTATCTATATAAAACAAGGTTTTTGAAGCTAATCTCCTCTCCAAAAATACTGTAAATTCGACACGTGGCATTTTCCACTATCCAATGGTCCAGAATGCTTTGACTTCTAAAAATGTCTAACCAAACAATTCTAGGCGGAATACCAATTGGGAGACTCATTTGATAGGAATACTAACAAAATACACACACAACTCTCTCTCACTCATTCATCATAAAACTATGAACCCTACAAAAATACCCAGCCGATCTATCAAAAACACACATCTACAAAATCACTATCCATACCAATTAAGATTCTATATGATAAATCAACATATTCGTTTGTGGTTATCAACTAATAACCACAAACCCGTTCGTACGTTATCAACTACAAATCAAAAACATGATGAGTGTATAGGTACCTTAGATCTGATTTGAAAATTGATACGTTATCCATCATATTGTTTGTTTTTTATTGATTATAATTATTTTGATTGATTTTGTTTTGTATTATTTAGGTATCGTTATATTGTTGGTCGAATCTTGAAACAATCATCTGGGAAACGTGACGAATGTTAGTGATTTGTCGTTTTTTGTCTATTTGTTCATCCAGCCGATCTATCAATATTGTTGGTCGAATCTTCAAACAATCATCTGGGAAACGTGACGAATGGTAGTGATACGTTATCCATCATATTGTTTGTTTTTTATTGATTATAATTATTTTGATTGATTTTGTTTTGTATGATTTAGGTATCGTTATATTGTTGGTCGAATCTTCAAACAATCATCTGGGAAACGTGACGAATGGTAGTTATTTGTTCATCCAAAAACTATTCAGGTTGGATTCTTATTTGATTTTTCAGTCCTTATATGTTGTAGCATAATTTAATTTCGATTTGATCATCATAACATCAAAATTCTAAATGTTCAATCACAATTTTATTTTCATTTGATCATCATAACCACAATCGAATATGTTCTGTTAAAAAAAAAATGTCTTCCTAAGTTTAAAATATCTTCATAAGATTAAAAAATGTCAACTTTTAATGCAGTTAATTTTAAAAAAAAAAATCCCCAAAATTTCGCCCCAAAATAAATATTCCACAACCGAATTCCCTGAATATTTCGGATAATTAAAATTTTCAAATACTTTCCTTACTTATCCAGATCAATTTTTGAATTTTTGAAACCTTTTTACCCTAATCCTCCATCTATATAAAGGCATTTCATATGCACAGACTATCACTTATCTCTACCTTCTCCTACTTTTTATAGTTTTGGTAAAAAATAAAATTACTTTTGTTATTAACATTTCTATTGATGCCTTTTCTATATACACCAGTTATCAAATGATTAATTTTGTATTTGTTTTGTAGATACAACAATGGAACAAAATACCACTCTCTTGTGTGACATCGACCCTATGTTAGATGACGTCAAAATACTAGCTCGCTGCATTAGCATCTGGAAATCTCACCCTGCCGGAAAGCCTCATGAAGTTTGGAGCTTAGACATGGTGTTGCAAGATGAACAGGTATCTTTATACACAAACTTTAAAATTCACAGTTTTATATTAATACATTCCACTGCAATAATATATTAAGTTTTATATGCTTTATATGTTTTAAATAAAAAGTATATTCCTATTTTCAGGGGAATCGTGTGCAAGCAACAGCAAGGACAAAGGAAGTAATCAATAAGTATCGCCTTTTGATTGATGAAGGGTCATGCTATCGTATCAGCAATTTTGGGGTTGGTGAGAATGGGGGAAACTATCCATTCTTAAATCATCGATACAAAGTATCGTTCTTTAGGAACACTGATGTTACAAGGGTTCCCGGCTGGGAGAGTAACCCCCGTGGGTTCAAGTTTGAACCTTTTACCAACTTTTTCACCAAAGAATTCACAAAAAATGATGTTGTCGGTGAGTTATTGTTAATATAAAATCATTGGTAATTTTTACATTGTGTTTATTTTGTTATAATGCTTTTGATGATTCATCCGCAGATGTCATTGGAACTATTGTCTCCATTACGGAGCCTCAACCCTTCAACAACTATGGAGTGGAAAAAATAAGGAGAAATGTCCTGCTAGAGGATGTCGAGTATGAATCTTCTTATCCCTACATCCATTTTCTTTTAACTCTTAATGTATTTATTGTTTTGTATATATTAACAGTGGCAAACAACTTGAGTTGTGTTTCTTTGATGAATGGGCTGAAAAGTTCACGAAATATGCCGAAAACCCTGTCTCGGTTGGTCATGCTGTCATGATACTTCAACTTGCGAGAGTGAAGTATTTTAATAGTAAGTGCTCACAACCATATAAAACTATTTTATTTTTTCATTTAAAATTTTGCCCGTCTCATTTTTTATTCTCTTTTTTAGAGAAACCATCTGTGCGCCCCGGTCTGTTTGCATCCAAAATTTACATCAATGATAAAATACCAGAGATTGAAGCATTCAGAAAAAGGTTATTTATTATACTTCATCTTACGTTTACGCAACTTAAGCATATCATTTAAAGTGTATCCTTAAATTTGTACATTTTATACTCCTTTATAGGTATGCTGATATACCAGGGTATGATCCTTCAAAGTATAGAATAACTGTGTTCTCACCCGCCAAAAAAATTGTCAGTTCTTCTGATTTTTTGGATGGTGCTGTCAAAACAATGGTTGGAACTATACACGACTCTAACACTGTAAGTTATGAAATTTATTAGTCCTTCATGACATTTTAATGACATATACTATTGATTTTTACATCCTATAAAACACGTTGCTATACTGTTTTACATTTTGTTTTAGGCATGCCATATGATTGTTTATGCGAAAGTGCACAAAATCCATAGAGAGAATGGATGGGCATATCTTGCCTGCAAGAGGTGTGGATGCTCTGCCAAAGAAATTGAAGGAACTGCTTCTTCATCCAGCGCCTCCAAATTCAAGAAACAACAAACTTGGCATTGTAAACAACATGATGATATCACTGCTGTTGGATTCCGGTATGCAGCCCAAACATCCTACTACCTATTATGTACTTTGTTTTACAATAATTATGCTGTATTATTTTTACTATTTATTAACCTGACATTCACTTATCGTTATTGTAGGTACAAGGTTATCATCCGAGTCATTGACGATACCGGTTCAGCATCATTATTGCTTTTTGATGATTTGGTGTACAAGCTGTCTGGTGTTCACTGTCAAAATTTGATCAACCAATATGGAGAAAATCATGAAGACTATTTCCCAGATGAACTTAATACCATGATCGGGAAAAAATTGTTATTCCGTTTCGAGTACACAGATTTCTGTAAAGATAAGAATCACCATGTTTATCAGGTCAAGATGATGTCTGATGAAGATGGCATCATAAATTCCTTCAAATCGGATTTCATTAAAGAGGTAAATACATACCTGTACCAAACACTCTTTTATAAATTTATAGTGTATACCAACTATTTAAAAATTTATGATGATGATAATTATTCCAATTCATTATTTTAGGAAGTTATTAATGTTGAGGATCTCCAAACTCCAATTTCATCTGGACCTCACTCATCCAAATTATCAGTTGATGATGCCATACCTTTCAACATTGAAGTCACACCACCCACTTCCAAAACACTGCAATCTGATGGTTCAGAACCAGTTGTGACACCAACCAATTCCAAAACAAATGAAGATGGTCATTCTGAGGCAGGGAGCTCTGGATCTCTCAAACGTACCATAATTGATCTGGATGCCTATACCGAGCCTGTTGAAGAGACTAAGAGAGGAAAGCACTTGGTGGAGGTCAAAATAGAGCCAAAAGATTGATCAATTTGCTCTTTGCTATATCATCTTCTCATTTTAAAACATTAATGTTTGTTTTTTGCATATGTTTTTCTGTTGGACTATGTCTTTCGTAATTTTGTTTCTTTGCGTTATGATGTTTACACATTTGAATAATTGGTTGGTTGTTGTCTTTGGGGGTGTTGTCCCAAAGCAGACTCTGCTCTTTTCATTTTATGAAGATGATATGTTATGTTTACTTTCTATTCCAAATTTCTCTTTGTACAATTGTCTTCTATTTTATATAAAGAATGAAAACTTTAGAATATGAATATGAACACTTTAACCTGTTGTTTTCATATTGCAACTTTTCATTCTAAGTTCCCTATCCAACAATATGATTAGGTAATTACTTAGTTTGTATCATCCTAAGTAATTCATATTTCATTAATACGAATATGAAATAATTATTTATCTGTTAATAAGGTTGAATCATCCTAAGTATCAAATATCGGTCCAAACATGAAAAGTGAAACATTGTTTATCTGTTAATAATTATTAAAATCAAATTTGTGATCCTTCAAACTTTTTTTTTCAAAATAAAATTACAAATAACTATTTGATCAGTCATATTTATTAAAAATTCGTGCAACCCATCAATTAACTTAATATTAGGTTAAAAAAAATCCATAACCTTTAATTTAAAAACAATCAAATTCATCAAATGTAATCCTTTCCAACATTAAATCAATTTGAAGAAAAATAATCGCAAATATTTGACCTTCATTAACCGAATATTATCTAAAAATAATATACATGATTATTGCTAAATTACCCTAAAATAATGTAACAAACATTCAAAATGATTTGGAAACTACTTTAAATATATATTATCTCACATATCTATTCCTAAAATTAAGAGCTTACTTATCTATATATATGGGTTACTCTTTAGTCTTCCAACCATAAAAAAATTTTCAATCTTACGTTGGCCAAAAAAATGTCAAATCCAGATTCCCACAAGGTGTATATTATTTATAATACGTTTTCCATTCTTTTTTATATCATTTGCTTTGTTAATATCATACTCATTTGTTATGATTTTAAGTAGTTATCTATTTATATTTCATGTTGTCTTTGTATATATGCAGGAAACAAAAAATCAACAAAAATTAGAAGAAAAACAACATTCTCTTGAATCAAAAAATGTACCTGAAGTCATTCAGATATCCGATGATGAAGTGGTATAAATTACAAAAGCTTATTTAAAATACGTATAATAAAATAATTATTTTCACATTTGAGTATAGGGTTAATCAATTTATACAATTATGCAGCCGTTGACTGTCACATCTAAGCGTCGACGGTTAATGAAAAATGGTAACTTTGTTGGCAAGAATGTCGTTGAGCTTATTTCTTCGGATGAAGAAAATACATTAAAGAAAAAAGAAATTCTTGATAAAAATAATCTTAATATTGACAAAAAGGTATGTTATTAACAATTATTTCATTACTTTGTTATTTCTAATTGCTTATTTTTCCACAATTGTTGTAAAATAAATTATCCTTATATGATACGTTTTGAATATAGGTGTTTGATGATGATGTTCCATTAAGGTTCACGCGTTCAAAACAAATAGGAAAGACTTCACTATCCAAACACAATAAGTATACACTTATTGATGAGGACACGGATGAAGAAAGTGGAAATAAGAATATCATTGATGATTTTAGCACTGACGAAGCTACTGATGAAATCCAATATTCTAACAAATTCACTAGTGATCAAGCTGAAGATGATTTACAAGTTTCTCCAACTGTTAGTGATGAAGTTACCTACAAGGTCGATGATGTAGATGGTATTGATTTAGAAAATTCTGAAAGCCGTAGTGATGAAGAAACAGATGATGTTGCAAGTTTGGAAGATTTCATTGATGATGCAGATGTTGATGATGATTATGATTCAAAGTCTGAAGATTCCGATGATGATTTTTAATGCTTACACCTTAAATTCGACATTATGAACGTGTCCCAAATAAGTGTTTTCTTTGTTACATTTTCTTAGATTGTTTTTGTTTTCTCAAGTCTATCAAAGGGAATATTGTTGATTTCATATCATTTGTATTGCCTTTAATAAAACAATGCCTCTTCAATGAAAATATTTTTCGTTATTAAACATATGATATGTTGCTATATCAGACATTGTGAATAAACTTCTTTGTCAAAATATCCAAATACCACCTAATAGCAATCGCACAAAATAACTTCAACTTGATTCGTCCTAATCAAAGTCATTACATATTTGAAAAACAAGTTTTCATAAGCATACCACCTAATCTATCAAACATTATTTATTTTCAAATCTATTATATATATCTATCTTAACTAACAAAGATTTTTTAAAGGTGAAAGTATTATTTTTTGGCCGCAAAAATATTAAAAAACAAAATGTCAACGACATCATCCATAACATGAACCACTTCTACACCCTTAATTAATCTTTACTAAAAAATGACACATAAGTTATCAGGAAATTTACATTTCAACATCATCTTATAAACTTAGGAACAATGCAACAACTATGTTTCATACTAAACCTACCACAAATCACTAACTTCATCAAATAAATCATGCAATTAATCTAATCAAACATACTATTTCATAAACAATAGATCAACAATATTTACATATCATTAGTAGATTGGAAATTTTTTTAGATAAAAAAATGATAGAAATACTAACCTTTCAATTTTTAGGTGTAATGACTGAGATGACAAGTGATATGAGGCAAATGAAAATATTTGTATTGAGCCAAGAGATAACTTTTAATGAGGGTAATGATGTAGGATAGACTTTTTACGCAATTTGCATGTAGTCAAATATTTCAGCAAGGGTATACAACTCGATTGGGCTAAGTTAAAACATATCTTAGGTCATTTTTTAAGTGGGCTTTATAAATTGTGAACAAGTAAAGTGTGATTGGATTGGGCCTCATTTATTTAACTTTTAAAATTTTGAAACATCTATTCTTATACGTTTTTTTAGGTTACAAATTGGTAATCACTTTTCATAATCTCAGAGATAACAACAAATGATAACAATAATCGTTATGTGAAGATCATTGATACGCATCTCAATTACAAGGAAGATTAGATGAATAACAAAAAGAATACCCGGCAACCTATTCATTCAAATAAACAAAAAGAGAATTGTAATCCTAACATTGTGAATAATGTTTCACAATCTTCAGGAAAACAAGTCAATCATTCAAACCATGGTATAATGTTTCACGAATGTTTTGTATTTGTGTTTGTTAAGAAACAAAGTATGATTATCAACATCATTTTAACTATTATTATTGCACAATACTTACCTTGCAGATGATCCTCACAATGGAAAAAGGAGAAAGTCTGTTACAGGTACATCATAAACTTTTGTCATGTTTGTCGATTAAGAAATAGCATTTGTCTAATTTTCGTTGTTAATTTTTTTAAAGCTAATACGAGGAATGAACCGGTCTCTATGTTTGATGCTCATAATCTCAACTATCAACCGATATATATGCCAACTACTAATATTCCAGTTGGAAGACCGTTGAATGTTGTTAACCCACTTTCTACCATACGACAACGTAGTAGTACGCTATCAGACATCAGATTAGGTAATTACTATTCGGAAGTAAACCGTTTAAGCCATTATTTATATTTTTTTTTGCAACACATTGATTTGTATATATTTTCATAACAAACAGTGTTTGTATAATTTTTTGTTCTAACCTTTTTTAAAAGCTGATACGAGGAATGAACCAATGTCTATGGTTGATGCTAATATTCTCAACTATCAACCGATATATATGCCATCTATAATATGCAAGTTTCAAGAACGTCAAACGTTGTAAACCCATTTTCTTTAACACGACAACCTAATGACAATATTGTCCCAGAATCCGGAAACATACCAATACCAAAAATGGCACCTGGACGTCCCCGTAAAATTCCTCTTAATTCACCCATTGTCCCCAAAAAAACAAGACAAAGAACAACCATACAAAAAAGTTCTCCAATCATTAATACTCAAGTAGGGACATCTTCAACTGCCTCAAATATCATTTGCAATGCAAATACTCAAAGAAGTCCTCTTTCCGACATCACATCAAGTAATGTTCACACATAACACTCTTTCTTGAAATTTTTAATACATTTGTATGCCAGAAAGTATCTTATATCTATAAAATTTGTTTGTCTTTTGAAGATACATTTTCTTCCACAAATCAAAACATAGGCAATCAAAGTTCTCTTGGTCCATTGTTAAATCAAACAACAGATAACATGCACCTTGGCGAATTATATCTAAATGTCTCACCAGCTATACCTAAACGTGGACGACCCGCGAAAACTCCAGTTCAACAAACAACAGTTAGAGGAAGAGGCAGACCTCGCAAAACACCACAACCAAATTGTAAGACAATTGTTGTAAATTTATTTTTATATTATTATGATTATTGTAATATTTATATATAAGTAGATATATTTTTTAATATGTCTTTTAAGCAAATGAGCCTGTACAAAATCAAGAGACATTTCAACCTTCACCAAATACTCTAAACACACCTATCAGCATTGGTATTGGTTCTTCGTCTCCCGATTTGTGTACTCCTGATATAACACATGCCTTACGGCCTATGTTTAGCACTTCTACCAGTAATTTTGTTTACAAATTTATTATTCTTATGATTATTCGTCTTTAAAGGTTATTTAATTGTATTACCTTACATATTTTAGGCAACGCTACTAAGATTAAGCCACCATCAAGGTTCAGAAACAGTTCTCCTGTACACTTTCACATTGGTAAGCTATAATCAACCATATATTTTAGATATTAAGGAAAAAAAACAAAATAACTATTGATAAACTAATTCCTAATGTATACAACAAAATGTGAATCAGTTTACATATATTTGTTACAGGCAGTCCTGCAACTATACAGACGAATTGTCAAACCGATTGTAATGTTGATAATACTTCAGAAAGTAATTCCGTACAAACAGGCAAATCACTTGCAGATATACCTTCATTCGAGATGTCAGAAGAAGATCCTGAAGATGAATATGGCTATATGGATCGTATCGAAGGCATATCCAAAGGTATTTATCATTTAAAAAAGTAATAACATTTTTTCCATATTATTTATTACCTTCAAAAATTATAACGAAAGTATTGGTTATCTTTAATTAGAGTATTTTGACCATGGAGATCAAACAAAGCAATGCATAAAATGTGGTGCATTGTTGTGGCTTGCCGAAAGTAAGGTAGGATCTTCTAATCCAAACAACAATGATGGATATTCACTTTGTTGCAAAAGAGGGAAAATACAACTACCTGTTAAACTTAAGAATCCCCCACCTTTGCTAATGGGACTCTTGAAAGGAGAAAACTCAAAAAGCAAATCATTTATGGAGGACGTTCGTCGCTATAATTCTATGTTTGCCTTTACATGGATGTCTGGCCAACAAGATAAGACTGTTAATAGTGGACGTGCTCCGTATTGTTTTAGAATTAAAGGAAAAAATAACCATGTAATTGGAGATATGTTACCCAAAGCTGGCGAGTCACCTAAGTTTGGACAGCTATACATTTATGATCCACCAAATGAGTTACAAAACCGCATTACTGCTGTTAGGTAAAATTTAGTATTCCTTATTTTTTCCCTTAAATTGCTGTTTATATTGCAATTACTAATTTAAATTCTTTAACATTTGTAGTTCTTCAACAGACGACGCATCTGATTGCGTGGTTTTGTAACCTTACAACAGGTTTTACCTCTCGAGGGATCTCAAGAGGCTTACAACCCCACCAGGCAGTGTACCTGACCGATGTAGTATAGTGTAGTGGTAAGTACGGGGGATTGATCGTTCTCCACAGGGAATAGTGTTCGTTAGGTATGAAAGGCTACTCTAATAGGTCTAAGGGTTGAAGAAGATTCTTTTTTTATGTTTTTATAGTTTTTATGAAAGCAAGTAAAATCTCGGGTTTGAAGGAGTGGGCGGAATTAGTTGCTAGTCAACTAACCCAAAATTACTACGGATGCAATAAAATTAAATAACTGAAATGAAATGTGGTGAGAAACTTATGTGTAGAGAAATGTGTTTACTTAGATTTCCTTACTCCCTAACTATCTTTTACCGGTTAATTAGTGTGTATTAGTTGCGTGGATGACGGTGTGTATTCCTTAATACCATTCGTGGGGTGGCGTACTTACTTCCCCAACTCTACAAGCTCCTACTTCACTCCTATGTCGAGCCGGCTAGGAAGCTCCTAACATGGGATCACTAGAATTCGCTTGTGCATTAAATACAACCATAAAAACCTTTAGTACGCATTTGGTTCATGTTTCTTAAGACGTTCAAGCAAGTTACCGAATAGGAAGTTAGCCAGTTTTCTTAAGCCTAACATAGATAAACAATCATCCAATACAACTAACAACACACTAACAACCAATAATCAATAGCTAGGTTTCATTAGATCTAAGCAAACACAAGATAAATTTAGCCTAACATGTTAAACAAAAGACAAGAATAAGATAGAATCAAACAACACATAGACATATTGAATGATTAATTGATAACTTATCTTTCAATGAAACATGGAAGATCTCAAGGCAAAAAGCCCTGAAAAAGTAGCTAAAATCGTCTTAGGGTTTTATCCCAAAACTCCACACACTAAGCTCTCCTTAATGACAAAAAATTAGAAAACTATATATAGATTTTTGGATCTGACGGCGTCACCTTATGGAGTGTGACGCCGTCACCTCGCCGCTTTTAGGGTTCCCGGATGACCTTCTTGACGCCGTCCCTCTTTAGCTATTCAAAAATCCATTCTGGCTTATCAAGGCTTGACGCCGTCTAACCATGAACGTGACGCCGTCCCCTTATGATTTAAGCCGTGACGCCCTCGATCAAGTTAAAGCGTGACGCCGTCAGAATTCACATGCTATTTTCACTGGCCCGTCATGAGTAAATTTCACGTCCACTTTTTCTTGCCAAAGCATGACGCCGTCTAGAGTAAAGTCTGACGCCGTCAAGAGTAACTTTTAGCCGATTCTTGAGACTTTGCCGTTTTCTTCACTTTAATGCTCCAAAAACGTCCAAAATGCCTCCTTTTCCAGATTTCTCCTCAAGAGTACCTAAAATGACAAAAGGAACGATTTAGGGCAATATTTGATCAAATAAATACGATTTAGGGCTTAAATGACCCCTTAAAAGCGGTACACTTTTCGCTTCATCAAATACCCTTACACTTGAGATTTGCTTGTCCTCAAGCAAATGCGCTTTTATTCTAATCAAAATATAAGTTAGGGGTCATTTAATGCTAATATAAAAGTAATTACAACAAATAATCGTTCCACTTCAATCATAATAAGCACGGAGATTACAAACTAGCACCTCACAAGTAGTGTTTAGATACTCACATCTCTCAAGTGTCATCAAAATAAATCTCATAAATGAAAACGGAAAATATCTCTCACTACCTGTCATAGCAAATAGATTACCATAGGCTTGGGAAAGGATCGAAAACCTCCTCCACTAGGCGTAAGCACCTAAGATAAACTATCAAAGAGGGCTTTTAAATGGGTTATAACGTTAGGTGTAGGGAAAAGGAAAACACGGTTTTGTTGGATAAAGGATATTTTACTGGTGGCGAGTTAAAGATCTTGATCAATTACATGTACTATACAATGTTGCTAAGCCAAGACTAGACTCGATCTTAAGCTAGAAACGAAATAACAAAATAACAAAAATATAAAACAAACATAAAATAAAACGGGATGGTAGTCCGTATGTTTTTTCTATTTTTCTTTTTCTCATTTTTTTTGTATTTTTCTTGATTTTTTCGATTTTTTTTTTTTTTTTTTTTTTTTTTTTTTTTTTTTTTTTGCATACACTTTTGCCCTACCATCCAAAATAATACATCATAGGGGCATTGCATTCCCCTTACACTTGAATTTTTACATAACTTTACAAATACTAATCTAATGACTCGAATTAAGATAATCGAAAAACTTGGAGTACTTTTAAAATATTTAGCACATATGGGGGTAATAAATGATGTTCTTCCCCATTACTCCATTATACTAGTACTTTACCCATGAGTCCCAATCGTCCCAAAACAATATGTACAAGGATATGACTCGACTTAGCAACCATGTAATCAATTAGATAATTAACTTGGGTTTAAACAAATGTTGTAACAATAATGCACTAAAAATGAGTGCATACAAGGTAGGCTAAGGCGATTTGGGTGTACATTTTAGTGGGGTGTAAACAAATTCTTCCTTTAAGTAAAATGCTTAAAGGTCGAAACGAAAAGATAGGCTCTGAGGGGTGTACTAGGGGTATCGTGTACTAAAAATGAGTACAACGCAAAGGGTGTGGGGGAATTACTTGACCAATGTAGCCAAAGTAATTATAACAAAAACACAGGTGTAAAACAATGGGTTAATCCTAATGCCTCTTATCATGTAGTAAATCTAACTACACGAATGTAGTCTCACTTGTGGCCTTGGAATGGTCCTAACGCAAGTTCTAGAATCTAAGTGCTACCGGTACACACATCATAGCATAAATGCTTTTCCTACCAATTCTAGGGGCGAACCTCACATATTTGGGGGTGGAAAATTTTTTAGTGGTACGGTTTTGTGCTAGTCATATAACTCCTATCCGTGAGACGCTCATTAAGATCAAAGTTTCACTCCTATATGTTGTAAAAAAATTTAAATTTGGCACTAAAATTACCTTAACAAGTATTTCTCTCAGTTTTATTACACATCTACTATTAAACAAACAAAAATCAAGCGCAATTGTATTCTCTAAAATCGTACTTTTACCCCCCCCCCTTACACTTAAGATGAACATTGTCCCCAATGTTCAAATAACAAGATGTAAAAGTAAATAAGGTAAAAGAATGAAATCAAATACTCCCCTGATTCGTTCGGTGGATAATGAAGTAACATGGTTAAATCTTCTTCCAAGGTAATGTAGAAGCTCCAAGACTAATGCATCGCCATAAGCTTGATTCCACATACATTTCCTTGTCCAAAATAACCTGTTAAACCTGAGAAAACAAACAAGAAAAACCAAAGCATCAAACCGAACAAAGAAAACTCACAACTAGATGTAATTCCAGACTTAGAAATAAAAACAAAACAATTAAAGATATAATGCTTGTGGAATGAATATTTGCAGATTTCCTGGAGTTTATAAAACTAAAGATTTAACAAAAAACTTTTACGACTCCTGTATAAACAAAACTCGCAAAATTTTTCAGAATTTATGTACCTGACGCCGTCAGGTTATAACTCCTGACGCCGTCAGAATGTTCCTGCAAAAATCTCATGTTAAGTTTCCGGAAAATTTCTGGAAAAACTTATGCCTTACTTCCTAGAAAATCCTGCAAAACATCATTATGACTCGATACAAGCATTTGACTCAAACAATTACTAATATACATGTTCATTTAATATTGTTGTGGTTCATGCTCAATTTCGTTCTTATAAACAAATTTGGGTCTCCCCTTACACTTAGCTTTTGCAAAATACCTTTATATGTAATTAAGACGAAGTTAAAAACAAAATAAAGCATTTTCACAATTTATTTTGAATCATGATCCACAAACAATAAAAATAAAACATGCATACGGAAACAAATAAAATCAAATAAACAAACAAACAAACAATTAAATAAAGCTTGGGTTGCCTCCCAATAAGCGCTTGTTTTTGTTCGAGTCACGAGCCTGACTCTACCCTTATTTAACAAAAATAGGGGAGGTTTTCCCTACACTTAGGATTAAGTGCGGGTGAAAGTAGCGATACACACCCTTAGGGTGTGAATATGCCACGTGAGGTGAAGGGGGTGAGTGAATGGCTTCCTTCATCCTAAAACTACCCGGATAATTTTGGTTGATGGGTGGGTCGGTTCCTCTTTTTTCTCCTAGATGTAAATCTAAGGATGAAAAGTTCTGTAAAGGTTGAGGTTCCAATTCATCAACACTAGGAAATTCCCTAGAAATATGAGTAAGGTCATCACTAAAAGTGTGCAAACCTATATCCTCTAGTTGTGCTTGGTCCAAGGGTTCTACCTCCATCGGGATTCCTAAAGTTTCTTCTACTTCTTCCGGGTAAGTCACGGGCGGTGTGGGTGCCTCAAATGATGGTTGAGTATTTTGTGGGCTTATGGTGTTTACCTCATCATTCCACGTGTCAAGATCACCTATATCCTCATCAATTGTTTTCTTAGGTAGTGATAATAACAAACCTAGTGCTTCATCCAACTTATGGTTTATGGATACGGCTCTATCCACAATTCCTTGGCAAACTAGGTCGCTTTTCCTATTAGCCTCACTAAAACAAGATCCTAAACATGGAGGTTGTTCATAAGAATCTATCCTAGGTGAAGGCTCATATGATTCATAAGTGTCTCTAAATGAGGTATTTTGAACTTCTTGGTGTTCTAGCCACTCAACCATATCTTGCAATCTTAGAACTCTAAGTGAAAAGTCCATTTGAAGCAAATTACAAACAAAATCACAAAGAAAAGATAGACTACGAGAAAGCTACAAAATAAAAAGAAAATATCTCACTAGATAGGAATCTAATGAGTAGACCTAATAGAAATAAATTTCAACCTAAGCAATAACTACTCCCCGGGCTGCGGCGCCAAAAACTTGATTGCGTGGTTTTGTAACCTTACAACAGGTTTTACCTCTCGAGGGATCTCAAGAGGCTTACAACCCCACCAGGCAGTGTACCTGACCGATGTAGTATAGTGTAGTGGTAAGTACGGGGGATTGATCGTTCTCCACAGGGAATAGTGTTCGTTAGGTATGAAAGGCTACTCTAATAGGTCTAAGGGTTGAAGAAGATTCTTTTTTTATGTTTTTATAGTTTTTATGAAAGCAAGTAAAATCTCGGGTTTGAAGGAGTGGGCGGAATTAGTTGCTAGTCAACTAACCCAAAATTACTACGGATGCAATAAAATTAAATAACTGAAATGAAATGTGGTGAGAAACTTATGTGTAGAGAAATGTGTTTACTTAGATTTCCTTACTCCCTAACTATCTTTTACCGGTTAATTAGTGTGTATTAGTTGCGTGGATGACGGGTGTATTCCTTAATACCATTCGTGGGGTGGCGTACTTACTTCCCCAACTCTACAAGCTCCTACTTCACTCCTATGTCGAGCCGGCTAGGAAGCTCCTAACATGGGATCACTAGAATTCGCTTGTGCATTAAATACAACCATAAAAACCTTTAGTACGCATTTGGTTCATGTTTCTTAAGACGTTCAAGCAAGTTACCGAATAGGAAGTTAGCCAGTTTTCTTAAGCCTAACATAGATAAACAATCATCCAATACAACTAACAACACACTAACAACCAATAATCAATAGCTAGGTTTCATTAGATCTAAGCAAACACAAGATAAATTTAGCCTAACATGTTAAACAAAAGACAAGAATAAGATAGAATCAAACAACACATAGACATATTGAATGATTAATTGATAACTTATCTTTCAATGAAACATGGAAGATCTCAAGGCAAAAAGCCCTGAAAAAGTAGCTAAAATCGTCTTAGGGTTTTATCCCAAAACTCCACACACTAAGCTCTCCTTAATGACAAAAAATTAGAAAACTATATATAGATTTTTGGATCTGACGGCGTCACCTTATGGAGTGTGACGCCGTCACCTCGCCGCTTTTAGGGTTCCCGGATGACCTTCTTGACGCCGTCCCTCTTTAGCTCTTCAAAAATCCATTCTGGCTTATCAAGGCTTGACGCCGTCTAACCATGAACGTGACGCCGTCCCCTTATGATTTAAGCCGTGACGCCCTCGATCAAGTTAAAGCGTGACGCCGTCAGAATTCACATGCTATTTTCACTGGCCCGTCATGAGTAAATTTCACGTCCACTTTTTCTTGCCAAAGCATGACGCCGTCTAGAGTAAAGTCTGACGCCGTCAAGAGTAACTTTTAGCCGATTCTTGAGACTTTGCCGTTTTCTTCACTTTAATGCTCCAAAAACGTCCAAAATGCCTCCTTTTCCAGATTTCTCCTCAAGAGTACCTAAAATGACAAAAGGAACGATTTAGGGCAATATTTGATCAAATAAATACGATTTAGGGCTTAAATGACCCCTTAAAAGCGGTACACTTTTCGCTTCATCAGCATCATCATCCTCAAAAAAACACATAGACCCTCAACTAACTAAAGAATTAAAAAACATGCTTGATAAAGATAATCCTTTGGTTCAGAAGTATAGAATGGCTGGAAATTTAATGGCTAATGGTGAAGATAACGTTAAGATCAGACTCATAGGTAGGCGTGACAAAGATGGTAGACAACATAACCTGCCAACTGCTAATGAAGTTGCTGCACTTATAATCGGTGATTTGATTCAATGCCCACAGAAAGAGACATCACTGTTAACAAAATCAATGGGAAGTTGAAAAAAATTAGCGAACTGCATGTCTCATATCTTCCTTTACAGTATCCGTTATTGTTCCCGTACGCAGAAGATGGGTATAGGACTGACATTTACCACGAAGGTATCACTGATCAAACACCAGACGACAAAAAAAAAATATGTCACCATGCGTGAATGGTTTGCTCACCGTATTCAAGACCGCCCAAACGTTTTCTCAACAATTCTAAATGGAAAACGATTATTTCAGCAGTTTTTGGTTGACGGTTATACCATGGTTGAGGCTGAAAGGCTGTCATATGTGCGTAGAGAGAATTCCGAATTAAGATGTGATACTTATGACAGATTAGCCAAAGCTGCACAAGCAGCCAACCCGGAACAAAAAAAACGCGGAACTAAAGTAGTATTACCTTCATCCTTTACAGGTAGCCCGCGTTACATGTTACAAAATTACTTGGATGCTATGGCTATGTGCAAAAATTACGGATATCCGGATTTGTTTATCACATTTACCTGTAATCCAAAGTGGCCCGAAATTACAAGGTACCTAAAAAGAAAGGGTTTGAAATGAGAAGATCGGCCAGACATTACTTCAAGAGTTTTTAAAATGAAGCTTGATCAACTGATAAAAGACATAAAGGAGAAACGTATTTTTGGCCGTGTTAAAGCAGGTAAATTACAAACTGCTTTTGTATACTCAAACAAACTATTCTCTTCTTTTTTTATAGTACATCATATTAATTATATATTTTTTTTTCAACTTTGTTCCTCTATTCTCAGAAGTATACACTATCGAGTTCCAGAAGCGAGGTCTGCCTCACTGTCATTTGTGTGTATGGTTGGAAACGGAAGATAAGTTGAGGTTTCCCGCTTACATAGACAGGTGTATTTCAGCTGAAATACCGGATAAAGATTCAGACCCCGAGCTACACCAATTGGTAAAAGAATTTATGATGCACGGCCCATGTGGACCTGAACACAGAAACTGCCCTTGCATGGTCGACAATAAGTGTTCTAAGAATTTTCCAAAAAAGTTTAATGAAAACACTTTCATTGATGAAAGTGGGTATGCTATATACAAAAGAAGCGACAATGGAAGAACCGTTAGAAAGCAAGGTGCTGACCTTGACGGTGGTTTCGTCGTTCCATACAACCCTACGTTATTAAAAAGGTAGTATCAAATTTTAGTCGTTAATTAAGCATTCTTATTATGCCGATTATTTAAATTTGTACTGTTGTCAAATTTTTTTATATATATATTAGGTACCAAGCTCATATCAACGTAGAATGGTGCAACCAATTCGGATCTATCAAATACCTTTTCAAGTACATTAACAAGGGTCCGGACAGAGTAACAGTTGCTATGGATGATGAAGAAAAAGATGAGATTGAAGATTATTATGATTGCCGTTATTTGTCATCATGTGAGGCTGCATGGAGGATCTTCAAATTTGATATACACCATCGTAGTCCCGCAGTCGAACGTTTACCATTTCATCTACCGAATCAGCAGTCTGTCATATTCGATCCTACTGAAAGCATCGATTATCAACTTGAAAAGGCTTCATCTAATACTTCAAATTTTTTGGAATGGATGGAAACTAATACGACAGATACAGAAGCGCGCAAATTGTTGTACGTTGAATTCCCAAAACATTATGTTTGGAATAAATCCACCAAAAAATGGACTAAAAGAAAACAAGGTTAGCTATATATTTTTCAAAATCTTATTCTTTTTCTTTATGTATCGTTATTATTAACATTTAATGATTTTTATGAAACGAGTAATTAGAAATTTATATATCTTACACAGGCAAAACCATTGGAAGAATACATCATGTTCCTCCTTCTTGGGGTGAGCTTTTTTATCTACGGAGGTTATTAAACCATGTTAGAGGTGCTCAAGAGTGGGAAGACTTGAGAAAGGTTGACGATATAGTATATCCTACATGCAAAGAAGCTTGCTTCGCACGTGGTTTGCTTGATGACGACAAGGAGTATATTGAAGGAATTATTGAAGCAAGTCAGTGGGGAATGGGTGATTACTTGCGGGACTATTTTGTAAGGTTAATAATCTCTGATAGTATGTCGAGGCCTGAAGTTGTTTGGGAGAAAACATGGAAGCTTTTAGCCGAAGATGTGGAACAAAAAGAAAGAAAAAAAAGAAACCATCCAGGCATTAAATCAAATTACTTTTCATGTAACATATATTTCATTTTTGTATAACAATCTAATTAAACTAAAATCAAATTTATTATCTTTTTACAGATCTTCAATTAACAGATGAACAGCGGTATAATATATGTTTAGCATATATCGAGGATAAGTTACTTATCAGTTCCAGAAGTCTCAAGTATATCGTCAACATGCCTTATCCTTCATCTGAGTTTACATTTGATGGCTACAACCGCTTGATTTACGATGAATTGGATTATAAAATACCAGATTTAATAATCCAACATGAAAAACTCCATGCAAGTTTGACTAATGAACAGAAAGGCGTGTATGAAACCATTGTCGCTGCTTGCAACAAAAATAAAGGAGGTATGTTTTTCGTTTATGGTTATGGAGGTACCGGTAAGACTTTTTTGTACAAGACATTGACAGCTGCTATAAGGTCAAAAGGCCAAATTGTTTTAAACGTTGCATCCAGTGGTATTGCATCCCTTTTGCTTAATGGTGGGAGAACAGCTCATTCTCGGTTTGCCATACCTATAAATATTGTCGAGGATTCTATGTGTTCAATAACAGGAGATAGAGACCTTGCAGATTTGATACGCAAAACCAAGTTAATAATATGGGACGAAGCTCCAATGATTAATAGACTTGCGTTTGAAGCTTTTGATAGAACACTAAGGGATGTTACTGGCGACAATGATTCTGTTTTTAGCGGTAAAGTGGTGGTTTTTGGTGGGGACTTTAGGCAAATTCTACCTGTTATACCTAATGGGACTAGGCAGGACGTTGTACATGCATCACTAAACATGTCTTATTTATGGAAACATTGCACCGTTCTAAAACTAACAAAGAACATGAGGCTAAGGGTTGGTTGCGATCCGGCTGACGCGGAAGAAATAACTGAATTTGCCGACTGGATTCTCGAAATTGGTGAAGGAAAAGTAGGTGGGAAAAATGATGGTCATGCTGATGTTAAATTTCCAGAAGATATGCTAATTTCTGATTCTGATGATCACGTTGGAGCAGTCATACAAGAAAGTTACGATAATTGGCAAAAAAACAAATGGGATCCGACATACTTTTAGGAGAGAGCTATTCTAGCACCAACACATCAAGAGGTTGACAAAATAAATGATAGGATGATGTCAATGCTTCCTGGTCCAGAAAAGGTGTGTTATAGTTCCGATACGGTTACAGATGTTGATACAGATTTCAACTACAATGAGTCGCTATACACAACTGAATTTCTTAATTCAATTAAAATGTCAGGTATTCCTCATTATAAATAAGTCGTTCAACGTTTATAATTTTAGTTATTGTTTTAATTATGCATATCCAAGCATTTACATTTCTTAATTCAATAACACTGTCAGGTATTCCTCATCATAAGTTAGTATTGAAGGTTGGTGCGCCGGTAATGTGTTTGCGCAACATTGATCAAAGAGGAGGACTCTGTAATGGTACCAGGTTACAAGTTGTCAGAATGGGAATCAATAACATCGAGGCCAAGATTATATCTGGAGGCCAATTAGGGACAGTTGTTGCAATACCGCGGATGGTGATTAGTCCATCAGATAAGAAGATGCTGTTTCAACTAAATAGGAGACAATTTCCCTTATCTGTTTGTTTTGCCATGACCATTAACAAAAGTCAAGGGCAAACGTTATCTAAAGTAGGTCTCTATTTAGAACGACCTGTTTTCTCACATGGACAGCTTTATGTAGCCGTATCAAGAGTTAAAAACAAGAAGGGATTGAAGGTGCTATGCTGCGACAATGATGGAAAGTACTGCAATTATACAACAAACGTTGTATATAAAGAAGTTCTTCAACGCTTATAAGTGCATACTTATTGTTTTAGCAGTATATGCTCTATGTCAAACATTTATCTTATTTTTTATATCAAATGACAAATGGTTTTCTTTAATCAATATAGTGTTTATATGCATTTTTTTTATGCCTATTCATCATATGGTCAATCATATTTTTAACTATCTTAAAGTACAACTGATTAACAACACACTTATTTTTCTTATTCTAATAAGTACAAATATGTATTATATATCCATTTGTACTATCTTTATTTTCTTTAAAAAAAATTCTTAAAACAATCCGGCCATCGGCCGGGCCTGGAAGCCGAAAATCATAGTTACATATATATCCTTCAAAAGCCTATAAAATATCATATATATCCAAAATAATCAAATTATATAAAAATAAACCATTAAATTATTGATAACTATCACAAAAATATAGTTTGACCATTATATCCTTAATTTTGTTCTTTGCCATGAGACGCACAACCCAAATATCAGCCACAGAATCAAACCTTACATTCTCGTATCTCCAATTGACAAATTTGTATATTAACTAAAAAATAATGACTAGAATTAGTTCTCCAAGTATTTCTCCTTAAAAAAAGTTTCTGGTTAACTTGAACATTGTTTCTACATATTAAATTTTAGGTCAAGACACATGAAACGATCAATTATCAATTATCGATTATCAATGTTTGTTCGGTGAAAATTTTAAGCAGTACAACTAAAATAAATATAATAGTATTATATCATTCGTCTCAAAATAAATGTCTACTTTCATATTGCATAAAGTTTAAAAACTCTCAACAACTATCCTTCTACCAATTAAATATCATTACTACCTTTTACCAATCAAATATCATATATCTTAACTAATTATAAAGGAAAAATGGTTAACAAGTCAAGAAAGTGAAAAAAAACTTAAATTAATGTAATGCCTAAACTACCCTTGTAAAATTGATGGTGTTAATAAATGTGAAATGTTGATTGAGTCTATTAATGGAATGTATCGAAATATTAAAATAAAAGGGTTGTACACGGCTATTAACGGAATGTATTGAAGGAATATGGCTGGAACATTCAATTTGTACAAGGCGAGAAAATTCAAACTTTATGTAAAGTTGACCCAATTTCAATTTCAGTTTGAATTTTTTTTTTTTTTTTTTTTTTTTTTTTTTTGGCTTCCACTACAAGTTTCGTGTATAGTTAACTTTACATAATCTGTGTTAATAACAAAATTTATTTAATAGTAGAAATCACAATTTTTTTTTACGTACTCTTTCATCCTCATTCTTTTATTTTTATTTTTTCTTTTTGCAGGTTTGTTCTTTCGTTGTTCATGAGCATCAATTTATAATGGTAACGCATACTAATCATCATGAATATTGCATGGAGAGTGCATGGACAAACATGTTATAGTAGCTATGAGACAATATTCTTTTTTATTTCTGTGACTCCTTATATAAACAAATTGTCATGTTTAATTCGTAGGTTTTGAAGATTAAGTTATTGGTTCTGAATATTAAATTGTTTGTTCCTTAACATGGATGTTTTATATTTTAAACTGTATTATTGATTATAATTTTTTTTTTACATATGTTTTTCATCGCCATACTATCTTATTAAGGGTTTTTTTAATCGAATTGAAGTTGCTTCTTTGATTTCTTAAACCAGAAATATATTGGATGGAATTGGGAAAGAAGGAGATGCAATTCAAAGTCAGGTTTCTGTAGCCTATACCCTTGATTACTCTTCTGGAATCACTTTAAAATACTTTATTAATGTGGTATGTGTTTTGGAGTATGGTAACATCCAAATTGACACATATTCATTTGCAAAGAAGTTTTTGCTATACTTCGATGATTTAAATCGTTTCAAACCTTGCACAATAAGTGAATTGACATAATCGATCTATTCCTCATATGTTATTGGTATAAATGTTACTTTGTGATTTCGGTTTATATATGTTACTTTGTGATTTCGGTTAGAATATATTTTTTCTTCTAATCATGTTCTTTTCAATATGCATACGAAGTTTCTTTATACTTTCTACACCTTTTAATATGCTTTCGATCAACGATATTTGGATGTATGAAAAAGATATTACGGGGATCATATCTATGTGTAGTTTGCAAGGTACATTACATGTTTATATGTTTGATATAACATACACACTTTCTAAAAATGGGTTAATAGACAAATATGTTACCAAAGTTTGCCAAAATGTTCACCTAAGTAACTAAAGTTTAAAACATTACAAATAGGTTACCAAAGTTGGTCTCTCGTTATATAAGTTATTGAACATTTTAAATGATAACATGGCTTATTTTTAAGTACAAAACGATCCTTGTCGTTAGCAGAGTTTCACGGAGTTAGTCCATAAACCACTATGTTTTCATATGTTTTTACTACATATAAAAGAAAAATGGTCAATATGGAAAAGTGAAAAGTCAAGCAATGTGAAATGTTGAAAATCTTAAATCTAAACAAATAAAGGAAACTATTATAATTTTAATGCAAATAAACCAAAATACTTAAAAATGATGAATTTGAAAGCGGTAAATTCGGTAATGAAAGGCTGTACATTAATGGCAATAATATGTTTCAAAATAAAACTATTAATACACATCGAAAACCGGATTAACCGGGACACTTCAAACCCGACGGATTGACCCGGTTTAATTTAACTCATTTTTTTTTACCCAATTCGTCGGGTTGACCAGGTTTAAATTGTCCAATTTTTCGACCGGAAAAGTTTTACTGGTTGAACCACCCGGGTCGAACCGGGTTTCAAAACATTATGTTTGATCCCCAAATCCTCAAACTTTTATTATTTTTCGTTTATAACCCAAAAACTTTTTTTATCACTAAAACTATCTGCCGCTATAAAATTCCGTTGCTATGCACGGGTACTCGTCTAGTAATTTACTAAAATCGCTTTTGATTAGTTGAAAGACAAAGTAAACAATGTGTTCTTGAGTATCATTTAAGGAAGAAAAGTAAGAAAATGAAGTGAAGCAAAAAAGATTGTGTTCTCGAATACCACTTAAGAATGAAAACAAAATGAAAATGACCGAAAAAGAAATGTAATTTGATTGAATTTGAAGTAAAATGTTTCTTTCTTAAAATTAAGTTGAAAATTGTGCAAAAAATATTTAGAACAACGAAGATATTGTGTCTCATGACCAAATATTTTGAAAACTTATATGATATTTAACTAATTTAAGTCCCACAACGCTCAAAAAGCCAAAATTGTGCTTGTTTATATAGTGTGGTGTGCAAAGCTACCATAAGTTGCTATTAGTATTATTTACTGTCGCTTTGAAGTATAGCGGGGTAGTTAAATTTATCTACCCCGTAATTACTTGAAGTGCTGGTAACTTATACAAGTCTTCAACTTTTTGTGATGCAATATACTGCCATGTAATTAGTAAATATTACTGTACTAGTTTTGTGACACAATACATACGCAATATATTGCCATGTAATTAGTAAATAATACTAGTACTATTTATTAGTAGTATTATTTATGGTGTGCAAAGCTACCATAAATTGCTATTAGTATTATTTACTAGCACTTTGAAGTATAGCGAGGTAGTTAAATTTATCCACCCCGTAATTACTTGAAGTGCTGGTAACTTATACAAGTCTTTAACTTTTTGTGACGCAATATATTGCCATGTAATTAGTAAATATTACTAGTTTTGTTACACAATATATACGCAATATATTGCCATTAATTAGTAAATAATACTAGTATTATTTATTAGTATTACTTATGGTGTGCAAAGCTACCATAAGTTGCTATTATATTATTTACTAATAGTTTGAAGTAAAGCAGGTAGTTAAATTTACCCACCCCGTAATTACTTGAGGTGCTGGTAAATTATACAAGTCTTTAACTTTTTGTGACGCAATATATTGCCATGTAATTAGTAAATAATACTAGTATTATTTATTAGTATTATTTACTAACATTTAGTATTGTGTGTCGTTAAATTTACCACCACGTAAGTACTTGAGGTGCTGATAACTTATACAAGTCTTCAACTTCTTGTGACGCAATATATTGCCATGTAATTAGTAAATAATACTAGTATTATTTACTAACACTTAGTATTGTGGGTAGGCAAATTTACTACCCCGTAAGTATTGTGACACAATGTATTGTCATGTAATTAGTAAATAATACTAGTTTTGTGACGCAATGTATTATCATGTAATTAGTAAATGATACTAGTATTATTTATTAGTTATTACTCCGTAGTATTATTTACTAGCACTTGGAGTATTGTGGGTAGTTAAATTTACCACCCCGTAAGTATTCGAGGTGTTCGTAAACTTATACAAGTCCTCAACTTTTTGTGACAAAATGTATTGCCATGTAATTAATACGTTATTTGATTCTTAATTTCAAAATACGTACTTGTTTAGTTAACTAGTTACCGAAAAAAGACAATGAATTTTTAATGTTAGACCGAGTGTTGTTACAAAGACCCATGATAACGCGTGACAAGAAAACAAAATGGGGTGTTCGGTGGACGCATTCATCGAATGAAATTTTGATGATTTTGTGTGTGTCTTTGTGGGTTATGTTGATGTTACGGATGTGGCAACTAACTACACCATAACTACACTAAACCACTGCCATGGGTTTTACTTTTACGAGCCCTAAAAGTATTTAGGCTGTGTTTAGTCGGTGAGAAATACCACACTTTTTCAGAAACGTTTTCATAGAAAAATGAAAAAACTAAAAACCAATTTCTCATTTTCTTTTCAACGATTTAAAAAAAATGAAGTTCTTTAATTATAAAAATGAAAACTCTAAAATTACCATTCTCAACTTTTTTCTATCTAACAAATAAAAGACGGGATTTCTCAGTCTACCATTCAACTATCGCATTCTAACCCTAATCACCATTGGTAACATCTCCACCTTCCATCCTACCCGTCGCCGCCTACCATCGCAATTCGAGATAAACTTTTAAAAAAAGAAAAAATATAACTTTAACAGGTTTTCAAAATAACTCTTCTCTAGAGAGGAAATACCATACCCTTGTTAAGGAATCTAAAAACAGAAAACAAATTTTTTTCTACAACTAAACGCTATATTACTTTCTTACTTCTTTACTTATCTTTTCTAAAAAAAATACAACTAACCCTAGAGCAATGTTTTAAAAATGGGGTCTCGAATCGACCCAGTCGAGTTGTCGGGTCACCGGTTCGACCGACGAGTCAACTCAGTTTTCCATTTAAGTATATTGCAATATTTCGACTCACTAAACACCTATAAACCTTTAATTTTTAATACCAAACATACATAAAGTCTAAAAAGTTCAATACCATGCACATTATAGGTTTAAGGGAATTGATACTTACACCACAAAAAGCACAGACCACAATGTCACATCACTAATGCATATTTCACAACATCGTATGTGCATACTTGTGGTGTGAGCACCAATTTATGTGTTGTGAGTATCACTCCCAGTTTATAAAACATATACTCCAGCCGTCTCAAATATAAGTCAATTTTTATTTTCAATGTCTTTTTTTCCCCACTCTGACATTAATTATTTTTTTTCGTGTTATATAATACTTGATGAAAAGTATACCAATGAAAATGCATTTAAAAAACAAGTCCATTTATATATTCAGCATCAAGTATTGTTGATACAAAAGTTGGGCGTTCCTTGTTAAGACTCCTATTCTCGTACCAATCAGATCTTAATGCTTGATGGAACCTGCGCACTAAGAAAAAGAACAAACACCGTTAGGCTTATCGAGGGATTGTCTCCCCCGATTATCCTCCGGCGTGAGAGTAAGTAATCGAATTTAGGGTTTAGTGAAGAGTTAGGGTTTTTAGTGAGTCGTACCTTTACCGAGGGCTTGGGTGCCCTTTATATACATACGAAACCCTAGTAGGTTTCGTGTTCCCTACTCCTCGGCGCATTCGCCGACATCGGATATTTGGTATATATCCCCTTTAATTAGGAGATACTCCATATCTAATCCGAAAATAGCTTTGGGCTTGGACCTTGTAGGCCCCAGCCGTGTAACTGGTAGTCCAGTTAGCGCCATAGCGGCCCATACGTGGTGGGCTTAAGTATTTAGTATTGTTTACTAATCGGGTCCGTGACCCGGGTGTAGACTATACGTCATCATGTCCCCCCAGTCTAGTGTGCGCAGGGTAAAACCTGCGGATACTAGACTAAAGTCGTGTCGAAATTATACCCCACGCGTACGCGGGAAGATTGAAAAAATGTACCGCCAAAAACGCACATATGATGTATCTAGTCCAAAAAAGTGCAATTCGGGTACCTTGGGAAGTGGAGAAGCTATCCACTTGTTCTGTACTGTTTCAGCTCCCAGCCACACGATTTGAGTTAGTGGGATACACGTGTCAGTCATCTGTGGTGGGTGGGAAAACTATATAAACTACCGCCTCCCTTTACTGTGATATCCACAGTTAAAAAAGCATATTTCCACCATTTTTACATCTTCAACTCCGCTATCAAGAACGAAAAATTTGAAGGTAATAGCGCTTGCGCACAGTCTGAAACACAAAATGGTCGCACAACTTCAGGATTTCACTTCTAACATAACCGAAGGTGAACTGAATCAGTTCACCTCGGACTACTTTATCCCTTTGGATCTGCGCCCAGAGGTGCCAGGTCCAAATGACACCATCGCTAATTTCCCCGTAGGGAAGGTAGGGTTATATACGCGCTTCTTCGAGTGGGCGAATCATCGCGTACCCATATCTGTGCTGTTGAGTGATATACTCAATTATTACGAGCTCCACATCTCCCAGTTGCACTGTATTGGTGCTGGGAAAATTGCGAATTTTGAGGTGAACTGTCGCTTGTTAGCGATTCACCCGACCCTCCAATTATTTCGCGCGTTCTACCACGCGACATGGTCAAATGGGTGGGTTACTTTCTCTAAGCGCGTAGGTAAGTTACAATGCTACGTGAAGAAGGTAGATAAACTCAAGGACTGGAGGGAGAAATTCTTTTGGGTTGACGCGGCCGTTTTTCCTTCCAATTTTCAATTTTACACCCGTGCCAATCTGCCCAAGGATGAGCGCCCCCCCGAGACGTGGTATAACGCGGATCATGCGGCGATTATTGATGAGAACCGCCTTCCCATCAAGCCATACCCGGAAGCGTTCCTGGTGCATATGGGCATCAGTCGCAACTACTTCGAGCATGAGACAGAGGTTCCCACATTCTTGGATGCGGATGGCACGGGTGGGTGCTCCTTCTGTCGTCTTACTGTCGTTATTAGTGTAAGCGTTTCTTCGTTTTCCATACTTTATGTAACTTGCTTCTCTTTGTCTAATTTATACGCAGAGATGGATCTGTTTGCGGTTGTTAACTTGGAGGAACCGCGTTCTGTGGCAGTGGGGGTGTGTCCTCTGGGGGACGGTGAGAAGACCATTCTGGAGGCGACGGCCGGGCGTGTCGTGGACTTGGTTATTCCAGAGTCCGAAGGCTCACCTGATGTGGTGGTAGCTGTGCCGCTGCAGGGGGTGGCTCCTCCTGTGCAGGAGGTTCCTGACACTGTGCAGCCTCTTCCCAATGAAACGCTCATCAATTTGGAGGAGTCTGACAGTGAAATGGAGGAGCGCTCCTCACTGACGCGCAAGAGAGCGCATGGTGGTGATGGCGAAGGGCCTTCCAAGAGGCCGCGACCTGAGGCTGAGGAGAGCCCATCTTTTACCGAAGTGCAGATGAAGTAAGTATCTTAGTTATGAACTTTTGTCAAGTTATACTTTTATTCTAACTTTGTTTCTTCGTGTCCTCAGTGTGGATGAGAAGTCTGGCGGTAGTACGTCCATGCCTGAGATTGAGAAGGACGTGTCCTCGTCTCCTCCCCCCATGTAAGTATTTTTTTAGCAATCCCTTAGTATTTTGTATATGCTTGACTGTTTTTCGTGCGCTGACATTGCTTCTTGATCTTTCGTGCAGTAAACAGCCTGTGGAGGACGCTGGCGTCATAGATGGGAGTGCGCCCCCCGAGGTGAGTCCCTTTGATGTGCCTTCACCAAGGGGTATTGGAGAGGAGTTAAGTCCGTTTGACTCTACGATGGAGGAGCTGGCCTCCATCGCTGTGCGCCAGTCCGAGCTGGTGGCGCAAGCCAGGGTGTGCCAGTCCGAGGAAGTTTCTAGGCTGCAGGCGCAGTTAGCGTCTGTTCAGGCTGAATTAGCAAGCTCTAAAGCTGAGCAGCTGAGCTCCAAGGCTAAACTGGAGCGCGCAGAAGCGTCTGCGCAAAGGTTGGCGGAGGGGAAGCTCTTGGTGATGGCTGAGCTGGAGCAGGAGTGTGCTGCTGCGGACCTTCAGAAGCGTAATTCTTTATGGGCGCTGAAGTACTTGCAACAGAATAGGAGCAAGCACTTTGCCAACATTGAAGAGTTCCGTAGCCGTGTGGAGCTTGCGCTGAAGACGCAAGAAGAGAAGCTCCGCAAGCTCAGCATCGAATATGATGAGGAGCTATACCCTCATATGGTTCAGTCCGTAGCTGAGCGCAGGTACATGCCGCTTCTATCTCTTTATAACTTGTGTATATTTGAGACCCTTATTAACACTTGTGTTATTTCGTAGGTGGTTGATCAGTCATGGTCTTCGCTTGGCTGCCATGTGTACTTTGGAGCATCCCGAGGTCACCACGTCCTTCGGAAAGGTTGTGGAGTGCGCTATTGCGCATGGTGAGACTTTGGCCGCAAACAAGCTTGATGAGGCCAAGTTGTTGACTGTGCCACTTGCCGAGGTCCCTGGGTACAAGGCGAATGCCCGTGCTGAGCTTGTTGCTGCCATGGAAGAGCTAAAAAAGCTTGAGCTTCCGCATATCGCTCGTTTGGAGCGTGATCATGGCGGGGCTCACTCTTCCCAGGCATCTGCAGGATGGTGCAGATCAGCAATTGGACTTCTACTTGAAGCCTGACGTAGCGCAGTTGAAGGTACCCATTTTTGCTCAGCCTCGTGATATTCTGAATCCTTTCCGTATTGAGAAAGAGATTTCTTTGCAAAGGTCTCTAAATGCTCATGTTTCCAGAGTCGCAAGAAAGAAAGGCGTGAAAGGGAAGGCCATTCTGTGCGGCATAGGCGCTGCGCATCAGCCTAGATCCGATGGTGTGCCTGTCTGCGTGGCCACTGTTTCCCTTGATGATGCAGAGTTGTTGAAGAGGCTCGAGGATGCAAAGGGAACAACTTTGAGTGGGGGCTCCAGTCAGCTAAGGCGCACATATAGCATTTAGCTCTTTTGTACAAGTCTTTTGTAGAAACATGTTCCTGTATATAGAAATCTTGCTTTTGTACTTAGTGTTTTTTACAACTTCCAAATACTTATGCTTTTGAACTCGTAGTTCTTATATGATTTATGTATCCTTGCGTGAGGATATCTTTGGGTGTATAAGCGTACTTAGAAAAGAAGAATCATTATTATGTATGAATTTTCTTTAAGTAAGGACCGTAGTCGTGTATTGAATTTTTCCAACTTAATGAAAAGAAGGGAAACATAGTCGTCTATGTATTTTTGTAAGTTTACTTGTCGTATTATACTTTAAGGATTCAAGAGTCTTGATTTCCTGAGTTGTTAAACGCGCACAGTGTGCCCTAGTGCGCATCCATCATGGGTTGCGTAAGGAACTTGCGCCAACGTCTTGAGCGCAAGGTGTTTAACAAGGATTCGTGATCCAAAGTTGATGGGTTTGCAACCCTCTTACTCAACGAGTTGTTTATTAGGTTTACTCATCCTTTCTGCCATCTTGGGTCTTAGTGTGTGCATGCACGCCATGTAGGCAAAATTATAACAATATTGAAACACGATAATGAAAGATGCAAACAATAGAGTTAAATGTGTTATGGAGTTAGCTAGAAACCATAACGTTTTATTAATACTTGCAAGTTTTGAAAAGAGAATACTTATCTAGATAATTCTTAAAAAATAAAATTACATGGATCTTTATTGGGGGCACTTTCTAAAGTGCGTGAGTGTCCATGTTGGGCCGTAGCCTGCTTTAAAGATAGCACCGCTTAAGGTTGCGGACGTTCCACGTTCGCTGTAGCTCATATCCGTCCTTGTCGCGTAGCTTGTACGCTCCATTGCCAAGTGCTTCTATGACCTCGTAAGGTCCTTCCCACTTTGGTCCTAGCTTACCAGTGTCTTCTGCGCGGCTTGAGTCGTTTTTGCGGTATACGAAGTCACCTGGTCTGAATGAGGTGCTGCGTACCTTGGCATCATAGTATCCTTTCATTCTTGACTTGGCTTTCTCTTCGCGTATTGCTGCGCGTTCACGTCGCTCTTCCAATAGATCTAAGTCTATGCGCCGCTCATCATCATTGGTTGTCGTATTAACTTCCGCAGTACGGATGGTTGGCATTCCAATTTCAGCTGGTATTACAGCTTCTGTCCCATAGACCAAAGAGAAGGGAGTGTCCCCGTTGCTAACCTTGATGGTTGTTCGGTGCGCCCAGAGAACATGTGATAGTTCTTCTACCCATCTTCCTTTGTGTCTATCCAGGCGCGCTTTAATTCCTTCACCTAGGCTTCTATTTGCGCGTTCAACCAAACCATTGGTTTGTGGATGAGTTACTGATGCAAAGTGTTGCGTGATGTTCAGCTGTTCGCACCAATCTTTGAATGGGTTATCACGGAATTGTTTTCCGTTATCTGAGATAATTTCACCAGGTAATCCAAAGCGACATACTATGTTGTCCCACACGAATCGTTTTATCTGGTTACCTGTTATGGTCGCTACTGCCTTTGCTTCGATCCACTTAGTAAAGTAGTCTATTGCCACAATAAGGAATTTCAATCCACCTGCAGCAATAGGGAAAGGTCCAGCGATGTCGATACCCCATTTGTAGAATGGCCATGGCGCTGTAATAGGCGTTAGTTCATGCTGTGGTCGGCGCGGAATGGGTCTGTGAACTTGGCAATCACTGCACTTCCGTACCAAATCTCGCGCGTCACGGTGCATAGTTGGCCAATAGTATCCAGACCTTAGGGCGCGCGCTACAATGGACCGTGGTCCTGAGTGCATGCTGCATGAGCCTGCGTGGATTTCTCGAAGTACATAGTCTGCCTGGAGAGGTCCAACGCATCTAAGCCATGGTTGTAGGAATGAGCGTCTATATAAGACGTCATCCCTAAGCTCGAATCGCTGCGCTGTGCGCCGAATTCTTCGAGCTTCCTTCTGTTCTTGGGGGAGTTTGCCCTTGCTAATGAAGTCAATGATCGGTGTCATCCACGTAGGGCCTTCTTCCTCTATGACTGTGGATATTTCCATCTCTTCAATTGACTTATTTTTCAAGGTTTCCACCAATACTTGTTTTGATAAATGTGCAAAACTGGTGGATGCGATCTTGCTCAGCGCATCTGCTTTCCTGTTTTCACCCCTGGGAACCTGCTTGATGGTAAACCTATCGAAGTTCTGGATCAGAGATTTGGTTTTTTCGAGGTATTGGATCATGTGTTCCTCCTTTGCTACATACTCGCCTAACACGTGGTTAGCAACTAGCCGTGAATCGACGTTCGCTTCTAGGTTGCGTGCACCCATTTGAATTGCGATGCGTAACCCAGCCAGGAGTGCTTCGTATTCTGCCTCGTTGTTCGTGGCTGTGAATTCAAAACGCAGAGCATATGTGAATTCAGCTCCTTCTGGGTTAGTGAGAATAAGACCACCTCCTGATCCATCTACGCATGAGGATCCATCAGTGAATAGAATCCATGGTTCTTGAAGTTCCTCCTTGCTTGTCGCAGGTGTAGTGTCAGTATCTGGCTTCTCAATGATGAAGTCGGCCAATATCTGCCCTTTGATTGCAGTGCGCGGTCTGTATGATATGTTATGCTCACCCAGTAATACACTCCATTTTTGTAGGCGTCCCGATGCGTCGGGTCTCGAGATTACTTGTTTGATGGGTTGGTCTGTGATAACAGCTATTGGGTGCGCCTGGAAATACCTGCGCAGTCTTTTCGCTGCAAACACTAAGGCTAGGACCAACTTTTCCATTGCCGTGTAGTTAATCTCCGTCTTCTTGAGCGCCTTACTAACAAAATAAATGGGTGTCTGGACGGAGTTCCTGTCTGTCAGTAGCACTGCGCTGACTGCTCCCTGAGTCGCAGATAGGTACATGATCAGCTCTTCCCCTGGTCGGGGCGCGACAAGCTTTGGGAGCGCTGCTATGTGTTGTTTGAGCTGTTGGAAGGCTTCTTCTGCTTCCGCGGTCCATCTAAAGTCTCCCTTTTTTGTGCACTTCTTGAGTGTTTTGAATAGGGGAAGTGACTTGTCCGCTGATTTGGATAAGAATCGGTTCAGTCCGGCTAGCTTGCCGTTTAGGGACTGAACCTCCTTCAGTGTGCGCGGTGAGGGGAGGTCAATGACTGCTTGGGTCTTCTCTGGGCAAGGCTTGATCCCATCGGGTTCTATCAAATACCCGAGAAACATGCCCTCTGTAGCACCAAATGTACACTTTTTAGGGTTCAATTTCATGTTGATTCTCCTCAGTGTTTTGAACGTTTCCTCCATGTCGCGCACTAGCTCTTCCTCTGTATGGCTTTTGATGACGAGGTCATCGACGTATACTTCCAAGTTGCGGCCTACTTGTTTCTCGAACGCAGTGTCTACCAAACGTTGGTATGTTGCTCCTGCGTTCTTTAGGCCAAAGGGCATCTTTGTATAGCAATAGACCCCTTGACTTGTGTGGAAGGCCGTTTTTTCTTCGTCTTCCTCCGCCATTTGAATTTGGTGGTATCCCTTGTATGCGTCGAGGAAGCATTTGAAGGGATATCCACACAGAGATTCGATCTTCCAGTCTATCTCCGGTAGCGGGTAGCAGTCCTGTGGACATGCTTTGTTGAGGTCTGTGAAGTCTACGCACATTCTCCAACTACCATCGCTTTTCTTTACCATTACTGGGATAGAGAGCCAGTCATGGTAGTACACTTCCCGCATGATGCCTGCGTCTACTAGTTTGTGTACTTCTTCCAGGATGGATTTTGCGCGGTCTGGGGCTTGTCCACGCTTTTTCTGTCTTATTGGAGGATATCCTTGTCGGATTTGTAGCTTGTGTTCCGTGATGGAACGTGGCACTCCTGTCATGTGCTTTGGCTCCCATGCAAAAATATCTAAGTTATTTTGCGGGAGTGCGCATATAGCTGATTTGCCTTTGTCAGACAGAGACCCGCCAATAGATACCTATTGATCCGAGTAGTCGGGGTGAATGGCGACCTTTAGGTTTGGGACTTTAATTGCGCGCTGTTCTGGAACATCGCCTACGTCATTTGTCACTGCGTTGCATTCTTTGGGTGGTATGGTGGTATTGTAAAGAGTGACGATACCTCCTTCCACTGGGAACTTGAGCATCCCGTGCGCTGTGGATGGCACAGCGCGAATGGATGATATTCCAGGTCTCCCGATGATGCCGTTGTACGGAGAGGGGGATCTGATTACCATGAAGTTCATCCAGGTGACTGTAGAGTGTGGTTTGTCACCAACTTCTACAAATAGACGTAATTGCCCCATGGGCCATATCTTCTCCCCTGTGAAGCCAGTGAGCGACGTTGTGGCTGGGATCAACTGATTCTGTATCTCAGGTCGTAGCTTCTTGAAACAGTGTTCATATATAATATCAGCGGATGCACCTCCATCTACATACATGCGACGGATGTCATGACCCCCCGTATGTATTTCAATGGTAAGTGGATCCACTACTCTGCGTTGTTCGCAGTCAGGGAGGGGAAAGAAATTTCATTTCCTTTAGAAAACCGTTGACTAACTTTCTGTCTTGTCGTACGCTGCCATGGCTGTATCATGTAGATGATATCTGCCTTTTCTTTTGATGTCTCTTTCTTGGCCCCTGGTTTTGGTTTGTCTTTCCCTTCTCTGATGTTTTTTATGAGGTGGTCCATCTTTCCTTCCTTTACCAATTTGTCGATCAATTGGCGCAGTTGGACGCACTCGTTGGTTGTGTGGCCTTTCTGTCCATGGTATTCGCAATAGCCATTCCCTGTGCGCCGATCCTCTGGGGTGCGCATTGGTGGTGGTTTCGGGAAGTTAGCCCCTTCCGTCGCGAATATTTCTTTTGGAGTTTTTGTTAATGGGGTGTACTTGTCGTTTCCCCTTCCACCGCCTTGAGTGCGATAACTCCTATTACGATTGCCGCTCTAGTCATTGGATTGTCTCCTTGACTCTTCTTGTGGCCTATGGTTCGAATAGCCTTTCTTGCTATCCGCAGCGGCTTCTTCTCCTTGGACGAAAGACCTCGTGCGCTTCATGAGTTCGTCGAAAGTTAAGGGAACCTTATCGTTTAACTTTTTTATCAAATCTGGGTTATTGATTGCATTCATAAAACCCGATATTTTTAGTATCTCTGGACACGCCTTGACTTTCATGCATTCGTCCTTAAAGCGTTCCATGAAAGCACTTGTGGGTTCCCCTTGTCGCTGTTTAACCCTAGCGAGTTCGACAGGGTTTTTGGCGCACTTCTTCCTTTGAGTAAAGTTTAAGCGAAACGCCTTGCGCAACTCCTCAAACCCATCGATGCTTCTACGTAGAAGCTTGCTAAACCAGTTGCGCGCATTCCCTACTAATGTAGAGTTGAACATATGGCACCACACAGGTTGTGGCCAATTTTCGATAGTGGCCGCTGATTCGAAAATTTTTAGGTGATCATCAGGATCACCTGTTCCATCATATGTTTTGACGTTAGCAGGCATGCGCCTTTTCTTATTCTCTCCGAAAAATCGCTGATGTGCCTAGTAAACGCATCAACCTTTTGGCGACGCCAGGGAAGGGACATGTCTTCGTCTTCCTGGTCGCGGTATTTTCCTCTTGATTTCCAGTGTCCAGTCTCGCTGTCCGAGGAATCTCTTGAAGATGAGCGAACTCTTTTGTGATGCTTGCGTCGACTATCATCAGAGTCTGAGCTTGCTCCTCTGCGGCGCTTGCGCCGACTATCCTCAGAATCAGAGCTTGAGGGGCTTTCACTTGGGGAGCATCGTCGCCCAAGCCTGTCTTGGATCCTGCGACTGCCAAGTCTAGCGTGGACATTGGCGCGCCGTTCCCCGTCTTCATGCTCCTCCAGATGCTGAAAGTCGGCTGCTTCATCGTCCACAACCTTCCTTCCAATCCTGGCAAACACTGGTTGTTTGCGGCTATCCTTCTCGCGCCTTTCCCTTCGGTAGCGCGGTGGGGATACTTCGTGCTCAGGGTCGAAGTTGAGTCTGGCGTGCAGACTTTGGCTTGACCTCTTCTTTGCCTCCTCTTGCATGAGCGCAGCCAAGGCTTCGTAGTTTCGAGATACAAAGTCACTTGGCGCCAATTCAGGAGTGACTCCTTCTAGCGCGATGGAGTCTGTTTCCAAAACAAGATCCTTGTTTCGGATAGGCGCATTGGGAGGCTCAGTGAAGTTCACCTCTGGCATAGCGAGAGGAGTGCGTTGTGGGTCTACCGCGCTAGTACTTGTTGTAGTAGCATTGGTAGTCAGAATGGGCGGTTCTACTGGAGTAAGGAGCAAATCTGAGTACGCTCCAAAGCTTCTAGGCACACTGGTTGTTCCAGAGGTCTGCTTGGAGGCCGCATCAGTTTGTTGTTTCTTTCCTAGTAAGTCGTCATGCGCTTTCTTCGCATGCGGAGTCCGCTCCTTTCCGTGTTTCGTCATTCCAGTTCTTGGTAAAAATCTTAGTGTAGGGTCCCACGGATGGCGCCACTTGTTGATACAAAAGTTGGGCGTTCCTTGTTAAGACTCCTATTCTCGTACCAATCAGATCTTAATGCTTGATGGAACCTGCGCACTAAGAAAAAGAACAAACACCGTTAGGCTTATCGAGGGATTGTCTCCCCCGATTATCCTCCGGCGTGAGAGTAAGTAATCGAATTTAGGGTTTAGTGAAGAGTTAGGGTTTTTAGTGAGTCGTACCTTTACCGAGGGCTTGGGTGCCCTTTATATACATACGAAACCCTAGTAGGTTTCGTGTTCCCTACTCCTCGGCGCATTCGCCGACATCGGATATTTGGTATATATCCCCTTTAATTAGGAGATACTCCATATCTAATCCGAAAATAGCTTTGGGCTTGGACCTTGTAGGCCCCAGCCGTGTAACTGGTAGTCCAGTTAGCGCTATAGCGGCCCATACGTGGTGGGCTTAAGTATTTAGTATTGTTTACTAATCGGGTCCGTGACCCGGGTGTAGACTATACGTCATCAAGTATTATATAACACGAAAAAAAAAATTAAGTTCAAAGTTGTAATTAAAAAACTTTGAAAATGAACTTATATTTTAGGATGGAAGTAGTATTATACAATACCAACACATACAATTCAACGACGGCCCTGGGTTGACTCGAGTCATATGAAATTTGACGGGTCAAACTAAATTCTCAAACCTCAAAAACCAGTTCATTTTAGCCCATTTTTGAGGAAAAAATGGGTCAACCAGCCAAGTCGAACCGGGTAAAATCACATGAGTATCCCAAACTCAAACTCACCAAACAAAAAGTCAAATCACTTCGAAACTCAAATGCGCACTTTGACATTTCCACAACTTTTGTTCAATCTCGTAATCTTTCGAGGCTTCAGCTTTAAAAAATTTGTTAAACACATCACGTCTTTCTTGTGGAATGTCTTTGCATTCCGCATAGTGTTTCCTCAAAGCTTGTTCAAAGGTTGTTTTGCCGCGTATGCTTGGTCAAACAGCTTGGTTACGCCGATAATAGCTTCCTGACGAGCAGCATTATCTTCATCACATTGTTTATGAACATACGCTCTGATTTTTTTGACGATATGCGGGAGAGAACAAGCCATAAGAAATGTTACCGTTTGTGTTTGAGAGATTGAAAATAGTGTGTATTTTTTAAAATAAAAATGTAGAGGATATATATAGGGAAAAGAAAATGGGTGAAAAAAATATTAAAAAAAATAAAAAATGTCGTCTCCCTTGTCAGAGAAAGAAAGCTGATGTTGCGGGCAAAATAAAAATCGTTCAGGATTACTGTGTGAAGTGTTATCTTTTTTTTTTTTACATTTCTATTAAAAAAAAACAACAGCAGAGTATCCAAAACTCCAAACTCTCTTAACTCACCGAACAAAAAGTCAAATCACTTCGGAACTCACATGCGCACTTTGGCATCACCCCCCCACTATCTTCAACCTTCAAAACCCCCAATTTCATAATCACACAATATTAGGGATCCATCATTTCCCCCAAATTTAATCAATCCATAAAAAGGTTAGTCCTTCTTATATACATATATATATATTCTACATCTCAATTTCATATAATTTTTATATAATTTGATTTATATATATAGATACAGATAACATATATATATATCTATATAATGGATTACAATTCATCAATTAGAACTAGGCGACCTATCCGTAACAACAATTACACTAATTACAACACTTACGATAACGATAACGATTTCGAACAACCCGAAAGCCCCTTAGGAGGAGGTCCTATTAATAACCGTTATAACTACCACCACCACCAACACCAACAACAACAACAACACGTTAATATCGATAACGACGATAGCGATAGCGTAGACGAAGAGGAGGATGAGGAGGAGGATGAGGATAATAATGAGTATCAACAAAACCAATACTATAATGTCGGCGAGACGTCATCTCGCCGACATCAAAAAAAGCGTAGGTTAGAGAATTTAGTAGGGGGGTATGGGTATGCGCCGCGTGTGAATGTGATGGATGAGTGGAGTGAGAATGCGACGTTTGTGTTGTTGGAAGTGTGGGGCGATAGGTATATGCAATTAGGTAGGAGGAGTTTGAGAGGGGAGGATTGGGTTGAGGTGGCGGAGAAGATTTCGGAGATGTGTAAGATGGAGATTAACGATGGGCAATGTAGGACTAGGTTTGAGACGTTGAAGCAAAAGTATAAGAAAGAGAAGGCGAAGATGGAGGGGAGTGGGATGGGGATGGGGATGAGGCATGGGTATTACGGGAAATGGGGGTTTTTTAAGAAGATGGATATGTTGTTGTCGCCGAAGAGACAACATAATGGTTTGCCGTGTGGAGTTGATTCGGGGGAGTATGTGTTTATGAATACGAAAGTTTATTTGAATCAGTCGAATGCGTTGGATGAGATGAGGGATAGTCCGGGTGAGTCGGAGGTTGATGAGGATGAGGATGAGGAGGATGAGGATGAGGATGGTTTGAATGAGGAGGATGAGGAAGGGTTTAAGCTGTTGGCGGAGTCGGTTCAGAATTTTGGCGAGATTTATGAGAAGATTGAGGGGAAGAAACGGCAGCAGATGTTGGAGCTGGAGAAGATGCGGATGGATTTTCAACGAGAGTTGGAGCTGCAGAAGAAGGTGATTCTGGAACGAGCGCAGGCTGAGATTGCGAAAATACGGGAAGAAGATGACGAGGATGCTAATTCGGTTGAGAATCTGAGTGGATAAGGAGGTATATCTCTCTTCGTTTTATGAGTTTTGGTTAAAAGTTTATTAGTTTCTCTGTTTAATTACGGTACTATTTTAGCTAAGAATATGAGTATATTAATTGCTGGACGTTGCGTTTAGTTTCATCATACATAGGGTACTTGATGTTTTGGTATGCGTTTTGAAATGATTATGTGATATCGAATATAAAAGTCAAATGATCTACTCTATTATAACATGGTGCAGGAAATACCGAAATAGTATATTAGTATTTGCACATGTGTCTGCGGTTTTTAGGTTGTACTGATCTCCTTTGGCAAGTGATTTACAAAATTTTATTTCCTGTAGATAAAGTAGGTTTATGTTTGATAATTAGTTTTGTTGCAGCTAGTAATAAACTAACTATTCAAGTATGTATCATCTGACCATTACAAAATCAGATAATTATGCCTCATGGTAGTTTACCCAAACCTTAGAAACTGATTTTTTACGACTTGAAATCACAATATAATGAAATAATCAGTTTTCAAACGCACATTTAAGCACCCCTCATATGTGGATTGTAGATGCAATAAGCTTCTAAAGAGCACGATATTGGTCCACTTCAGATGAAAACTGCAAATTCTTCTACACACGCTAATTTGATTTTCCCCTGGCCATCCCGTTTTCACGTGGTTTCGTGTTGATGTTTTAAATTGTTAAGCTTTCTGTTATTTAACTTCTCAGAATTAGCAATGCTATAAACCATCAATGTTACCGTTGAAGGTAAAAAAAAGTTTTTTATTTGAAGAAAAATCTTGTAATTACATTATTTCTGTGTCTACCTATCACTGATGCTTATACCTCTGTTCATTTGTTTACCTCATAGACTCATAGCCTCATACACTCATACACGTTGTCATGTCATGTAATATAGCCTTGCTGATTTTTGAAACGGGAGATTGAGCAGTTGAGCGTTGCTATATTCTCTGTATCATAGCTCAGATTTTTAAAGGAATTTTGATGTTCTGATAATCAGTTTCATACAAGCTGCAACATAACTGATTATCTAAGGCCAAAATAGGTACTTGTCTACCTGTTCTTGTAATACTTAATTCGGTAGACGTAACATGTCCCTTTTGGTCATCTTAAATAATAATTCCATAGCAAATTTGCAATTAAGTACGTCCAAGCACTTTGTCCACTGTCGGGTTATTGGTTTATTATCTGATTTTGATCATTCAATATTGCATAATCACTTTCGGAAGACACATCCAGACACCTTCCCTGCATGCCTTGATAACCTGATTGTAGTTGAATCCTTATATGCAAAATAGACTCGTTGAGTTGCCTAATAACGTTTTGGTGGTGAGATTGGCAGAAAAATAACTCAAAGATGGAACGAATCATAGCAATGTAATCAGTAAATGAAGTTTTTGCTGAAAGTTTAAATTGCGGCTTATAGGGTTGTGTGTTGCATCCATGGTTTATACTACTGTTTATCAATTCTAAGAATCTTTTACATAAAACATGTATTTTTCTTTTTATGAATTTTTTGTTTCTTATCTTTTGTTAACAGTGGCAGAGGATCCTTAAGTATCTGTAGAAGACAACTGAAGTGTGACAGGCTGCATTACCTCATTAAGTCTTCATCTTTCATCCTTTATTCCCACAATCTGGGAGGTTAGCGTATTATCTTGTTTGTATTTTGATTCGAAGGTTTTATGTATTGAAGTAAAGTTTAATAATGTAATCTGCATTTTAATTAAACCTCGAAATATCTCTTCCTTTGATGGTATGCCTCTCTTGCTGTAGTCCAGAGTCCGTTTTTCATGTTGAGCATGAACCCTGCAAATGTTCATATACCCTGTGCGTTGATGATTGATTTAGTCATGATCACATGATGGGCCGGGTCGAGTTGGGCTGGTACACTTTTTTGCTCTTTTATTTGTTAAGTTATAAAGAAACAGAATTGACAACAACAAAACTTGAAATGAAGTTAGTCCATTGTAAGTTTTGTTCTAATAAAGTCTAGCGATTTTTTTTCTTTTTTTGGGTAAAGGGGAATTCCCCGGTAAAATATGTTACTCCAAAAAAATATTTAAGTATAGCGGATAAGAGTGAAGTCTCTCATCTCGGCCCAGTTACATAGGCAAAGCCAATCACTTATAATGCTACAAACCTACACACCACATAAGAAAGACAAACCAATCTTATGAAAAATCAAAGAAAGAACAACTACTTTCTAATACGACTCTCAAGCCGGATAAAGTCGGCATTTTTCCTCAATATTTTCAGAATTACAATTATCAATTTTGAAACAAAGTTAGAGATGAATGATTTTAGATAGAAAACAAAAGTTGGTTTTGATGTAATGAATGATGGCCAGTGAGGCAAACTATACATTTTGACCCAACTGTTTCCAGGACAACTTTAACCACCAATTTTGGTTGTTAGTAGTTGGAAAAAATAATTCCCCTACGAAGTCTGTTGCTTAATAGTAATCGTGTAAACTGAAAAGAAACTAAAGAAACATGTTAAATTAAATGGCCGGATTGTAGTTATGCAATATTGCAATGTATAGCGTAAAATCATTTTTGTAAGTCTGTCTAGTCATCGATCACTTGGTTTTTGATGATCACAAACACCACACTCACATACACACACAAACTCTCATTCGATGAGGCCGGTCACCATTTGGAACGAAAACCACGAATGAGATAAGAGGGTGTATAGTAGTCGCTCACTCGTGCTTCACTTGGTCCAGCTTAGTTTTTTGCATGAGCATTTCCTTCGACCTAGTTAGGGGTTAATCTCATCCAATAGGTTTTTTTAAATATACTTCAATACTTGTTTGAATTCATGTCACTCTGTCCACCCAACCAATTTTACCACCTTCAACAACTGGCACTCACGGCTTGTTCACTTTTGACCTAGTTTTTCCTCAACTTGCAAGCCTTCTATCATTCAAAACATTTCATCAAATAAGGTATTGAATGAGAACGATCTAATTCATGCCTAGAAGTATATAGGTACTTAAGTAATTAATATGATCACAGAATGCTGAAACATATATAAGAAAAACCGCATTTAAAGTTACATATATTATGCCAATCTTAAAATAGAAATGAAGTAGAGCTATTTGACTATATGTATATGCAACTTAAATTTAGTTGAGATAATCAAATTATTATCATATATGTGACTTCTAAAAACATATGGAAGAGAAAGTACGTGGGTACGGTGGCCTTGAATGCAAATATGAAGCTAGTCACGTAGATGCATGGGTAACTTAGTTGTATTGGTTGAGAAATGAGTATATTAAATGCTTACAAGTATGAAAGAATTAAAAAAAGTGTAAATTCAGGTGAGAATCTATATAGCATATTAAGTGTTGTTTTCATGCAAAATGTGTATATAAACCCAAGATACCATCATTCTGAAACGCAACAACACAAAAATCCAAATGCTTGATAGTATGATGGGTAGTCGAGTTGTTGGGAGCGCTATATTTGTGGGTTTTTTGCTTTCATTGTTTGTGGTAGACTATATCGAGGGGAGAAAGTTGGTGGCCGAATTAGGTCCTGGTGGGGTTGAAGTAAAGAAACCAGAATGGTTAGTTGATGGTCAACCGGGATTGAATATTGGAGGTGGTGCTAGTTGGAGTGGAGACGATGGTAGTGGTAGCTCTTTTAGTTTTGGTAGTGGGAATGGGGAGGGTTTTACGATTGGAAATGATGTTAAGGTAGTGGATAAACCTGATTGTGTTGGAAAAGACAAAGGTCATGGTGGTAAAGGTAAGAAACATGGTAAGAAGGAGAAGAATCACCATGGTCATGATGGTAGTGGTATAGGCAAAGGTGGTGGTGGTGGCATTGGTAAAGGAATTGGTGGAGGTGGTGGAATTGGGAAAGGAAAAGGTAAGAAACATGGTAAGAAGGAGAAGAGTCACCATGGTCATGATGGTAGTGGTATTGGCAAAGGTAGTGGTGGTGGCATTGGTAAAGGAATTGGTGGAGGTGGTGGAACTGGGAAAGGAAAAGGTGGTGGGATTGGAAAAGGAATCGGAGGTGGAGGAGGTACTGGTGGAGGAATAGGCAAGGAGGTGGCGGTGAGCTGGAGCGGAGTTGTGGAGGTTCTGGTGGTGTAGAGGAATCGGAAAAGGAGTGGGAATGGAGGCGAGTTGGAGAGGTCATGGTGGTGGAGAATTGGAAAAGGAGGTGGGAGTGAAGGTGAGTTGGGAGTGGTTCTGGTGGGGAGTAGAGGAATGGCGGAGGGGATGGCATAGGAGGCGGGTTGGAGGAGTGGATGGTGGGGCCGGAAGGAAGTGGGAAGGGGTGGAGAGTGAAGGCTGGTGCTGAGGAGGCATGGGAGGTGTGGTGGAGGAGATGGAGTGATTGGTGGGATTGAGTTGGCAGGTGGTGGGAGTGCAGTGGAGAGCGTGGGAGTTGGATGGTGGCCGGGAGTGTGGGGGATTGGGGGAAGAGTGGATCTGGGTTGGAGGATGGATTCGGATGGTGTGCATGGGTGGAGGATTTGGTGGAAGTAATGGTGGAGGATTTGGTGGTGGAGGTGGTGGTGGTGGATTCGGAGGAGGATCTGGTGGAGGAGGAATTGGTGGTGGTAGCGGCTTCGGTGGAGGTATTGGTAAAGGAAGTGGAGGAGGATTTGGTGGTGGTGCTGGTGGTGGCGCTGGTGGTGGAGACGATGGTACAATTGGTGGCTAAGTGGTAGCAAATTCAAGTGGTAACTAATTCATTTTAGGTTGTATTTTGGACTCTTAAGTTTTTCAATAACTTGCATTTTAACTCGATGTGAATGTATTTATGTTTCATGATGATTTAACTATGTTTAACACAATCGTCAACTTGTTCGAGTCTCTATATATATGACAAACGTCTAATGTAACAAGTTTCTTTTTTTTAAGTTCCAAACAAGTACAATTTCTAGTGTTATTTTTCATTTGACAAATATATTTCTTAATGGTGTTTTTAGGTTGAATGCCTATGTTAGTTTATTAAGGAAACAAAAATAGATCATGTATTTCTATACACGTCGAGCTCGAATAGAGCATCTTTCGGCTAAATTCATAAATGCAAGCACCAAATTGTGCATTTTTGAGCTAGGTCCTCCAAATTTTTAGAGCACTATAATTTAAATTCGATGTATAAAATTATAAGTGACATTAATTTTTATTTATTTATTTATTTATTTTTGTTGTAAACAAGAATAGAAACAAAGACATCTTTTCATAAGTATAATTGAAGAGCGACATTTTTACGCAAATAATTCTTATTTTATGTTTAAAAAAGTACACTTTTCATTTAGCCTTTATTTTGATGCCTCGATATCAATTTTCACCATGGCCTCCAAAAATTTGAAAACCGCATGATAATTAAGGGGTTCACATTGGTTTATCTTTTATCTTCTATCTTACTCCATCCGTCTCAAAAAAGCGTCCACCTTACTATTTATGTTTGTCTCAAAATAAGTGTCTAGTTTTTATATATGGACAGTAATTATGACTGATTTTCCTACTTTACCCTTCTAATCAAAACTTGCATTAATTACTCATTTTTTATTTCTATATTAACTATGAGGGTAAAAATGATTTTTTATCAATCAAAACTAGCATTAATTACCATATGATAATTTCTCCGATTTTTGTTTGTGGACACTTTTTTTGGGTCGGAGGAAGTATCTTACAATGAGACGTAGATATAGATTTGGAAATGATTTGTAAATTGAAATTAACTATGAGCTTCTTTTTTATTAATGCAGCTTTTATCAATCAGAAAATAAATATATTTAAGTGTAAAAGGAGAAATTAAGTGTAAAAACTAAAAAGAGAAAGATAGTAGTATTTAATTTGATTAACTCAAAAAAATAAAAATAAAGAATGCTTGAAAAGTAAAGAAACGTGGATGAAGTAAGCAAAAGATGAAAGAAAATATCATAAAATGGGAAAAAGTAAAGCAAATATCACAATGGGGTATGTATTTTTTTTTTTTTTTTTCTTTTTCACAAAATAATTAAATTAGATTAAGAAAACAAATCCTTAACAAAGTGAGAAAATGCAATAAAGAGCATTTTTTGAATCAAATCAAACCAACCAAATTGTTGATGATCTAGACCAAACGCCTAAGAAAAACAAAAAGAAAACTTTAATATTTGAACAATAAAACTTGGAAACCATATCTAAATCAACTTAAAAGATACTAAATACAAAGACACACGATTAGTAATAACCAATACAACATGAACTCTTGTACTATGTTTGAAATGCTACAAATTGTTTTGCTTTTGACACATTATGTAAGCTTGTACTATGTTATGAAATGCTACATATGCTTCGATTTTTCCATCAAACAATATTTTTGTGATTAGCATACACGTACGTTTCAAAGTACAAGAAATTTGCCCGTTCATATAAAGAAAGTGCCTTGCATGAATCAATAGTAACCCGAATTTGATATTTGATACCACGAAACTAAATAATAAACACAAAAGGCAAAAATTCGATACAATGAACCAACACAAACCTAGGTTTTCAACATTTTGATCACGATGAGAAAGAAAAGGAGAAAGTAAAGGAAATATCCACATGAAGTGAGTGTGTGCACTTTGTTGAATGTATTGATCGTCATCCTCTTTCAAACGTTATGATCATTAATATCTTTATGATAAGCAACTATTGCATCATCTCTTTTCGGTATAGTTAATATATATTTAGTCGATATTGGTACAAGTTGTAAATAATAATGATCCTGTAGGTTTGATGTATCTAACTTATGTTACATTTCTTGGAAAAAAAAAGGGACAAATCGTCTAACAGAACCATCGTTACAAATCTTAAAATTGTTTTATGTGTGTTATGCTACCTAAAGTATACACGATGATAATTTTATGATTTTTTTTAAAAGCTATTAAAAGCTTTAAGTTTTGTTTTAACCATGGTAATCTTGCATTTTATATTCATGTAAACATGAATAGGTCAATATTCTTAAACCTTTTTATAATTTAATACATGAGTTATTATGAATCATTTTATATATCTGTAAAAGCTTTATACGTAGCAAAAAAAAAAAAAAAAAAAAAGGTTCATAACTTAAAAAAAGTTATGTTATTGACTTTTAAATAAATGTGGATTAGTGATGTTAAATCTCTTTGATTGATGGCTAGCTTATACTTGAAGATTTAAAGTATTTGTGAAAAAGAAGGATGAAAAGAAAGAAAGCTTTAAGTTGATTGAAGTGGTAACCATGACCATGAGGGCCTCAAGGGTTTTGTTTTTTGAGTGTGTTTGGCGCATAGCGTTTAAGGGTATTTATGAGCAATGAGTTGTGAGCATTGATCATTGTGATTTTTAATGCTGATTTGGCAAGCAACAAGTAACTTTATCTATTTTTTCGAAATGCTCAGTTTCCAACGCTCTGTGAATTAGCCTTTAGGAGTGTTGAGCATTTTGGAGCTGTTTTACACATTATAATTATAACAATTGGAGTGCACTGTAATCTGATCGTCTCTTACAACTACGTTACCAAACATTTTTATATAAAATATTGTTCACTGCTACTGCTTATAACTACAGTTTAGCTACAGTTTACTGCTAATGCTCACTGCTGCTGATGCTATTTTTGACAAACACACCCTTTATCAAAACTATAATCAGACTTGGGTTTATACAAAATATATATTATGCTTATATCAACAAAATGAAGGTTCCATTAAGTTAGTAGTAATCTCATTGCCTATGTGAAATTTATCTTCGTTAATGTATAAAATATATTTTGAAATAGTTAACTTTGTCAATATTCATATAAGATAATTCTAGAGTTAATCTAGATTTCACCTTTTACTTCTTAAACTCTATTGCACTTGGGGGTCTTGGAAAAACATTTCTATCAAAGGTTATGAAATTTTTTAAAGCTATATATTATCAGGAATCCGAGGTAAATTTATGTCTGTATGAAACTCAAGTCGGTACTATAGAAATAGAAACCACTTGCACAAGAACTTGACCTAAATTTATACGAAAATTAAATCTTTTGTTTTTCTCTCGATTTAGTGATTTATCTCTAAAGATGAAACTAAACTGTGTTTGGTAACTAAAAAGATAAAAAGTAAGCTTGATTAGGTTTTGCGACTTTAGTTATTAAAGCAAAACCATTAGTAACGTCTGTTTAAAGCATTGCTTTGATGAACAAAGATGTGAATGTATAACCTATGCTTGCCATATGTAAGGAATAACATGTATTGTTATTTTAAGAAAGTTGTGCACCCGAAAGGTGAAACATACCATGAGACATATCATTCGTGTAACGAGTAATACCAACGATTTGATTAGAGGGTTAATGTCTTCTTCAAATGTTAATTGGATAATATTAGGACGAACAATAACGGTTGTCGTATAGCGGAAACTGATAGAATAGGTTTATTCTCCTTGATCTCATTAACATAATCCTTCGGTATATATAAACCGATACATATCAAAACCCTTAATGGGCTTGATTCAATAACAATAGACATATTGGGCTAATAACTATAATCGGCTAATACACCCCGCAGTTTGAGCGGGAGGCCTTCGAACGTTCAAACTGGATCGGAAATCAAGAAACAAAGCAGCAGGAAGTCCCTTAGTAAAGATGTCAGCATACTGAAAACGAGATGGAACATGAAGCACACGAACTTGTCCTGAAGCAACATAATCACGGACGAAATATCTCAATGTGTTTCGTACGTTGATGTTGAACAGGATTCGTCGATAAATATACGGCACTGACATTATCACAATAGACGATAGTAGCTGTAGATAAAGGGGTATTAAGCTCATGCAACAGATTGCGAATCCAAGCTGTCTCAACCACCACATTAGCAGCACCACGATATTCGGCCTCAGCACTTGACCGAGACAATGTCACCTGACGCTTAGCAGACCAAGATAATAGATTGTCACCAAGAAAGACACAATAACCTGAAGTCGACCTGCGAGTGACCGGGCAACCCGCCCAATCTGCATCTGTGTAAGCAATAAGCTGAGTAGTAGAAGAAACATGTAGCTGAAGACCATGATCAATAGTTGTAACACCCCAACCCGACAAGGGTCAAAATGCCACATCATGGTGTCAATCAGAACATACAAACGCAAGCGGAAGACTTATAAACATAATAGTTACAAAGGTATTCTAACGATAGAAACGAAATACTAACTCTATACATAAAAATTTCCAAAACTGAAATACAACTCCAAGCTCAAATCTAACTGAAGATAAATCAAAATCTAATCCAAGAGCAAATGGGTATCTATCGTCAGGGTGGTCCACTAAGGGCTCCTATGCACTCTTCACTCAATACCAGCTTCCAACCTAAAACCTGCCGCAGGAAAAAAAATGCGGCTGAGCTTAAAAAGCCCAGTGAACAGATATATATATACAAAGCAGAAAAGGTAATAAGCATAAGCAAACGAATATGAATCAAATGGATCAAATGCATAAATATCATGAGTCAGAATAGCTCTAAGAGTCAAATAATAATACGGCAACGAACGCGTCCAAACGAGCCACTCGAACGGACCAAAGATACCTAACAGATAGCCACGAGCCTGTCTAAACGAGCCACTCGAATAGACCACATAATCACATATACATATCATATCCAAAGTGTACGGAGAGGGGAGGCCTCTAAGTACCAAATAGTGAGTGGGGTGTAGGGCACACACAGCCAGTCACCAAACAAATCATATCAAATCACATATCATATAAGCCTAGGATGCATCCATACGCCCCCCACAAACAAATCATATACGTACCATGTACTAGACAAGCATACGCATATATCAAAATGGCCAAGAGCTCACATATCATATCATATCAAATGGGGACGCCGTGGATCAATCACACCTCTACAGAAAGTGTCATGTCATTGGTGCCTCAATGACATGGCCATGGTACCTCCATGGCTAGTTAGCTCGGGCGACAAAACGGAACAAAGCATATCATATCATAGCATCATATCAAGGGAATCATAGCAGTGGTATATATCAACTGAATCATAACAAAGGATCATATAACTGAGATCATAGCAAAGCTCATATCAAAAGGGATCATATCAAAGGATTATAGCAAAGGAATCATATCAGAGGATCATAGCATATCAAAGCAAACGAATCAAGTCAAGGATCAAAAGTCATGAGAAAAGACACTCTTACTGATAAATGGTAGAATATATGTATCTTAAACCGCAAATGAACCCATACCAGAACACATGGATCGGAAGTTATACCTTCTTCAGCGAATCTACATGAATTTAGAAACTATTTATATTTAGGAGTCTATTTATTATTTAATGACATATCTGATTATTGTTACTTCATACCCATAATGTTATATTTTTGGCACATTGGTATTATAATACTATTGTTGTTCCATTTCATTATATTTCATCCATGCCCATAATTTTATGCGTATGAGATTATAATTTAGAATGAGATGCCTTTTAGTGATAACCATAATGACGAAACCTTATATAATTTCAAGTCACTTAGACTAGTTAGATTAATAGACTTTATATAGGATAGAGTTTTAAAAAAATCGCTCAAGTGTCAACCCAGTTTACGAAAATTGTAATATCCAATTACAAAAAGTCTCCAAATATGTTTTACTCTTTTAAACCAGATTCTACGTGTAACTATCTAAATATTCGACCCATGACTAATAGGTGCCCATCGATTCATGAATGTCTATACATTATACTATATAACAACTTAGTGTATACCTAATGATTTGTGCATGTATAACATACAGGTTTTTAAATATCTCGCGTACCATCGATAACTCGACCCCAAAATACACACACCACACTGAGACATGATCGACCATATGTAATAATCACAGGTTGAATATTTGATAAATCGATACCTTAAACACAACCACGAACGCAAAGGATAAACACCACATGATCGATCCCAAAACCAATCAAATATTCATATAGTTTCCATGCAACCTTCCCATCCCTCATTAATTATAATTCACGATTATATTTTCCTTATTTACATATCTGGTTAACGTCTTACACGCTAGTATATCTCTTGTGCATGATAACCAACGACTCATAACATAGGGCTAAATCAAAGAGGATCGAAGAGGAAGTACAAACAACACTCGACCTTATTTATTAGCAAGACTTCTTATCGTGTTTTACGTGGCGTTAATCTTTTATATTTCCTGAGGCGTAATCTTATACTGGTTCATATATATATATATATATATATATATATATATATATATATATATATACACACCTTAACGAGACAGCCTGGAATCACCATATTAAAACGAGAGTTTAACACGTTTGTGATTAGATTTATCATGTTCTAAATCTAATTTTAATATCTATATTCAGCCCATATTGACATATATATATACCCACACTTACACGTTCCAATTACCAGTTCATACATGAAACCTTCTTTCATATATATATTCGAATGACATTTTGAACAAGATGGGGAAACATAATATGACATAGATTAAGGTTATACCTCAGGTTCAAACAAGTACGTTTGAAGTCGAAACACGCTCATGAATACGAGCAACAAGAATCCATGAGATACAACCGAACCCCAAAACCCGAATGAACACGAACAGTTGCACGTATCAATCACGAAACAAAACCCGCAAGCCACGCACGGACATAAAATTTAGTCCAACACGAATGACAACCCGAACAGAAATTGAAACAAACAAACAAATCGCAACCCAATCGAACTCGAACCCTAGCTAACTAAACCACACTCCTTCATTCGAAGAGTAGATCGAGACAACGGCAAGAATTGCAGGTGTGAGATGAACACATAAACCAATAGAGTAATGTCAAACCCAAACTTGATCCAGTACTTCCACAACACGTACAAATCACGATCCACACTTAACCTCCTCCTAAAGAAACTCTCTTCACGAACAGAGTGAACCAAACCAAGAGAGAAATTATGACCAATGTCACACTGAACTGACCACTAATCTAGTACACCAAAAGAAGCCGATCACAACTTCTTGCTACCCTCGTATCACTCGAACCTTGGAAAGAAATTTTTAGGGACTATCGATTATATTATGAGTTTTTAGGGTTTTGAAGTGTGAAATAACTTTGTGTGAATTCGGTTTGTTAAATGAGAAATAATGGGAATAAGGGCTGGAATAATGTAACGAGTCTTGGGGGATTAAGAGGACTAAATCTTCTTCAAATCCTCCTCTGTTCAAATAATATCTTGATATCTTTCTAAATTATTCAAATCGTGTACATAGGTACAAGTGTTAAATTGTGTCTCCAAAGTGACTTATAGACGTGTGATATCCCAAAAGAGTTAAAGGTTGTGCCGATTTATTTGTAACAATAAGTTATCGGTGTCATATTTGTAATTTTAATCATAGTCTAGTTGTTTAACTTTAGGTTATATTTATATCATAAGTTCAAATGTTATTCGGATTTTCAGGTCTTTATAATAGTACCACGAATATAGCGTAATATTCGCTTCAAAGCATGAAAATGTGTGTCATGAGAGTCATGCATATAAAAACAAACCTGCTGAACCGCGTATGAAATATCCGAGCGCGTAAAGGTAAGATACTGAAGGGCACCAGCTAAGCTCCGATATAAGGTGGGATCATCAAAGGGCGTACCATCAGGTCCAAGCTTAGACTCTGTATCAACAGGAGTGCGCCATGGATTGCATTTCTGCATATGAGCTCTCTCAAGAATCTCTTCAGCAAACTTGGATTGCTATAAAAAGATACCAAATGCTGTGCGGGTAGCAGAAATACCAAGAAAAAAATTAAGAGAGCCAAGATCCGTCATAGAAAATTCTCCATGAAGAGCAGTAATAATGCGTTGTAGGAAGACAGTGGAAGAAGCAGTTAAGATAATATCATCCACATATAATAACAAATAAGCCGTATCAGCACCATGATGAAAGACAAAAAGAGACGCATTAGTTTTGCTATGCTGAAAGCCAATGCGAGTAATAAATCCTGCAAACCACTGAAACCAAGCTCTAGGGGCTTGTTTAAGCCCAAACAATGACCGCTGCAAATGACAAACATAATCCGGGCATGCAGGGTCTACAAAACCAGGCGGCTGATGTATATAAACTGTCTCCGATAAGTGACGTGAAGAAAAGCATTCTTCACGTCAAGCTGATGAATAGGCCAAGCACGAGACACTGCTAGGCTCAATATAGTGCGGATAGTAGCATGTTTAATTTAACCACAGGAGTAAAAGTCTCATCACAATCAACCCCCTGCTGCTAACTGCAACCATTGGCAACAAGTCGTGCCTTATACCTGCTTAAGGAACCATCTGCATGAAACTTATGCCTGAAAAGCTACATAGAACGAATAATATTCACATTAGCTGGACGGGGCACAAGTACCCACGTACCATTAGTAATTAATGCATTATATTCATCTAACATAGCTTATTTCCACTGAGGATCACGAAGAGCATGAACATGAGACCTGAGAAGAGGAGACACGGTAGTGACATGAAAATTTATACGCTCAATTGTGATGATTCTTATCGATTGAATACAAGGACCTTTGGTTCATACAACTCGCTTGATCATCACTTGAATACTCTTATAAGTGATATATAAGACTACTTAGAAAATGACGATAGTTTCGTATTTGACTTACGTAACTTAAAAGGTGTAGTCGCGTATATGCGCTCTCAATAATATTTAATGAACTGAGATGATACCTATCGATTGAATAGAAAGACCTTTGGTTCATACCACTCACTCGATCATCACTTGAATACTCTTATAAGTGATATATAAGAATTGCTTATAAATGACTATACTTTCGTATTTGGCTTACGTAACTTAAAAGATGTCGTCGCATATATGTATGCACTCTTAACACAATAATCAAATTTGATAATTCTATTCCTAAACCGAGTTTACATAGTTCTTTCGACATTGAAACAATTGATTTATTAAAAAAATTACGTTATTTATAAAATAATATATAATGTAATTTATGTGTTTTTATAACTTAAATAATGTTTATAATTAAATCTGTTATTGATCTTAGCATAATTAATAGGAGTAACATTGTTTTAGATACTTTAAAAAGAAGCTTAATGATTTATTTTTACCTTTGACGATGACATGTCCTCACCTAAGGCAAACCACTTTATTAATTATGTAAATAGTTTTATTTAGTTACGTAGTTGTTAAATAAGTACATATTAGTAACATCAACAAATGGTCAACTTTTTTTTTTTTTTTTGGGGGTGGGGGGGGGGGGGGGGGGGGGGGGGGGGGGCATGTCTTTACCCAAAAATTGGCGGGAAAAAATGAGAGAGGAATGACTAAAGTATAGCAAATGGTTAAAAATAGTCAACCTTTTGGCGATGACATGTCTTTACTAATTCGTTTAGTCAAATTTTCTTAGTTTTTTTGACAAAGTCAAAGTGTGAAACCTGAATTTGTTGTGGTTTAGCGACTTTTGGCGAGGACATCTTGTCCTCGCCATTCTCTCGTCGTCTGTTCTACCTATTCGTGTAGTGTACTATGAACACGTTCAAAATACTTTGTTCTAATTTTATTTTATTTTTTATTTCTTTGCGAACCTTTATCTTATGAGATTATTTCGTTGATCTTATGAGATTTGGTTTCTTTATTGTGAAAAAGAAATAGATTTCGCTAACTAGCTAGAAAAGTTATTGTCGCAAACATAAATGTAACATGTAATACTACATTAACCATTTCTAGTTATGATTATTATGCCACAACAAATTTTTAATTCCTACCTTTAATCATAGGTATATTACTTTCTATAGATTAATGTACACCCTAATTATCCCCTGAATCATTTTGCTTTTAACATAAGATGCTAATGCACATGATTTTTGTCTCAAACCTTCGCTATGAATATTCTAAAACTTTTACAATAGATGCATGAACCATCCAAATCAGATATCATAAAAGCATAATCAATCAAGAATTCAAGATACAACAATCTAGCTAGTTTATTAGATAAAGTACGACCTAGTATATAAGTAACATGATTGCTATACCTTAAATTACAAATTAAATCAATTATATCGGCACTTTTTTCTTAGGTCTTTTAAGGTGCATTATTATTTCTTATTAGTTAAGTATGTTTGTTCAGTGAGAATGTATAGCTAGTAAAAACAAACGCGTTGAGGGGTTGGCACATACCAACTATTTTATTCAAAAAATGCATCTTCTTGTGAACCTAAAGTACTTGCATGCATGCATGCATTCATTTCACGTCTGTATATTCAAATGAGTTGTTACAATCAAACTGTTATAGTCATACATTAAAAACTGATTATATAATATCCATGACTTAAAAGTATAATAGTGTAGTAGAGTTACCACCTTTAGAAAAGAGTATAACACCGTCATAAAATAGAGAATTAGAATTAAAGCCAATAGTGTCTCAAAGTTATTTCAAGGAGTCATATGTCATCAAATTATTGTCCACGTAAACAAAGACGGAGCTTGAAAAAACTTATTAATTAGGAGGGCCGACATTTAGGGTGCTTTCGGTATGGGTATATGGGAATGGAGTTATGGGTTTCATACCGATTAAAGGTGTTTGTTAGTGGGTTCAGGAATGAAATGGGTATATCATAACCATAAACTCATTACCCACTAATTTAGTGTCTATGAAATACATTCTGTGGGCCCCTCTCTTTTCCACTACAAAATTCAAATACATATACACTTTTTCATACCGTATTTTGTCATCCAAACATAAACAATCGTAATGATACACTTTTTCATATCCATTCTCATTCTACCTCATACCAAATTCGATACCCATTGTGATTCCTAGCAACAAACCAAACGGTCCTTTAGTTTGGGAGGGCCAAACTTATGTTTTTCTTTATCAAGTGTGTCAAATATGATCAATTTGTTATGTGAATATAAGTAAAACTCTGTAATTTTGGGGGGCCACAGTCCTCTCCGGTCTTCACTAAGATCCGTTCATGCATGTAAAACGGAAACCGACCTTCAGATAATTAATCCATCAACCAGTTTTATAGCCAACCTAATAAATAATAAATTCAAGGACATAATTTGAAACTATGATTTACGCTTCACACTACGAGTCTGTTTGGTAAGAAGCTTTTTAAAGCTATTAGCTTTTTATTTTAAGAAAAAAGCTTTCAATAAAATAAAGGCTTGTTTAAAAGCTTTTATTATATAAAAAATGCTTCAAAAAATGAAAAATAAAATGCTACATGATTGAGCGTTTAAAATTTGTGGAGCTTTTTAAAGACCAAATTACATAAATGACCTTAGATTTTCTAACATATCTATCACCTAATGTATTTGACTACTTGTTGTGTATCGGAACCAGTTACTCACAATATAATTATTTTTGTTGTTTTGTTTTATAATTTAGACCATCTCCGATCTATGGAGTATTTGAAGGTTCAATATATTGCCACATTATCATTGAACTCTTGAATATAAAATCTTCGCAATCAATTGAACTTGGTAACATGTATAATTCTCATACTAATACAATTAAATATTTGTAAAATAGGTGCTAGTAGACAAATATATGTGAGGTGGCTCACATATCATCATATAGTAGATGTTTGTTCGAGACATACTCTTTTTCAATGAACGAATGAATTTGTACTTCTACAATGCATTACACTCATAAAAGGAGTCATTGCACTTTGCCACCTAGACCAATTGTGGGTGCCCATAGGGGCATTTACATACATCCCCATACACACATCATTATTTACTATTTTTCTCAATTCTTGCTTTAATAGCCTTGCACATCATGCATTAAAAACTTGTGTTTTGTAAAATATGTAAATATTAATGTGGGTAAAAGGGAACTTCCACCCTAGTAAAATATATTAACCAAAAAAATCGTTTAAAGTACAATGGAATGTGACTGAAACGCCACATTAACCTCAAGCAACCGCTTGAACAACCACTGGATCATTTATGACATGTCATAAATAAACAACTAACTACCAACAACTAGAACAACCATTAAAAACATAAAAAGACATGCAAACAAATAAACAAATCCAAATAAAAGATTACTTCCTTGAACGCCTTTGAAGCTTGAAATCAAACTGATTGTTAAATTCCTCAAATTGTCCAGGTAAGTCATAGACCCGGGCCGCATAATCATCAGAAAGATAGCCTTCAAGCTCGTTATGTCCTCCTGCTGATGAACAATAACTGTCCATAGAATCATTTTGCTCAAACACCTTATCATCACTATCTGAATCAACCACTTCACCTACCTTAGAGAATGGGTTGCCCTTCCTTTTACCATCAGCCACCGGAATAGGTTTACCATTATCATCCACAAGGGTGGCTTTCCCATCAATAATAAGCTTTTCAAGCTTCCAAATTTTCTCAACAATAGGAGTGTTCTTCATAGGCGATGGAGAAGTAGTTTTGGAAGAACTAGAAATAACTTCAAGGGTACCCGTAGTGCCAATCACAGGTTCCAGAACCGAATCTTTTTCCTTAAGAGCATCAAAACTGTTCTTTAAATCAACAACGTTGATATCCTCCACCCAATTATTATTCTTACCTAGGTAGAACCTACATTAACTAATTATTATTCTTACCTAGACATATTGAATATGGTTGAAAGCCGCCAAGATGTTCGTTACAAGTAGAACCTACATTAACTGTTGGAGAACCTGTATTTGATTGGACAGAAGGCTTAGACGTCGATACTCCTCCATTCTTTGGCTTAGTAACTGGATAGTAATATGAAACTTTAGGGTTTTGAAAACGAATCCCATCAACCTGACGATTAGTACCCTGAAGCTTACCTTTACCTTTCTTCTTATAAGCTTCAATGAAACCCTCTTCCTCAACCAACAATTTATCTTTCGCAACTGGTTTCACTCTCTTAGGACATCCATCATCATTGTGATCAAATAATTTACATGTCTCACATCTTGGCGGCTTTCACTCATATTCAATATCAATTTTTTCCAATGAATGACCTGACCATTAGGGTAGGGGATAGCAACCACAAGAGAGTCAAGTAATGCTTCCTTTGATGACACTTCCACAAGGGCCCTAGCATAGGAATTACGACCCCACGACTTAAGGCACATCGTACTCGTGTAGGAATCAAGCATGATAGGACGGCCAATTTGCGTTGTAATCAAACTAAGACCAACCTCAGAATACGCAACAACCGAAATATTATGAAGTTTAACCCAAACAGGAGCTAAAGTTATATCATCTTTTGTAAGTTTAGTGTTCAGAGTCCAAATATTCAAAAAGATAGGAACCAATCGTATCAACCATGGACCTTCTTCCAACACCCTTTCTATACTGTAACACCCCCAAAATCGTGTCCAGCGAAAGCATAAATGTCGCTGGAGTGCTACTAAATTGGATCACAACACAAACTAAAGAGAACGGATTTATCTTATACATTTAGAAAAATTAGTTACATTATCATAGTAAACCAGTTTACAACATTTAATTTGATGCGGAAATAAGGCCCATATAAATAAACAATTGGTCCCAAATATATCAGAGTAGCCTATGACTGTGCCCTTGCCAAGCGCCTCCAACAATAGATTGTGTTGTAGTAAAGATCTACACCTGAGAATACACGCTAAAAGGGTCAGCATAAAGCTGGCGAGTTCATAGGTTTAAGTAAACAAGTTATGCATGGACCACAAGATTTCAAAGACAATATATTAAAACATGTTCATGAAAAAGATTACTGTTGCACTAAGCTCATGACACCGAAACCTTAACAGTTAGTTCATATTATCACCCCAAACAGGTGCTTTGCCAAACACCTGTACGACATCAAATGAAATGCGTCCGTTTAACAAGTTGGAGCGACCAACCCGGACGGGGGAGTTTACCCCCAATAGATCTATTCACAACATTCGCGCTTACAAAGTAATTAACGGTTCATGATTGTAGGGAATTTATGGCAAACGACAACAACTTAGGCAATCAATAAATGTTTAATGCACTTGTGTCCATATGTAAAAACAAGCAATGTATTCTCACCCCAAGTATTTCAAATCAAATAGTAAAACAAGTAAAAGTGGGGCAATGAAACTCACCTCATTTATCAAATCTCGATTAGAAATACGGTAAACTGTGAATAAAGGTCCGATAACTCTAAACGCAACCTAAATAAATACCATGTCTTAGGTTTGAAAACAAGGTCGTGCATGCAAGTTCATACGCTATTTTATCACTTGTACATGTTTGTTGTAATGTTTATTGACAAAAATATAGTTGCGTCAATGTGTCCATTTATTAAGCAAAGTAACCCTTTTTAGAAACGTATCTTGTTAATCTCGTGATTAAACTATAGTCGTCTTGTTAATAAGTATTTTGAAAACCTCTAACGCGCCTAACAAATATACGTAATGTTCTACCATTTTTGTTTACGTCATTTTAGCCAAAATATACTCTAAAGTGTCCATGTTACTGATTTCTAGACTAATCTTGTTACCAAGCTACTGATTTTTCTGTGGAAGGTCGAATGGGACAGATTCTTTTCTAAAAGTGTCAAAACACTTTTCCTAGCCTTCTAGTTATCAAAAACCACTTAACAACAACTCCCAAACTAATCCTAGCTCTTCCACCAATTTCTCAACATATCAATAGTGATTTAAAAATAAACCTAGCCATATTAAAAAGTTCACTTTCTCATAAATTTAAGTAATCATCAAGACTAGTTAATATAACAAGCTTACTAGTTTATATATAGGGGTATTCCTTAAAAAAAGTATGCAACTATACGTGAAAACCGGTTTTACGTAATGAACTAAAATTTTTCCCAAAATTATACCTAAACTCCACAAAACCCCTTTAAAAACGCATTCTTTGACCTGCCCAGCAGGTTACCAGTTTTTTAAGTAATAAAGACAAAAAATTTATTTGTAATGACCATTTTACCCTACCTTATTTTGAAAATTGCAGCCACCGTCCTTACACTAAATTACATAAATAGTCTCTGTCGTTACGCTAAATTGCGTCCAACGTCCAAAATCATTTTTTTTTCCAATTTAATTTTTTAAGAAAAAATTAATTGTTTTTTTAGAAAAATTATATTTTTTTTCCGAATATAATTTTTTTACAAAAATAATTTTTTTCCGAAATTAATTTTTTTACAAAAATAAATATATTTTCCGAAAAAAAAATTTAGAAAAATTATATTTTTTTTCCGAAAATAATATTTTACAAAAATTATTTTTTTTCTGAAAATAATTTTTTTAGAAAAATAATTTTTTTTTCCGAAATTAATTTTTTTTAGAAAAATTAATTTTTTTTTATAAAAATTAATTTTTTTTAGAAAAATCAATTTCGAAAAAAAATTATTTTCCTAAAAAAATTATTTTCGGAAAAAAATATATAATTTTTCTAAAAAAAAATCGGAAAAAAATTTATTTTTGTACAAAAATAAAATTCGGAAAAAAAATTAATTTTTATTTAAATATTAACTTCGAAAAAAAAATCTAAAAAAATTAATTTCGAAAAAAAAAATGATTTGGACGTTGGACGCAATTTAGTGTAACGTCAGGGACCATTTATGTAATTTGTGGGGGTAGGGGTACATGTGAATCAAAAAAAAAAAAAAAAAAAAAAAAAAAAAAAAAACCCTACTGATTGGCGTAAACCGGGTGGGTAGGTCAATTCATGCGTTTTTGAGGGGGTTTTGTGGAGTTTAGGTATAATTTTGAGAAAAATTTTAGTTCACTACGTAAAACCGGTTTTCACGTATAGTTGCATACTTTTTTTTAAGGAATATCCCTTTATATATATAGTGTTTTTATTTCCACTTTCTTGTCAAGATTACCAATTATCTTGTGTGTTCATGAAAATATATTTGAAACATAGTCATTAGTTAAAAGATCATTGTGGTTATAAAGTTTTACAAACATGTACAAAGTGAGAATCAAATGTATGCAACTTGAACTAATATCATGGTATAAAGAGTGTGAAATTTATGGAAATAAAGTGTTACTTACTTAAGAAGATTAGTGTGATGAGGAGGTAATTTACTTGATTAACCTAAGACCAATGCTTCTAAACCCTTACAAATGTGTCCTAGTGATACTTGAACTAGCCAAACAACTCTTCTTCTTTCCCTTGGTGGATCGAATTGTAGGAGAGGGTGAGTGAGTGGTTATGTTTTCTTTTCTTGTGCTAGTGTAAGTAATGTGCTAAGTATTCAATATATATATAGTTTAGAAAGTCTCAAGTGTAATAGTTGGTCAAGGTCCTTGGTCTTAGCCAACCTAGCTAGGAGGACGCGATAAAAAGCTCGAAACGAGCCGAGCCTTGTCGAGCTCGAAACGAGCCGAGCCTTGTCGAGCTCGAGCCGAGCTCGAGCCTGAAAATCAACTCGTTTACTTATCGAGCTCGAGCTTCGCTTGTGAAGATCGAGTAGGCTCGTCGAGCCTTATCGAGCCTTACGTTATAACATAGCAGCCCGCTATAATACATATAAGTATATAACATAGCAGCCCAATAACCAAACCCAATACTTTATCTAATCTTTGTGCCTTAGATTTTTGCATATTTGTTCATATATTTAGATTATTAAGTGCCATTAAAATAGCTTTTTCGAGCTCAAATCAAGCTCAGGCTCGTTTAAGCAGATAAAGCGAGCTCGAGCCGAGCTTTGGCTCGTGAAAAACATCTTTTTTATTTACTCGAGCCGAGCCTTGTCGAGCTCAAGCTTTGTGAAAAGTTTACGAGCCGAGCTCGAGCACAAAAATAAAGGCTCGGATCGAGCCGAGCTCGAGCTCGAGCTTGTTAAAAAACTGACGAGCCGAGCTCGAGTATAGTAAAGCTCGGGCTCGGCTCGGCTCGTTTGCACCCCTAGGAGTATTGGGTATGTCGGGTTTTTATTTAAATAGCGAAAAGCGTTTGTTAAATTAATAAACGTAAATAAATGAAAAAGAAATTGTTTTAGGGTTTAAAATTTCGAACCGGAGTAGGAGCAAGGTACTGGAACGTTGTGGACTAAATATAGCCTAAAGTCCTAGTGCACTTGAAAGATATTCTAAATTTTTACGTTGATTCCCGTAAAAAGTTATACGTAAAAAGTATTCTTGTAAATTTCAAAGTAATGACTTAGAGTTTAGAATTAAATGTTGACGTGAAAAATTTCGGGTTGTTATACATACCCTCTTTGGTTTCAAATTGGAAAAGGAAAAAACCATTATTAAGCATAACCCTTTGTAAACCAAACTTTGCCCAAGTATTTCTAACGTAATTTTCAACTACCGGGGAAAGCGAGTCTCTTACCAATGAAATAACCATACAACGTATTAGCGAATCTAGAGCGTACCTCATTGACAGCTTCCAAAGGGATGGTGACATTAGCACCAGCTACACAATTTACGTTTCGCATCTCCGAAATCTTAACGGTCTTCTTAGGTGTTTTATCCTTAAGCATATCCGCAAAAGATATAGGAGTAGTAGAACCTAATTCAGTCTTTGGCACACTTGTATCACTTGGACCCGGACCAGACTTACCATCATCATGAACCTCCTTGTGTTGTGTCGACTCACTATCAATGTTAATAGGAGTCGTTTCAGTCATATTCACATCATATTCATTCTTTTTAGCCGACCTAGACGCACTACTAACGTTTAAAAAACCCTTCTCCATCTCTCTTAAATGTAAATATTAATGTGTACATAGGGATGTATGTAAATCCCCCTATATCTTAAACACACCCCTAGCTCTCTTTGGCCATTTTTTACGAAAAAAAAAAAAAAAAAAAAAAAAAAAAAAAAAAAAAAAAAAAAAAAAAAAACCTATCGATCGAATCTTCATAATATGCTACTTTCTTACGAATTATTGGGTTTGATTTTGTTTTTTGATTAGTACTTCAGTCATAATTAATAGAATATTAAATTCCCCACAGTTAGGACGAGAGTTTTTGCCAATTAGGGTTTTCGTTGTTCTTCCCATTAGAGTTTCTATAATCGTTGCACTCAATAATCTAATATTACTTTGATGTTTTCTTAATTAATGACTGGTGGATAGCTATGAAATGTTAGTGGTATATAAACCCTATATTCGTTTAGGGTTTTTACTTTTTTATTCTCCGATTGCTGGCCGGATATTGGAAGGTTAAACCCTAGTTGTCTTACGTAATGTTTATTATTTTTTATTGAGGGTTTGTTGTTGCAATTCATGGTGGTTTCTTATTGTTTATAAGTACTTGGTTTTTGGTTATGTGTTGTAGTTTGGCTGTTGTTTTGAGGGTCGAGGGTTGTGGGATTTACGTTTGCATGGGGGGATAAGAGACATGTGAATATGGGCACCAAGGAGACAAGTACTTTGAATGCTAATGATTCAACAGCCAAGCCTTCTAAGGTAAATGAGGGTTCAAATCTTTCTTCTTTAGCTGCAAAGATTCGTGATTTCGAAAGTCTAATGCTAGAAGAAAAACTTGTGTTATTGGGAGATAATGAGAAACCATTAAAACCTAACGTTGAACATGTCTCAAGTCCAGGTGTGTGTGTGTACTAATGAGGGTGCTAACACTTCGGGTGTGAGTGCGTTGAAACGCACTTACGATCGCGTATCTCTTGTGGAAAAATACGACCTTAGGGATGGAAAGAAGACATTTGATACTAGAACACCTTGAGTGGTTTTATTTGAGGATGAAAAAGTGTTAAAAGGGGTGGGAGAGCTGGTTCAATCTGCCCCGGTATCATTTACTAGTTTGGTTACTTCTCGAAAGGTGAATTTTATATCTCTTGACAATGGCAAACTGTCAAATGATAAGGTTGAGATCCAAATTCCCATATCTTTTGTTTTGGAACTTAGTTCAAGGTTTGATAACAGCTTGTACGGGTACTTTATAGGCAAGAGAGTTGCATTCCTGGTTGTTGAGAAATATGTTAGGAATGCATGGAAGAAATATGGCATTGTTCGTGCCATGATGAATTCTTAGGGCTTGTTCTTCTTTAAGTTTTCGTCAGTTGTTGGAATTAATGAAGTTTTAGAAAATGGACCTTAGTTTATTCGTTCCATTCCTATTATTTTGAAGAAGTGGACTCCCAATGCTAGTTTATTGAAAGAAGATTTGTGATCCATTATGGTCTGGGTTAAGATCTATGATATTCCTATTGCTTCTTTTACCAAAGACGGATTGAGTGCAATGGCTACTATACTAGGTAGTCCTATTATGCGTGATCCTTACACTAGCTTTATGTGTATGCAATCATGAGGCTGTTTCAATTACGCGCGTGCATTGATTGATATTAGGGCTGATCAGGACTTAAAGGAGACCATGGTTATTGTTATTCCTAGTTTTGAGGGTAATGGGGATGCTTTGCATACGATTAGAGTGGAATATGAATGGAACCCACCTTGGTGTGGAAGTTATATGGCGTTTGGTCATAAGGATAATACATGTCCTAAACGCATTGTTTCTGATTTGAAGAAATAAAGTATGAATGCCAATGACGGGTTTCAACATACTCCTAGGAAGGCTTTTCGTGGCATAAATATTGGTCCCAAATTCTAATTTACTAAAAAAAACAGTCTGAATCTGATTACGTCTGACCGAATCAGAGTTCAGAAGCCATTCAGATCTGAAAGAAAAAAACAAACACAACCTAAGCAAGCACCACAATAATTAATGCAAGCAAATATGTTATTTGTGATTCACGAGATGTATGAATTGTAGCACTATCAATCAATGAAGAATTGTAATTGGTGGGAAAAAAATGCCACGAAAGTATTACGCATCGGAGAAACGGAAGAAGATTTAGGTTTGGCTACAGGCAGCGGAAGAGAAAAAAATATTTAGGTTTTGCTCTGATTACCATGTTAGACTAAATAATTCCCCGTATGTTATAATTATTATTCATGCATATTATATAGAAATTACATAAGTAAACCCTAATGGACCCTCACAGACCGGGCTTGGGCCTATTATTTATCCTCTAATATATTAGATGATAAATATGGCACAAGCCCGGTGTGGGGTTACGGTCCATTAGAGTTTGTAATCTATAAATATCGATCAATAATAAAGTTACACCTACGGGGTTTTATCATTGTCCAACATGGTATCAGAGCGAGTCTGATCCTCAGACCTAGGTGGCTACATTGAGCTGCCGCCCCGTCAAACCAAACCGAAAAAAAGGGGAAAAAAAAAAAAAAAAAAAAGCTACAATTTTTTGTTCTTTTTTTTTTTTTTTTTGGCCGACCCTTTGTGCGTTGCGTGCTGCTATACTATTTGCTTTCTTCATTATCAATTGTTGCTATCAAGTGCTGCTTGTTTTCTCAATTGTCGAGCTGACAAAAAGAAACGAAAGTATTATATTACTTTCGGTCCTAGGAGATTGTGCCAAGCCCTAATAAATAAATAAAAGAAAAGAAGAAGAGAAGTAAACAGGGTTTCGAAACCTTTTTGTTACGAGGAAGTACCAATCTTTTTATTTCATGTTATTAAAGAGAAGTAAACACCGGCTGTCGTTGACCCACTTGTTCATACCGCTGCCGTTAAACCACCACCGTTTTCGTTATATCCACAGCTTTGTTGCCCCCCTTTTTTTGTTGGTTGTGTGGAGATGCGTTTTTGTGTGTTTGTTTTTTGTGACGGTTTTTAATAGAGCGGTGGGATCTGGGTTTTGATTTGGATCTTGGTCTGTCCACCGGCGATATCGCCGGAGATACCACATCTGGGATTATTTCTGATCATTGGTTTAAGTGTGAAAGTGATGGTTTTTTGTGGATTGGTTTTTGTTGATGTGATTGTAGATCGATTGTGTTATTTTTGATTTCATAACAGATCGACTGGATTTTTTGATTGGTGGATTTTTGAGATCTGTTTTCAAGGGACCAAGGTTATTGTAGATCGATTGTGTTATTTTTTATTTCATAACAGTCCTTGAGTTGATTTGTGTTTGTAAAAAGAAGAAGGAGAAGGGTTAAAAAGAATAAGGAGATATATAATGACTATACTACCCCCCCCCCCACCACATATTAGCCACGTCACAAGAATTAACGGTCAACTGACGGAAAACCCGGTCAAGGGACCAAACCCGTTACGGGTCAAAACACAGGGACTGGATCCGGGAATAAAAAGTTTATGGACCATTTTTGTTAAACCCGGTAAACCAAAGGGACGATTTATGACATTTACTCTATGATTAATTTGTTATGTAAATATAAGTAAAACTCTGTAGTTTTGGGGGGTCACAGTCCTCCCTGGTCTCCACTAAGATCCGTCCATGCATGTAAAACAAAAACTGACTTTCAGATAATTAATCCATCAACCAGTTTTATAGCCAACCTAATAAATAATAAATTCTGGGACATGATTTGAAACTATGATTTACGCTTCACACTACGGGCCTGTTTGGTAACAAGCTTTTTAAAGCTATTAACTTTTTATTTTAAGAAAAAAGTTTTAAATAAAATAAAGTGTTGTTTAAAAGCTTTTATTATATAAAAAATGCTGCAAAAAATGAAAAAATAAAATGATGCATGTTATTTTTATTTTTTTTATTTTTTATTTTTTTTAACATAAAATGCTGCATGATTGAGCGTTTAAAATTTGTGGAGCTTTTTAAATACCAAATTACATAAATGACCTTAGAGTTTTTAACATATCTATCTAATGTATTTGACTACTTGTTGTGTATCGGAACCTGTTACTCACAATATAATTATTAGTGTTGTTTTGTTTTATATCTTAAACACACCCCTAGCTACTCTCTCTTCAGCTATTTTCTACGGAAAAAAACCTAACCTAAACCTATTGATCGAATCTTCCTAGTATGCTACTTTCTTACGAATTATTGGGTTTGATTTTGTTCTTGATTAGTACTTCAGTCATAATTCATAGAATATTACATTCCCCACTGTTAGGACGAGAGTTTTTACCAATTAGGGTTTTCGCTGTTCTTCCCATTAGAGTTTCTGTAATCGCTGCACTCAATAATCTAATATTACTTTGATGTTTTCTTAATTAATGATTGGTGGATAGCTATGAACGTTAGTGGTATATAAACCCTAGATTAGTTTAGGGTTTTTGCTTTTTTATTCTTCGATTACTGGATATTGGAAGGTTAAACCCTAGTTGTCTTGCGTAATGTTTATTATTAATTTGATGTTTGTTGTTAATGAAGGTTATGAACAAGTGGGTTGGTATGCAATCTACTCGAATAGAGATGCACGTACGACTTCTGTAAGATACTGATGAGTTCGAATGCCAAGTTTTTATAATGCATGCAACGAGACAGTGATATTGTGAATCGAATGCAAATCATTTCATGATAGAGTTTTCGACACCAAATGTGAGTTGTACAAAAAGAATGTGCATGTAAACTAAACTAGGATATCTATACGTTCGAGTGTATGCATGTATGTTGTGTTTAGTGCGTGAGGAATGGAAACAAGGAAAGTTAGTGAGTACTTACTACACCATTTAAGGTGGTGGAGGAAGACAGTGATGATCGAACGGAATGCGGATGGAATTATACACGAAGAGAGACAGAGAGCTTGATGGGTTTAAATGTGTTTTCACGTATTCTTCTTCTACTCGATTATCTTTTCAAGGGAAACAAGAGTTGTTTCTAAGTTGTTAAGATATTTAGGGAGGACGAGGTAAATGAGAATTGAGTGATGTGAGCTGCTAGGTGAGAGTGGAATGTGTATGACTTTTGGCAGTGAAGGATTGTTAGATCGAGTGGGTTTATATAGAAGATAGCTACACAATGTTTGACTATTTTATCCTCAAGACTTATCATGATTCTTACTGTTCGAATACTCATGGTTTTGAGCATGCGTATGACTTTAAATTATTAGAAGGTAGGATATAGGTTGTCTTATGTTTGTTGGCATGTATATGTAACACATATGTACACGTTACTATCATTTGAATTCTCACATGCTCCTGCTGTTTCAGTTTGTTGGTTTATGTCGATATTAGTTAGATATTTTTAGTTTGTGTATACAAGTGTCTAAACGTGTGAATGAGTCTTGTCCCTAGTTTTTGGTTTATATCTATATTCGGTTATATTATGGTTGAGTATGGCAGTGCCTAACCGAAGGGAAGAGTGAAAGTTTGGCTAAGAAACTATTAATAATATCGTGTCTCTAGTTTATGTATCTATTCAATTTGTATGTTTGTTTTTGGAGCAAGTGGAGTCTTTTTAGTGAGAAATGATTACTTGTTTCATTGTTGGAATTTAGTGAATGTTGGACATTGAGTTGGAATGAATCTTACTGACATTTAAGACTTTAGTGGAAGATTAAAAGAGTTCAAATGGGAGTTGGTTTACTTCTTCTATGTCGACATGTATTGTTAGGGTGTAAACGAATCGGGTTTTAATGTCGAGCTCGATTTTCTTAGCACTAATCACTCCTAATATAGCACACTTGATCGAATAAAAATGTTGAAACGGAATTAAAACAAACCCGGATATAAATCGGACAAGTTTGCAAAATGTATACGGTCGACTTGATAAAAATGGGGCAAACACTTTGGCTCCTTTAAACTTATCAAATGTTTATATCTCGAACTAATATTTGGCGTCCTAATCGTTGGTTGGGAGAGTAAATAAGAGGTATAATAATATCTAATAGTCGTGTTTGATAATCGCAAAATACTAAGACGTTTTGGAGGTGGTTTGGATGTCGAATCCACATAAAATCATGAAACAAAACTGGTTTTGGGGTTGGGCTGTTGGAGTTGCATGAATAACAAAAAGGAGTGGGCTGGACAGTGGGCTGGTGAAGTGGTGATGTGGGCCGGTTCGAATTGTATTGGGCCAATCAGTCCACTTGGCTTAGAAATTAATTAGTAAAGAGTGTTAATTAGTGTAAATTAAGTGTACTAATTAAGGGTAATTAGGACAAGGGCATATACTTGTGTGTAGGGATTCGTCATCACTAACTATTATGATTAGTGAGGTTTCGAACTTAGTGAGAATGAAATCTCGTGAGTTTACTTGTGTTTTGAGTAAGGTTGCTATTTAATATATATATATCACGAAAACATTTCGTGATAACAATAGCGATGATAGAAAAGTTTAAATTTTCCCATAAAAATGGGTTTTATTAAACCGTAAGTTGAGATTATCATTAATCAGTGAGATTTATTACGAGGGATTTTTACGGGTTGTCACATTATCCACCCCTAAATTTGAACTTCGTCCCGAAGTTCAGGCCGTGATGGGTGTTGAAAATGTAGTAATTTGAGATGAGAATTTATAGAAACTATTGTCGGGAGATTTTCATCTGAATATCGAGGAATCAGGATCCAATTTGATTTATTCGTACCGGACGAATTAAATTTGAATGTTAGATCAACTAACGCATTCATAGGCTATAAATGGTGATAGTAACGATCGAGAGTAGGAAATACTTAACACTTAACGTTCAGTGTTCTAGCGATTCGAGACTTGGGGATTTTTAATGGTAGCGATTTTGAAACTTAATGGTCGTGAATAGTAAAATAACGGATACTTTTCTCCACCTATATTCCCTTTTTAACTTTCCCCTTTTTCTCATTTCACCTTTTTCATTCATCACTTTTATTTCAAATTCATTTCTCTAAAAATATCATGCCGCCGATCGCTATAGTATTTGCAGCCATGTTCATCATTTTTGCCGTCGCTGGTTTGGCTCTTCTTCCCGGCGAAGATACCGGCGGTTGGATCGGATACTTGTTGGTTATCGTACCCCTCACGATCCTAGCCATTTTTGCGGATAATTTTTGGAAGTGAGGGTCGCGAGCTAGTGTGGTTAGAATGTATTTTAGTGGTGTGTCGAATAAGTTTCGTTTATGCTTAATCCGGGTCCTTAATGACTCGGTTTTTATTTATCTTCCAGAATAATCAAGGTACTTCATCCTATGATGGCGCTTGCTATTGCTGGATTGGTGGTGGTTTTGTTGCTAGGGCGGTCCAACCTATTGAAGACTCTATGCCTTTTATTGTGTTTATTGTACTATTAGCACTTCCGATGTTAATCATCTCGCTATGTATTAATTTTCGTGAGTTCTAATAAAATCTATGTTATTTGTGTTTGCCTTATATCGTGGTGAATTCTTATAGTTTCTAATTTCGTACTTTCCTCGACTTCTTATAATGAGTAACGGTAATAAGTGTAGATCTTACTAAGGTTCGGTGAACAATTTATTTTGTCTCGAAATTTTGTTTTTGGAATGAAAATTGTTATTAAAACTTTGAAAAGATAACTGTTCCTTTTTATAACATGATTCTTCCTAAATTATACATAGGTAGCTAGGCTATGTATAATTGAGGACCAAATGATGTAACGCTTGGTTCAGTCATTATAACATTTATGCTTCCTCAAAAAGTTTTATACGGTTCAACTAAAATAGTTTTGTCACATAATCAGACACTTTCTGATTATTTTCAAAAGAATTTGAAAAGTTTTGTTCATATTCCGAGGATAGTTCAGAAATTTTCTAAGGTGGTATGTGGATGTTTCTTGGTATAGACCTAAGTTTTAGGTGAGGATTTCTTACAATGTGGTATCAACCTATGGTTTGGTCAATATGGAGTTAATTAAATCCTTCGGGTAAGATCAGTGGGTTGTTACCTAACGATTTATGAATAAAGAGGTGGAATTGAAATTGAGATAGACGTAGATTATGATTATCATGGAAATATTACAAGGTAGAGTTCTGATACGGTAGAAGGATAACTGTTACACTTAGGTTACATCCATCGTACCTAAGGTAAATACAAACGGAAATATAACTTAGATAGCTCTAGACTAGAGTTTATTTATTTTACAGCAGGAATCCATTCATCTGCTTAACATAGAGGTCATTCTTCGACACGGTTGAGACTATTTGCTGAGTCCTTATTCCCTTGTACAATCTTGGGCTCCTAATGGGCCTTGTAGTTCGGGCAATAACTCTTGTAATGTCCAGTGTGATGTAACTTACATCTTTGGCACAGAGGTTTCTTTCCACAGTAGTTGTCCTCATTACTAGGGTTGGTGATGAAGTTTCTTCCAACTTCTGGTTTGGGTCTTTGTTGGCGAAGGTAGTCAATGCGGTCTTGTAGATGATTGCGGATGCAAACATCATCATGAAACTCACATTCGTTGAGGATAAAGGATCTTTTCTCCTCAAGTTTTCGCTTTTGGTTATTTTTCTTAAGTGCAATATCTTGCCTAATTCTTTGGGCACAAGTGCGTATAGGTTTAGTTATTCTTCTTGAATCCTTTAGGTAATTTGGCTTACACCCCATGAAACTTTCATGGTTATGCTTACAAGGTATAGCCTTCTTTCTTTCTTGTCTTGTCATGTCATGGTTACCTAGGTGAACTGTTTTGGTTACTTCCAATTTCTTAATAGTCTTAGGAGTCATAGTTGTTGTGGGTACTATGTTGTTCTTGTTGTCCATTCCCTATGAACATCACAAGAAATGTTGATTTAGTATTCACTTTATTGTTAGAATAATTCAAATAACAAGTTATTTGCATATTATTGCTAACCACGTGATCTTAATACAAAATCAAAACTAACTGAGGGTCAGAGAGATACGATGTGTCTGGGTAACATCTTAAAATAATTATCTCTTGACATGGGATTGCTAAAGAACAAACGAATTCATCAAAGTTGAGGTTCATCAAATTTCTCTTCTGAAGATTTGTTCTTGGACTTCTGGGTTTTATTGTTTAGTCATGGTACATTTGATGTACAATTACTGTTACAATCATCAATATGGACATAACTCTAATAACTTGTCTGATCAAACGACCAACACAAAGTCTTTTATTAATGTCTCATTGATTCTTGTGGAGTCATTTGTTTTCTACGAGAGTAACAAATGGTGAAGTTTTGCATGGCTCATTGCATTTATAGCACCATGATAGGGTTTGGTGGAATGAATTTGTTTACAACAGAAGATATACTAGAAAGAGTTTGTCATATCCTAAAAGTTGATTACAAATTCTGAGAGTTACAGAATTATTGAAAGATACATGGAATACTAAACCAAAACTATTTGGTTTATTGAATACAACAACGATACTTAAGATTAGTTACGCCTCTGACGTAGACGTCTAACTTCTGCCTCAAGATTTCGTTGTGCAGCTTCCATGGCTGAGAAACGTTCTTGGCTTGTATTCATCTGATTAGCTAACATGTTTTCCAAGGCCGCAATCTTTTGGCTTTGGATTCTTGCTGTGTCTCTAGCTAACCATAATGCTCTTTCGATGTCCTCAATCCTAATGTGTGTTTGGGTGTGGCCTCTACCCAAACAGCGGGTTCTGGCATCCAAGTTTCTAAGTTCTTGTTCGTAATTGTCCTTCATGTTACCAACATTTACTCCTAGATCAAACACTTCTCTTCTCTCAGCATCTGTTCTCTTAAACAGGGTATCAATGTTACGATCATACCATTCGAATCGTAATGGTTGTAACTCTTTTAGCTGTTTAGAGTGAGTGTCTAGTATGCTGGTGTGTTGATGAAGGCAAGTCCATATGGGGTTATGGGTATCTATATTGTAGTCGGGAGAATTGGGTGAGGATACATTCTCTGGGATATCGGGCATGGGGAAATCTGAGATATCAGGCAAAGGGGAATTTAATTCGATCTTTTTCTAAGTCATCTCTTGGGGTGAACTCTGTTCAGATTCAAATGTTGGTTGACCACCAATCAAATCTTCATCTGAATAGGATTCGGTTGCTCTCTTAAGTTTTTGACGTGGAGGTGAGTAAGTAGGGGATGACAGAGGTGATTTCTGAGTAAGTTCTATGTCAGGCTGGGATTGTGACATTCTTACATAAGGATCTTCAGTATCCGGGGCAATTTGGTAGGTAGGTGACGCATGTGTAGTAGGAGGGGTAGTCTCGACTAGTTTGGAAGACATGGTACTGTAACAACAGTAATTATGAATATCCGTACGTTTAAAGTGTCACAGTGAATGTGAGATAACACAGTGTGTTATGTGTGAAGAGTAAACATTAAGCATGTAAAGATTAGTACAAAACAAATCTTAGTAGGTAATACATTGAGCATGACAGTCTGCAGACACGGAGGGCGTAAAATGGTATGGTGTAAAATCATTTATTTTGAAAGTGTGGTTATAGTTCAATGTTGGAAAACATTTGATTCTCTATAACCTGTGGCTCTGATACCAATCTGTAACACCCCCAAATTTGGTTTTGTGGCAGCGGAAAATATTTGGGTGTTACACTGAGGATCGAAGTCAAAATTTTAGAAAACGGCTTGGGAAAGGCGTTTTAAAAGTTATATGTCATTCGATATAATGGTTTTGACCTTAAAGGTTGAAATATATGTTTTAAAAATCCCACAAAAGTATGGTAATTTGAAAAGAATGACATATTTGATTTTCACACCATTTAAGTTATCAGAGTATTTAATGCCCACTCCGTGTCTTGTCCTGCTCCGTTGATTACCTGTGAAATACATGCTTAAAATGTCAACACAATGGTTGGTGAGTTCGCGGAGTTTGATAGAAAATAACTTTCTTTCAATGTTTTCAAGAGTTGAGAGTTGAAATAAATACTAGTACTTCTTGAAGTAACTAGTAAGTTTGAAATTGGATAACAATCCATGAGTAAATCGTTTATGATCTCAAGGGATCATAGGTTTCAAGTTTAAAGGAAAATGAGTTATGCTTGTAATGAAATAATGGTTAAGCTTTTATAATACGATATGCTAAGCATTATGTTGTCTTTATCATAAAGTACAACTAAATCACATAGGATAACAGTTAAGCTCCTAGTACAACACATAGTACAAATACTAGTATAAGGTCTGATGTCTATCAGTGTAGAGTGGTCGTTACTAAATACAGTTGTATCCGAATATATATAAGAAGCCATATATATTCAAAAGGTTATATTGCTCTAAGCCTCATGACGCGCAAAACGTTAACAAAAGTACCGTAAAACGGAGAAAGTCACATCAGGGTTACTGATGGTTTTGCCCTAAAGAATAGGTGATTGCCTCATCCTATTTGTGTCGAATATAGTGTATCGCGACTAAATACGACTAGCCATCCGGCATTCCGTCCATATTTAGTGGGATAGGTCGTCAGCCTTAACAGGTTTCGAAGCTGTCCACTATATTCGCGCTCACCGCAGTGATTAATGGCTCATGATCGAGGGACTTTATGGCAATATAGTTAAACTTAGGCAATATAGGGTTCGGGTTTCATAGAATACACATACTTTAGTTTGGCAATTATTTCCAGTTGAGATGTATAAACATCACAGTTTAGTTAATAGTACATTCAGTTGTTATATGAATGCATAAATGAGCCTCAGTATCTTGTTACAACAAGTAATTTGATAATGTTATCCTTCAGATATAACATTTAGGCTAAGCAAGTAGGTTTTGCAATTATAGCTAGCATATATTCCCGTCAAAGGGTGGTTCAAAACATGTAACACATAGTTGATGATTTCGAATGAATCATGAGTGTTTTCAAAGTATAAAATACTTAAAACAGTTAAAGCATGTATCTCCCCCAAAAGAGTTATAAAACAGTTATTAAAATGTAGGGGCCACGACTCACCTGGAGTGTAGCTGACAAGATAGAATTATAAGATCTATGGAAATGATCACGGATACGTCTTCGATACGAGACCTGAATATGAGGAATATCTAAGTATTCGACTTATAACTAACGATGAGTGTGAACGTGAGAAAATCGTACAACGATTTGATGATGTGAGTGTGATATGCCTAAAATGCCTCAAGTTAAGAAAATATAATATCATACAATGATATTATCTTGATTCTTATGTCACTTGACTCGAGGTATTATCTCCTCAAAATATGATGAAATGATATGCGAGTGAAATCGTTAAATAGATAACGAAAATTAAATATGTGTAACTAGAATGTAATGAATGCATGTGTAGTGATGTGGTGATGAGAATGAGGATGTTAAGTGAAAAATAGTTGGTCCTTGTTCTTTCCCGATTTTATACTTTTTACCCTAACTGTATTTGCGTTACGTCGTTAGTCCTTCGTTAGATATAAGTTTAATTATATTCCAAAGATAGTTCAAATGTACATATAAGTCTTGAAGTTAATTTAAAAGTCCATTTATGTCCTTTAGAAACTGTTTTCACAGTTTTCAATACGCAGGTTTCACAATTTGGCAGTTTTAGTCCTTATAGTTAAAACGCGTTACGTTTTTAGTCCAAAAATGTTAAAATGATAAAGATAAAGTGTGCGACTTTTTATAAGTTATATTTAAGATAAATGAAGCTTATTTTACTAGCTTATTCGATCAGTAGCTTAATTTTACACTATTGGACCCTTAATCGAGTTATACAATTTAGCCCATTTATGGTTTCTAATTGTTTTTCAAAATGATTTATGCGATTAACTTGGGCTAGTTTAAAGGGTTGAAACATGATTATTTTTGTAAGAGGTTTATACGAAAAATATAACTAGTTGTGTTGCGAAATGAGTCGTATAAAGATAACATGTGATCACTAAGTTTGTTTGTGAAATATAGGGTTGTCTTCTAAGCGACTTGGACTACAACATACTTAGCATAGTTTTAGTGTACGTGTGATATGCAAAGGTGATATAGTTTCGAACAATGCATGGATTGTGAACATATGAATGGTGTGAGTGAGGTGACTGTTGGGACTCCTAAAGAGGGCTCGACATGGTTCAATATATGTCATCGTGCGTTTCAATTATAAAAGTTTTAGTCGTTCATGTAATAAAATGATGCATGCATGGTTGATGGATATGAGAGTGGGTTGTGAGGTGGCTATTAAGGCTCTCAAAAGAGTTCTTGACATGGTTCTAACTAAGTTGACGTGCATTAAAATACATGTGTTTATACGTTCGGTTTGGAAAACAAGACAAAAGAGAGTGCATGCATGCATATACTAGTGGGGTTTTTAACTGTCATTAATGAAGGTTATGAACAAGTGGGTTGGTATGAAATCTACTCGAATAGAGATGCATGTACGACTTCTGTAAGATACTGATGAGTTCGAATGCCAAGTTTTTATAATGCATGCAACGAGACAGTGATATTGTGAATCGAATGCAAATCATTTCATGATAGAGTTTTCGACACCAAACGTGAGTTGTACAAAAAGAATGTGCATGTAAACTAAACTAGGATATCTATGCGTTCGAGTGTATGCATGTATGTTGTGTTTAGTGCGTGAGGAATGGAAACAAGGAAAGTTAGTGAGTACTTTCTACACCATTTAAGGTGGTGGAGGAAGACAGTGATGATCGAACGCGACTCAGAATGCGGATGGAATTATACACGAAGAGAGACAGAGAGCTTGATGGGTTTAAATGTGTTTTCACGTATTCTTCTTCTACTCGATTATCTTTTCAAGGGAAACAAGAGTTGTTTCTAAGTTGTTAAGATATTTAGGGAGGACGAGGTAAATGAGAATTGAGTGATGTGAGCTGCTAGGTGAGAGTGGAATGTGTATGACTTTTGGCAGTGAAGGATTGTTAGATCGAGTGGGTTTATATAGAAGATAGCTACACAATGTTTGACTATTTTATCCTCAAGACTTATCATGATTCTTACTGTTCGAATACTCATGGTTTTGAGCATGCGTATGACTTTAAATTATTAGAAGGTAGGATATAGGTTGTCTTATGTTTGTTGGCATGTATATGTAACACATATGTACACGTTACTATCATTTGAATTCTCACATGCTCCTGCTGTTTCAGTTTGTTGGTTTATGTCGATATTAGTTAGATATTTTTAGTTTGTGTATACAAGTGTCTAAACGTGTGAATGAGTCTTGTCCCTAGTTTTTGGTTTATATCTATATTCGGTTATATTATGGTTGAGTATGGCAGTGCCTAACCGAAGGGAAGAGTGAAAGTTTGGCTAAGAAACTATTAATAATATCGTGTCTCTAGTTTATGTATCTATTCAATTTGTATGTTTGTTTTTGGAGCAAGTGGAGTCTTTTTGGTGAGAAATGATTTCTTGTTTCATTGTTGGATTTTAGTGAATGTTGGACATTGAGTTGGAATGAATCTTACTAACATTTAAGACTTTAGTGGAAGATTAAAAGAGTTCAAATGGGAGTTGGTTTACTTCTTCTATGTCGACATGTATTGTTAGGGTGTAAACGAATCGGGTTTTAATGTCGAGCTCGATTTACTTAGCACTAATCACTCCTAATATAGCACACTTGATCGAATAAAAATGTTGAAACGGAATTAAAACAAACCCGGATATAAATCGGACAAGTTTGCAAAATGTATACGGTCGACTTGATAAAAATGGGGCAAACACTTTGGCTCCTTTAAACTTATCAAATGTTTATATCTCGAACTAATATTTGGCGTCCTAATCGTTGGTTGGGAGAGTAAATAAGAGGTATAATAATATCTAATAGTCGTGTTTGATAATCGCAAAATACTAAGACGTTTTGGAGGTGGTTTGTATGTCGAATCCACATAAAATCATGAAACAAAACTGGTTTTGGGGTTGGGCTGTTGGAGTTGCATGAATAACAAAAAGGAGTGGGCTGGACAGTGGGCTGGTGAAGTGGTGATGTGGGCCGGTTCGAATTGTATTGGGCCAATCAGTCCACTTGGCTTTGAAATGAATTAGTAAAGAGTGTTAATTAGTGTAAATTAAGTGTACGAATTAAGGGTAATTGGGACAAGGGCATATACTTGTGTGTAGGGATTCGTCATCACTAACTATTATGATTAGTGAGGTTTCGAACTTAGTGAGAATGAAATCTCGTGAGTTTACTTGTGTTTTGAGTAAGGTTGCTATTTAATATATATATATCACGAAAACATTTCGTGATAACAATAGCGATAATAGAAAAGTTTAAATTTTCTCATAAAAATGGGTTTTATTAAACCGTAAGTTGAGGTTATCATTAATCAGTGAGATTTATTACGAGGGATTTTTACGGGATCTCACAGGATGCTTTGCATACGATTAGAGTGGAATACGAATGGAAACCACCTAGGTGTGGAAGTTATATGGTGTTTGGTCATGAGGATAATACATGTCCTAAACGCATTGTTGCTGATTTGAAGAAATAAAATGAATGCCAATGACGGGTTTCAACATGCTCCTAGGAAGGCTTTTTGTGGCGCAAATACTAGTCCCAAATTCTAATTTACTAAAACAACTAAACAAGTATTTAGACATGTATCAAAGAATAATGAGGCTAGTACGAAGAATATTTCAAAAATGATAAGGGATATGATAGTTACATAGAATCCATTTGAGGCTCTCAACTTGGTTACAATTGACGGAGTGGTTGATGTTGATGGGGTTGATTAGAAAAAGGCTGATTTTCAGGTGACTATTACTCCTAATGTGGATCCTGATGTTGAACGATTAATTACTGGTAGTAGTAATGCCAATAAGGCTGGGAAGTTGATTGTGAGGATTGTTGAAGATAGTGAAAGTGATGTGGAGGATGTCTATGGCAAAACAGCGAACTTCATGGCTCCTAAACATCTGAAAGGTGGAAGTGGAACTAGTAATAGGGCCGGTGGTGGAAGTGGGAAGTCGAGCTTATATGAGCGTCAGAATGAGAGTTATGATGAAGACCCATATGATGATTATGAATGTGGCGATTTAACTGAAGATCAACTGGCATCCTGTGATATATTTGATATAAGTCTTCGTAGTCAAATTAAATGTTAGTTTATATTTGGTATTGAGTCAAATGTATTCTAGTGGGTAGCCGTATGTTTCCTTCATTTAGGAAAAGAAGTGTCTTGTTATGTTAGTTTTACCGTCTATGTAACGGGTTGAGATGCAGATTCACCCGCATCCTATGTACTTAAACGTTTTTTGGGGTAATATATTCACGTTTTATCATTCACGAGTACAGTGTGACAATTAAAAAGAAACTAAATAATTGAAAGTGATCTTGCTACGTAAATATGTAAATAAGCTTATTACGTTAATACGGAATGCACATGTTCGGTAATTTATTACTCACGTATTAAGTCATATATTTATTTTAGATTTTTTATCTGTTTTTAATCACATCCGTTCTTTTATGTCATTTTACGTCTTATGGTTCCATCTACAGCTACATTGCCAAACAATTTTATAAAATAAAACGTCGCAGCTTGTAGCTATCGTTACCAGTTATCAGCTTACAGCTTAGAGTTATCAGCACGATTGACAGCTAATCGCTAGAACAACCAAACATACCCTACATTTCATTCATCATTGTACTACCAACAAATGTGTGCCCAAATTAATAATTCTGGCCAACTAGTTTATAAATGTGTGTCCAAAACTCGTGTCTGTTTTTAATAATATCCGTTCTTTTATGTCATTTTACGTCTTATAGTTCCATCTACAGCTACATTGCCAAACAATTTTATAAAATAAAACGTCGCAGCTTGTAGCTATCGTTACCAGTTATCAGCTTACAGCTTAGAGTTATCAGCACGATTGACATCTAATCGCTAGAACAACCAAACATACCCTACATTTCATTCATCATTGTACTACCAACAAATGTGTGTCCAAAACTCGTTTAAAAATTCTGGCCCTATATCACAAACGTTACAAAGTAATAATTCTGGCCAACTAGTTTATAAATGTGTGTCCACAATTACTCGTGTCATGTCGCTAGAACAACCAAACATACCCTACATTTTATGCTCCATACTCGAGTACTTTATGCGTTATTACTTTTTTACCATACAGTAAATACTAAATAATACTCTATGTTTTTCCTACCAACAAAAGTAAGAAACAAGTATTCGGCGGGAAAAGCAAACCAAAAATAAAAAATAAAAACCAAACCATGATACTCTCCTCTTCTTAAAGCAATCTCTCTTCTCTCTCTCTATATATATATATATGCATTAAGTATGATTCAAATATATCTTGAAGAATCATATCATATATAAAAGAGAGAAAAAGAAGAATAAGAATTGAACACTATAAAAAATTGCATAACTCAAAAGCAAGCCGGTGTTCATCTCTTGTTCATACATAAAAAGGTTCCAAAATCGCATAGACAGTGGTCGTGGTGGTGGTTGTGATCCGGTGGAACAGCGGATCTTCTCTTTGGTTACTTGCCTCTGAAGCAAACCCTAAAAACTTCATTTCTAATATAACCAAAAAACATCCTTGAGTATACATTGGATCTTGATAATCTAGCTAGCTTCTCGACTATATATCAGGTACGTACGTTTATTTATGTAAATCGACTATATATCAGGTACGTTTATTTATGTATGTTTAAGAAACCTGATATATACCTTCCTTTAGCTTCATGCTGTGGGTTGCTATCATTTAGTATCTTAGTCATAATGTTTAATGAAACCTAATATATACCTTCCTTTAGCTTCATGCTGTGAGTTGCTATCATTTAGTATCTTAGTCATAATGTTTAAGGAAACTGGAAACCTAATCGCGCATGGTGCATTGCTATATGTTCTTACAATTTCATTACACTTGCTCTTCTAATTAACCAGAAAATGGCATATATAGATTCTAATTTCTAGTTAATGAATGTGCATATATAGTTTATTGACTACTTTTGGTGTATTTAGTTTAAAGATTGTCTAGCTAACAAGTGCACGAGATCATTCGTTAAGTGTATTAATTCAATACAAAATTTATTTTTAAACTGAAAAAATGCATTTAACTAATACACGGTAATTAAAGTTATAAATTACTTTAATTAAATGTGATTTTGTATTTAATGAACGTAAATTTTCCTCTTTCATCATTTAAACCAATGTCCCGAGGTCATGGGTTAGACAAACCTTTTAATTTTTTATTTTATTTTATTTTTTATTTTTTAAATTGGATTGCTTAATTACATAATTACTAGTAAGATGTTTCATGGTCATCGGCGTAATTCCGGGAGCAAGCTAGATTGATTATGTGCATTTATGATATGCACGGTACAAATGATATTAATATATTATTAAGCATGCATAAAGTATAATTTTATATTAATTAGTGATCCGTAGTAGGTGTAGGGAACACGAAAAGAATGAACATATACGTACCAATCGCACCATACTTTATTTTTTACCAGATGCACATCGTACAAACTCGTAATGCACAAGGCCCCACAAAATCCCCTTGTGAGAGAGTCTGTATAAACTCCCCCACAACAAATAACTCAAACTTTTCTCACCAAATTTTATTTTTTAACTTTTTGGTGTGGTAGGTAATGCTCCATAGAGTATGAACAAGTGATTAGTATTAGTCACACATTATTAATACATGTTATTTACTTATTTCAAAGTTTTATATATTTACATGCATGTTTAAATAAATGGTGTTTTGGTATGCTTGGAAAAAATTACATAAAAAATGGAAATACAACTTTATGTGAAATAATGCTTTTATCTGGAATAACATGTTTCACGTTTATCAACTTTATGCGTCTATGCTGTTTTAGTTGACATGAAAAGGATATACAAACGTATACGATAAAAAGTCATGACCCATGATATTTTCGCATGAACATATATATGTCGACCATGTTTTATCTTTTTCCTTGAGTTGGAATATAGCAGTTACATTAAAAAGGAATAAGAAAGATTTTTATGCTTATTTTGTTTGAATTGAAAGTTTAAAGTGAAGAACGCCTAACTAAAAAAATGCGACTTTAATTCTATCAAATCAATACTTTTGCTTGGCTCGATTTATCAGTTTTTGTTTTGCTTGTTACAACATTCGTATTGATAATATGTGTGTCGACAATAAGCTAGTATCTCATATAAGAGAATATATCGAGAATGTTTATTTTTAAGTCTAGTGTTTATCTCATTTTTTGTAAAACCATTGAGTTAGTCAGCGTGACCGGTTATTATCGTTTTGGAACAATGACGGAGCTAGGATTTCTTTATAAAGAATTTTTTTAGCTAAATTAAAGTTGACATAAAATACGAAAGTAGCATAAATATTCGAAGTTGCACGTACCAAAAAAAAAAAAACACTTTTTGGGAGAACTTTTACATTTTGTGACCTAAAACGTGTGTGACCCTTACCAGACCCGGCTCTCAAGTGGTTCCGTCCATGTTTTGGAAACATATATAAACCTATGTACTTCGCCTATCCTTAATTTTACAAAGTAAGTATTTTATCAACTTACTCATTTTGAGAACTTATACATGCTATAAACCAATCAAAATTATTTCAAAGTAAACAATCTCAAACACTCTTAATTAGTACTAACATTCTTTGTCTCTTAAAACGAGAGACCACTTTAAAGTTAGTTTAGAAAAATAAAAATATGACTAACATCTTTGTGGTCTAGTGGTTGAAGCTTAGTTAGTTAAGCGAGTCACGGGTGAGAGTACTATCGGGTGAGTTACCTACCGGGAAGTCCTCACTTGTGGACCACAAGCTCTAATGGTATTAGGCAATGAAGAGTATTAGGCGAGAGCCTGTAAGCCAATGTTACGTAGGTTCAAATCCGAGCCGCCCCCGGTTTTCATCCGGCCGTTACTCCAGCAAGGAAGTCGTGTGGAGGCGGTACGGTTTTCGGGCGGATGCCGTTTGTAGTCCCCACTACGCCCAGCGTGGATCCAGCCCAGACAACATAGTCTGGGCATGTGATGGATGAGGGTCTGCCAAAGTGGTAGGTCGTGACTCCAATCAAAAAATGAAATTCACCTTCCCAAAAAAAAAAAATATATATATATATATATATATATATATATATATATATATATATATATATGCAGAGATCCAATCAAAGTATCGTGGGAACCGAGGATTGGTTAGTGGAAAAGATATGCAAAATGCCAAAATTATATTTGTATTGATTAGTGGTCATATCATAAGTCATAACAACAAAAAGTATGATTTTTTTTTTGGTGTAATAAAAAGTAGGATATGAAGAATTATAAGTAACACATAAAATAAAAACTCAAAAACATTTTTGTCTTGACTTTTACTTTTGCAAATTTTGTTGTAAACCATAACAGATTAGAAAATGTGTAAATGTCTAATGAGACCAGTTTCTAAACATTGATTATAGTTTGGGTGCCGTTTTGGTCAAATTTATTATATAGCGTCGTTGTAATCTCCAAGCATCGTGCTAGTTATTTATCGAAGTACAAACTTGTAAGAAGTGAGGGTAAAGGCGCCTGCTAGCCTCGTCCTGTATCCGTGAGTGTCACATTTGAACGGAGGATAAAGCAGCTATCCCGTGAAGTTGAGCTAGTCCAAGAGAACCATAATTCACTTATTACGGTGTTTCTAGGCTTATAAAGTGCACCAAATATATAGATTTGGATTCTAAAATCTTGACGCTTGCAGATGAGAAGGGAGCTGGTGGGGTAATGTCATGAGTATACCAAAACTTGAAGGCGGGATGATGGAAACAACAAATAGTATCAGTAACCGGTATGCTAAGTTATTAGAGGGTTCTTGGTTGACCCAATTCTGTGGATCCAATCCTTGGATGGCTAGATACGTCTACAGCGTGTTGTTTCTTTTAGCAAATTTGTTTGCGTGGGCTGTTCGTGACTATGGACCTAGTGCATTGACGGAAATGAAAAGTAAGATCAATTAATATCATAACTTATCAGAGGTGGCGGTTTCAACCCATTTACTCTGAAATGGGTCGATTCAGGTTAAGTCCAAATTTGAGTATTTATCTATTTGTTGCAGGACTAAAAAGTTGCCAAGGTGGCAAAGACTGTTTAGGCACAGAAGGAGTTTTAAGAGTTAGTATGGGCTGTTTTGTATCCTTCATCTCATTTTGTAGACCAAATCTTGAATTTCTTTATACAATGTTCCGATATATATTCATATTTCTTTTGATAAGTTTGGAGAAATCCTTAACATATACCATAAGATATTCTATTTTACAATGTTTGTTTCAACCGCTGGTACATCAAAGTTGCATGGACGAAAAGAATTATGGCATTCGGGCTGGTGGTCTGCCAAGATTTTCATCATGATCGCGCTAATCGTGTTGTCATTTTTTCTTCCTACAGAAATGATTTTGGTATATGGTTAGTAATTTTTCTCTAATCATAGATGTGTCAAATACGTTTTATGCATCTAAAAAAGCGTAAATTGGATGATTTTCGACCGGTTTGACCCATTTGATTAAGCTAAATCCTTTTTCCATTCTACCCGTTTGAGATAAAACATAACGTGAAACTGATGCGTTGTTATTATGTGGCAGGCGATATTGCACATTTCGGAGCAGGGTAAATATGTCTTTTAATCATTGCATCATTTGTCATTTCATGACTATTGGTGAAAGTATGAAGACATTTAAAGAATCTTTTTCATTATCATATGCAGGGTCTTTTTGCTAATTCAACTAATCAGTATAATCAGCTTTATTAATTGGTTGAATGAATGCTGTCTATCTGAAAAGTATGCCGCGAGATGGTAAGTTTGTACTAAAAAAAATCTAGTTATGAAAGTGTTACGCTAATCTAGCTTGGATCCTGATCATTTGGGAAATATTATCCAATCCAGTGTCGATTCCATGTATTTTATGCAATTAATATTTTTGTGGAGATTTGATAATCGTAAAAGTTGTTTTGCTCCACTACAGCCACATCCATTCCATGCTGCTGGCAACTGCTGCATACATTGTATCGATTCTGGGAATCATTTTAATGTACATTTGGTACACGCCACAATCTAGTTGCCTTCTAAACATTTTCTTTATCACGTGGACACTCGTTCTCCTACAACTCATGACTAGTGTCTCTCTTCACCCAAAAGTAAGTTCTATTAAGAGTTAATAGTATAAATTACCGAGCTACATTTAATTGCCTGTTTTCTGGAACAGATCGATGCTGGATTCTTGACTCCAGGTCTTATGGGACTTTATATTGTGTTCCTATGTTGGTCCGCTATTAGAAGGTACGATTTTTACTTAAGTAGTTTTATCTTTTGTTTTTCAGCCCCTCTTTCCCTAGATTCTTTTACCATGTTTTTGGCCTGCAGTGAGCCAGATGATAAATGTCTCAGGAAGTCTGAAGCCTCAAGAGACTGGTTAAGCATCATTGTAAGCCTCACACCTTTTCATACATGTTTTATATCATGAGTACTAGAGGTCAAAACAAGTCGGGTCAGGTCTACCGGTAATCACTTATAAATACTTTATAAACACTCGATATGTTATATATTATTACAGATGCTATGTGATCACAATAATAAACTTTCAAAAATTTAAAGGGTTAAAACTTTATACATTTAACTTTTAACGAATACTAAGTTGAAGATAATAAACTCATTTGATGCTCAAGATTAAAAACTTGACTATTTCAGTTCATCTTCTTGTCGACAGAGTTTTGTTGTTGCTGTACTTGCAATTGTTATCGCTACATTTTCAACAGGAATCGATTCTAAATGCTTTCAGGTAATAATCTTTCTTCATTTCAAAAATGTATTTCTTTTGTCTCGGAACAAGTAAAACAAATTTGTCTTCGAAATTTACCAAAACTATTTTACAGTAATATTTGTTTCGCAAAGTCTTTAACAACTTACATGTATCTTTTTACAGGGAATAACAACATACTTCTAGTAAATTACATACAATAGAGGAAACTAGAAGTAAGTTGTTATTCTCCATAATTTATTCGTTGAGTAAAATAGGAGCTAAACGAATATAGATTGTTGTGTTTTTACGGAATCTGATAACTTTGATTTTGATCTCTAATTCTTCTTACATTGACAACTAGCCATCAGTTTTATACTATCAAATTTCGTATCTAGTCAAATGTTCTATTTAGTTCCAAAAAATGTAACTGAACATAATAACACATTGCAGTTCAGAAAGGAAGAACCACAAGACGATGATGACGTGCCATATGGCTTTGGATTCTTTCATCTTGTTTTCGCGACAGGAGCCATGTACTTTGCAATGTTGCTAATCGGCTGGAATTATCACCACCCTATGAAAAAGTAATTAACAAGCCTTAAAATGAAGGTTAAGTCATCATTCATTAATCTCATATATCTTACAGTTTATCTACTTGCCCTCTATGTAGATGGACGATTGACGTTGGTTGGACCAGTACTTGGGTTAGAATAGTAAACGAGTGGCTTGCAGTTTGTGTTTACTGTAAGTAAACTAGTGGCTTGCAGTTTATGCCAAATATAAGATTCTGGTTTTGTTTCACACTCACAAAATGTTCTAACGCATAACCAATGTGTTTGTAGTGTGGATGTTAATAGCTCCACCCGAGTGGAAAACACGACATCTAGACATGCCCACATGACGAGACTGATATACGCCTCCACCATATGAAGATCGACGGCCATTGCAGTCCATCGAGTTATATTACGAAACATTGCTTAATATATAGGATTAAGGAGATTTGCAACTGGCATGCCCCTGTAAATAGTATACAGTATAATGTTGTATATGAGACAAGACGGCCTAGCAACCATGATGAGTCCATGACCCTCAGAAAAAGCCGTATAATTCATTGGAAACCAAATGTGTACTTTTATGGATGTAAGATTAATGTAATGTTTTGTGCTTTACATAATAAGAATTGGTAGTATCGATATCGACAAGGAAATAGTATTCCTGTTGTTCTTTATTTAGATTAGTTTCAGACTTGAGATGAAGGCATTCATGTACTGAAGTGAGAATAACTAACTAAAACATACAATCAATCACTTTATAAAAGTGATCCGCTTTGACAAAGTGTTTCGTATAAATTAGATTTCATAATCAATCGAAAAGAAAGCGACGAAGAAAACAATGAAAAAGGAGCTAAGCCTTGATCATCATTGTCCTTGCAAAGTGAAAAGTGATTCGCAAATTTTATGTTGTTACCTTCTTATTTGACAGAAGCAAAAGTGATGCAAAGTTTTTGCTGAAAAAAAGGACAACATTTTTTTTTTTTTTTCTTCTTTCGGACTGTCACATTGATAGTGGATCAATAACTTTTGGCCCTACTTGTACAAATTCTTACAAACATCTTCTAAAGATTTTTAACTCTTTCAAAGTGAAGTGTTCTCCTTGGATGCCCCCATCCGGCCAAAATAAGATAAATCATGGCCATTCTTGTCTCTTCGAAGCAAATAAGTCAAAAGGCGTAACATTCTATCGAGTCACAGATAGTCTAAGAACTGTGACTATGAGATCCAAACCTCAAAGTGTCGTAGCCAAACATTATTCGGTTAAAAGATATGTCCGACTCTTTCAGGGTTAGGCAAACTATACAAAAACAAAAACTAACTTTCGAAAAACTAAACAGATGTGTTTTAGGTAGATGATAACATGACCTTTTTCTGTTTCGACACATACCAAACGTTAATGGTCTTGACCCAAGTTCGTTTTGACCCGCTACACAATGTCTCAACATAAATGCTAACATACAATTAAGTCACCTCAATTTGTTAAAGCTGGCTAAGCTTTGTGACTAGACAATATAAACACCAAACCAAAGAGAATGCTAGAGCCAAGGTGCAAACCTTTGTAGTCGGAAATGTAGGATTACAAGACAAACCAATCAAACTGGCTATAACTTTAAAAGCATAAAATCATACAAGCAAAAACAACCAAATTTGATATTCATACGATCGTACACCAAATTTCATCAATCTAGAGAATTTTCACAAGTGCAAAACTACAACTTGGATCTTTATAACTTCAAGCTTTCAACAATTACCCACTTAACAATGTAACCAGGTCACTCAAGAAAACAATACAAATTTCCACCAAAAAAAGTATAAATGTAAAACAAATAATTATTAATATTAATCAAGTCTAATAACAATAATTATACAATTTATGAAGAACGCAGCAGCAATAGAAGCAAACAAAATAACCAAAACAAAAAATCTCGACACTTCATCACCCATTTTTCTTCATCAACTTCCATATTTTTTCTTACAACATGACACTGTTTTTACAGACAACCCATAACTTACTCACCGCCCCCAAAAACCCGAACCTAAACTTATAAACTGACCTTGTCGATAAGCACAATCTACAACAAGAAACCAGCCAAAGGAATTTATGTTTCCAGTGGATGATTCAGGAGTAAGCAAATAGACGATTTGCATACTCCTTAATTCATTAAAAGCTATATAGCGAGTTTTTTACTTTGAATTTACCCAAATGGGTTCGAAGAGAAGGTGTTTGGTGTACCAGCAGGAGGGGTGGCATATAATCCACCTTGTTGTTGATTGGTCATGGCACCAAAAGATGTCATGTCGTATCCAAAATTTCCTACTTGCGGCCTGCAAATGAAATGCAGATTTAGTACTTTTAGATGAGAAAAATCTTTGCAGAAATATTTGTACCAAACTAGCCACTATTAAACGAGTCACAAAACTTCGTAGATAAGCTGTTGATTTGGGATACGCTACTCCAAGTTTCAGGAACTTTTGCTAGAGGTGATAAAACGGATGGGTCAAAACAGGGTTTGATTGTTTTTATATTTATCCATATTTGAAAGTTCAACAAGTCAGTCGTTCAAGATATATAGCTTAAATGGACCCATTCTTATGCATATAGGTCAAAACAGACACTTCTAAACCAAAAAAAGTCTAATAATTTAGTTATTACTCCTTTTAGATATAATGCCACATACACTAGCAGGCAATCGAGGGAAAATGTCAGTTTTTGGAGGGAGCATAAGACCAATTGACATACAAAAAGATGACCAAATAAAAGTTCGGTAGAAGAGTAGTTATAAACAATTTTGTACAAAGGTCAAACAAATAATATTTTAAGAAAAAACACGAATATTTGAAGTAACCCCCCTTATGTAGTTCTTTTGGGACAGTTCAATTAATGCAGTTGTAGAATATTCTTGTCCTTACAGGAAAGCAGAAACAAATAAAAGTAACAAGAAATTACCTGGGTTGAGTAGGGATGTTGGAAGGTACTTGTCCCATAAACGGACCTGACACATTACAATATGGAGTCACATTAATCAATGAGATTAAAAGGTGCTAAACATGAATTGGGTTAATGCAGAGGTTGTAATTCTAATCAATTCACTTAAGAATGGGTTGATTTCGGGTCGTGTTTTATTTAAATATGTCAAATAGAAAATATCGATTAAAGGGAAACAGACTAAAAATCGCTAAAATGCCCCAAAGTCTATTTATTTAAGCATGCCTCCTAAATTACATACAACGGCAACGTACTTGCAATTTGGTCATCATATTCTCTTCTGTTTCTATTGTGTCATTTAATTTTGTCACACTTAAGTGAGCCAAGGACGAACGACATTCTAATGGAGAAACAGTAATCAACGAACATATTCTTAAATCTTAATGACCAAAACGGAACATAACACTCTTAAAGACCAAAATGAAGCAAAAGTACGAGGACCTTCACCAAACAAAAATGTAAGTGCATTGCTAATTCATACAATTTGTAGATCTCTACAACCCAAGCACGTTTCGATATATATAAAATATAACCTATTATCACTACCACCCAAGCCGCCCGAACTACACATCTACCGTAGATACAAGTGCATAAAGAAAACAAAAAGGACGGTACCAGAAGGCATTGCTGATCCATATGGCCCCTGGGGAGGCATTGCTAAAGGATGAGAAGCTTGGTGGGGCATCCACGATGGTGCAGGATTACCCATGCTTGAGGTTGGCGGCATGCCTGCTGGCGGTGCCATGTTTGGTAAAGCACCTTGTAAAGGTGCCATTGAAGGAAACTACAAAAACAAAGTATAACAAATGACATGTAAGATTCAGAACCTGCCACATCTTATTACTAATTCTTTACTCCATGCATCCCCCAAGAATGGAAAACTTTTGTGTTTTTACAGTCTTGTTAGAATTACTTCGCATGAACACAGTGCAATGAAAAATGTCATTGACCTGGCATGTATCAGTAGCAACTAGATTTTATGCTGATCGATTATGTAATTCAAATAATACTGTGAGCTAAAAGACCTCAATTGTATTACTTCTCTACTTAAATCACATTTAATTTTATCCATGCCAAGAAAAAATATATATGCTATTACGATGGATTATCTGGTTGTAAATGATTAAAGAAAATACATCTTATAGCAGTTTTTTTTTGTAAAAAAAATGTGTTGATCAGTTACAAAGTGCCCTTGTAATAAAAACATTCATAGTGATTTCCTTAAAGCTTAACTAAGAGTTAAAAAGATAGAAGCAATTGTAACGCATATGCTTACTGTTGGAGCTTGAACTGCAGGTGAGTCATTGACATCAAATGGATTTGATGACTTTGACGGCTGTACAAAGCCACCTGGCATGGGCTGCTGCAATAAAAACCACACAATTTAGTGGCATCTCAAATACGAAAAGGAGTGAGAACTACAGTGTCAGACACATGCAGATAGTAAATGTTCTCATTGATAAGCATCATCCGTGATTTCAGATTAGATAGGTACAATCTTTTGGATATAGATTAGTAGTTTCAGTAGTTATGGTTTACTGTTAGGATGATCATACAAGGTTTGGAGTTTCTAGGTGAATTTATTTTTTAATTTTTATATAATTACAAAAAGAATTGCTTGTATAACATTGCTGCGGTAGTTTGCATCAAACCTGTGGTACATTATATTGCATATTGTATCCCATGCCATATTGTGAAGCAGGGTACCAGCCTGGACCCTGAGCAGCGTAGGGTGAGTAGCTTGAAGTAAATAAATCCTGCATACACAACCCAGCTAATTAGAACCACTAAAAATAATAAAAAAATTACTGTAACACACGATGCAGCTGACAAAATATACTCCATTACCGCAGGTAGTTCTTTAGGTTTAGCTTCAATGCTGGATTTAATTTGAGAATCGCCACTTGGAGCACTGGAAGGCTGCATAAAGTTGAATGTAGGATAAGATGGTGGAAAAGAACTGTAGGGGTGTGGGACAAACATGATTAAAAGAACTAGAGGTAGCTATTTCAACCCATTTACTTATGACGGGTCACTTTGGATTGTTTTATATCTCAGTCAGGTCAAATGGGTACATTTTTGAGCTAAAAAAGGGAGCAAATAAAAGGTAAATCAGCTACAGCCTATCTTCAATGAATAGAACCTCCTAATCGGTTTATTCGAAGAAAAAAAAAACTGATTGATTATACTTATTAATTTTGTGATCATAAAGCACTTATCTAGTTATATTCACCGGGTATAAACCCTTTACCCAAAAAAAAGAGTATGTGTTTGTGTGTCAATCCAAACCGCCCCAGCCTGTTTCAAACTTTGCAGGACACGTTTCAACCAGTTACCCAATCCGCCAGACCCACCCATATCTTGCCACCTCTACAATAAAATGATTACACGAGAAAGATGCTCAAGAAGGCCCAACCTGATTATTCAGAGATCCACCAGCAGCCTGGTTAAATGATGATGTAGGAGGTTGGATGCCAGTAGCAGGGAGAATATTTTGCTGAGAATGCACATTTTGCCACTGCCCTCCACCAGAACTGCCAAAGGCATCAAATGAAGCACCTCCAGGGGTAAATGCCGGTGCTGGTGTAACAGCCGAACCAGCAGTGCCAAAAGGTGGCACTTGTACATTTGAAACTGGTTGAACGTTACCAGATGCAGGAACTGATAACTCAGAAAGCATGTCAAGTAAGTTACCACTTGATGGTGGTTGAGAAGCTTTTACCACTGGTGATGAATCAAAGCTGGCCCAATTATCGTTTGATGGTGTTGGCTGTGCCGCAGATGGAGCAGGAGCAGGAGAAGGAGCAATTTGTTGTGAATGTTGGACAGGAGCAGTTGAAGGAGGCTCAGGATCAGCATCAAAATCGATTAATGAACTTTCTCTTCTAAGTTCTGTTGGATTCCCATTAGAAGATGCTAAGCTACTGGAAGAAGCAGTTCTCTGCAACAGGACATAATTTCAGATCAGGGGCTTTGAATTACGTAAACGACAAAGAAAGAACCAAAAGCCTGTAAATTTATTGTTAATAATAACAGCAAATGCATTTAAGGGAAGAAAACTTCCATATTGCAAGAATAGCTTCTACACTTGCTTCACAAGTAATTGCAACTCAAGACCTGGAGATTCGGGCATGCCTCTAAACCAACATAAACTAGAGGTTGCAATTTTGGCCCGATCACTATCAAATGTGTTTATTCGAGTTAAATTATATTTCCAACGGGTCAAACAGGTAACACATAAAAAAGAGCATCAAAGGAATGCGAACAACAGGTCAAAAGTCACTCAAAGTGTATTTTAAGCTTTAAACCTTCTAAATCATATGTTATCCGGAAAAGGAAAAGAACCCCTTTCAAATCAGTATCATATTGTTAAATTACTTGTACTAAAAGTACAATAGTATTTTGTTATAGAATATGAGAAACTAATTAGTTAATGAAAAAGTGAATAATCAACTACCCACTACAATTCCAAATTTGCCACCTGGAATTTATATGCATGTTTAACAGCGTAGCAAGCCAATTGAGTGATCTCAAAAAATTTATATACACCAAAAACATTACAAATTAAACATAAAACTAGATGAATGAAGATCCACACCTGCGTTTGAAAGGAACCAACTGCTGGCCTTGAACCATTAGCTTTAGGGGGTTCAAGAACCCGAAGAGGAGAAACACTATCTCCCAATATATCCCTAACAGGTCGAACTATAGGTGGACTTGACATATCTGGATTACTTTGGCGATCAGGAGATCTACCTTCAACTTTAGAACCACCATCATCAGATCTTTTTCCATTTCCAAATCTATCTTCTCGTCGCCAGTCATTAACAACATCTGTACGGGCTGGGCTTTTTTTGAAATCTTGGTCATACCCTGGACTACGTCTTTCATCATAACTATTTCTGGCACTTCCATCACTTCTTCCACCAGGACTAGGTCTATCACTGTAACGTCGTTCATTCTCGTATGGTGGGCTTCTAGAACCTTCTATTTCACCCTGTTTAAGGTGGAATTGCATTCCAATTTAGGAAACAGTACATGATGCAGAACAATTAGAAATTTAAACAAGAAAGAAAAGGTAAACAATATATGTAGTTCGATAAATACTAAAGATGGGTTTACTGATGATTGGGTCAACTCGGGTTATGTTGTATCTCAGATGGTTCAAGCGAGTGAAACCAAAACACTAGCTAAAAAGAGTTGAATAGGCTAAAATTCGCACATACTGTGTTTTTAATGCTCAGAATTCTAAATCGTTTGTAATCATATATGAGTGACACACTAATTATTAATAAAAAAAAATACTCCCTCCGTCCCACTATAAGTGTCCACAATGGTATCTTTGCTTGTCCCATATTAAGTGTCCAGGGAATATTTTCAACCAATGAGAAGAGACTTTAGTGGGTAATAGTGATATTTGATTGGTGGAGAGTGTAGTTGGCCCCACTTTCCTAAAACTTTATGCAAATGGAAAGTGGACACTTATAGTGGGACGGAGGGAGTAATAAAAAAAAAATAACAAATTTCGCAAGAAATGTTTTGGGGCAACCTGGACTGGCCCTCTAAAATATAAACTGTTTTTACACATTACCAGACCAGCAACCCACCCATTTTTTCACCAATAATAACTAGAGGTCCTCAAAGCATATCATAGGCATGCCTATTATTACTACTATATATTCATAAGGCATGTTTTAAGGGTTGCTTTGTTTAAATAGTTAAAAGGGCATACCGTTTTTGCTCTTGGAGGTTTGTCAAAGCTTCTCTCACCAGAGTATCTCCTATCAACATAGACATGCTTGATGAAGTCCCGAAGTCTCTCTACATTACTGGAAGCATGAAAAACTCAGAATTTGCAGTTTTTATCGATAAGCAAAACATTGCATGAGATTCATGACCACAGACCTGCTGTCAGGGAAGGATTGGCGTTGTGCATCCCATTCTTTAAAATATATTTCCTTAGCACTCTATTGTTGCAAATTCAAAGGGGTCAAAATTGGATAATTAGTGTAGATTAAAGCTAAAAGCAAATAAGTGATTCATTACCGCATTTCCACCTCCTTGAAGGGCACTAACTTCTTGAGAAGTAAACTTGGCCATCGACACAGATTTTACCCGATGAGTGAATTCGCGGCTGTAGAAATCAAAAATACATTTAAGAAACAAGCATGAATTGAGTATGGAGTCGGTTTAGATAACTTTCCTAACTGGATACATATCTTCCAAAGAAGGCAGTTCATTTCAATCATAGGAAGGTGGCACTTACTGTATGCCACTGCAAGTTGTGCAAACAAATGTCCAGAAGTTTGTACATACATACTGGGGTCCCTATTAAGCAAAACGACATGAAAATTACAAGATGTATCAGGATCAAGATTTCTGATGTTCAATGGTCAAACTAAAAAATACGCTAAATATCAAATAAACTATTAGTTAGACGATCTAGCAACAACAGGGTCAATATTAATAAACTTTAATACTGAAACCAAATATTTTTGGTTGGCGTAGCAGAAATGAGAGCAACTATTATTACATTCTCCAGCCTAAGGCTTGTACACAATTATTGATTATGACAAAAGGCTAAAATAATGTGCAATGTAATGTTCCAGACTCTGAAGCGCATTCTTGTTATATGATCTATGTTAAGCGATTAGACCATATCTAGGGTTTAAAAGCACTGAAGGGTAGTGGTTATATATCATGATCTGTCACCTAACTAATACTAAAAACAACAGATTCGCTTTAACTAGTTATTAGTCGTCAAGGGGTGGATTTCAATCATAATGTAGTGTCAAATTGGGCAGAACAGGGAAGTGCCGAAGTGCTCGAGGATATAACTCATGCTCTGTGGAATATGAGGTGTTGTGCATCTCAAATATGAAATGGGTAATTCTGACCAACTTTGATGTAGACAAATGATGCAGAAACATGCACCGGAGATCTATCTTGGTAGTAAATGTAACAGTGGAGATCAATCGCGGGCTATACGCATAAATGTAACTTACTGAGTACAGTAGTAGCTCTGGATGGTTAAATTAGACTTATATCCTACACTAGGCAGTAGTTCACACTTGTACTCCATTCATTATGTATGGACTGATGAGATAGCCTGGCATATTTATGTATGGACATCAATTGCACTATATAAATGACCGATACTGAATTTCGAACATAGTTATTGAGGTATTACATTGCTTTCAGAGTTCATTATATGGAAACCAGCTTATATTAAAATATGCTTGCACATTAACTGATCTTCTCTCCTTGACCATACCTAGCAGTATAGACTAGAACGCACTATATAGATGACCCATTCTGGATTTCGAGCGTAGTTATTGAGGTATTAGAATGCTTTCAGTGTTCATATATGGAAACCAACTTATTAAGATTCGCTTACACATCAACTGAGCCTAAATTGCAATATCAAGCTCGTCTTGTCTGTAATGATTGTATGTGATCCAAGCTCGACATGGTCCATAGCTAATAAACTAAGTAACGTCAATAAGTTTTGCTATTTAACATCGATTATTAGTCAGACCTGTTATCTTTTGAATTCGGTAGTTTTTTACGGCTATAAGATGCATACTACTACCAAAATATCTAGCAAATATACTCTTACTTGTGTTCCAACATAATTGAATTTAATATCATAATAGCCAGAGACAATGACCAACATTATCTAACTCCTTTCGAAGACGAGTCAACAATGAAAGAACCTAAATTCATATTCGATAACCAACAGTTAAGTCCCAAATAATTAGCACCATAACCATGTCAATATTACCACCCACCCCGTCCTGCAACTAGAATATATTTCCCAATGCTCACATCTTCTAAAATAATATATAAATACATCACGCGTCTACTTCCTCAATTTTGCTTCCAAAACAGCATATATTCGTAATATTTCAAAAACCTGATGCTGGAATCTATTTGCAAGATTTAAAGTAAGGCACAAACTCCAAGTAATCAAAAGTTAGATTACGAAACATCAACATTAAATCACGCTGCATCACTATAGTACCAAAAAAAAAAAAAAAAAAAAACAGATTAAAACGCAGTACCAAACTATTGCAGTTAATACACCTCCGATTCTCAGGACTTTTCATAAGACTCCGTATCGTTCTTTCATTCCTCTCTTCCTCCTTTCGACTCGACATTTCTCCAATCAAAACCCTAAACACAAATTGACACTTGCGTCAATCATCATTCACAGTTTCATACGATCAACATTAAAATCAATAAATTCATTAAGATCACAAAGAGCAATTACACGTAAACGACACTTAAACTAACATCCGAATTTTCACATTAGTTCATCACAATAACTCAAAAACTTAACAATTATCACAATAGTTGACCTAGAATATATATTTCATGTAAAACTCATCAAATCACTAACGTAAGCTACGTAACAATCAAATTTAACAATTAACATAATAATTAGTATAAAACATCAACTTATATACCAAAATAACTAGCATAATGACCTAACACGGGTCCGGATTTTCACATAAATTCATCAAAATCACTAACGCTAACAGAATAGACGATCTAAAACATCACTTTAGATCTTGTTTCACATAAAATCATCAAAATCACTAACACCGCAATCAAATTGAACAATGAGGATTTTCATATAACCTCATCAAAATCAGTAACGTAACAATCATATTCAATAATGAGCACTATAATTTTGCATAAATTCGTCATAATCGGCAATTAGACTAGACATATAACACAATAACTAGTCTATTACATCAATTAACTCATCAAAACCATTAACGCAAACCTAACATCCGGATTTTCATATCAAATCATCAAAATCAATTGAGCAGCAATCAATTGAGAATCTTTTTATAATAAATTCATCAACATCACGAACACGAACATGATTAAAAGGCGAAAACTTCAATTAACATGTTGATTTTCATATAAAATCATCAAAGTCACTAACATAGCAATCTAACTAGCGCCTAAAACATCAACTAATTCATCAACATCACTAATAACATGCCAATCAAATTCAACTAACTTATCAAAATAGTTCACCTAACAAAATCAATTAAATTATCATAATCATCAATCAAACTCAGCAACTAACACAATAATCAACCTAACAATCACTACCGCAGCAATCTAACTAGCCTTAAAACACCAAAATCACTAACGCAGCCTAAAATATCAACTAATTCAATCAAATTCAACAACTAACACTATAATCAACCTAACAACATCAACTAACTTATCAAAATAACACACTTCACCTAAAACATCAATTAACTTATCATAATCACAAACGCATCAATCAATCATTCAAATTCAACAATTAACACTGTAATCAGCCTAAATAAACATCAAAATTTTGGCATAAACAACAGATCTAAACAGAACTGAAATGAATGAACAAACTGACCGAAATTTTAGGAGGATATATTTTTAACAGATCTTTATTAATTTATTTAGAGAGAATTTAGCGTGTGTTTGTAATGGCGACTGAATAATTTTTTTTGTTTTGAGATTAGGAAAAAGAGGAAAGATATGGTGTGTGCTAGTACACCGGAAGGAAGAAGAAGAGTCAAATATGTTGAGCTGGATCTTTTTGACGGTGGCTCATGCTGACGTGGACCTGTGGATTATGACAAAGGCGCTATAGTTTATTTTTTTAGAATGGTATCTAAAAATGTATGGAAGTCGTCACTTTTTACTGAGTTGTGTATCATTTTTTTTTCCTAACAAATGTATAGAAGTTGCTAATCCCACCTATCTTAACACTTGATGAGCTTTTTGGTTAGAATAAATACATAAATCGTCCTTGTGGTTAGGCACAAATTGCAAGTTTCGTCCTAACGACTGTTTAGCCAACGATTGTTTGCAATATTAGTCTTTTATACTAACGGTCATTTCTAATTAACTCAAAATTTGGTTTTCTTAAAAATAATTCTTTTCTACGTGGTTTTATACGCGTTTTTATACACGTTTTTACAGAAATTTTTATACACGTTTTTATACATGGTTTTACACACGTTTTTATGCATGTCTTTAGACACATTTTTACACGCGGTTTTACTTACGTTTTTATACACATTTTATACACGTTTTTAGGCATGTCTTTATATACGTTTTTAGACATATTTTATCCACGTTTTATACATGATTTTATACGCGGTTTTATACACGTTTTTATACACGTTCTTATACACATTTTTATATACGTTTTTATACACATCTTAATACACAGTTTTATATACGTTTTTATACATTCTTTATACACGTGTATAAAAGCGTTTTTATACATGGTTTTATACGCGATTTTACACACGTTTTTATACACGTTTCTATACACGTTTCTATACACGTTTTTATACACGTCTTTATAAAAATGTATATAAAAACGTGTATAAAAACGTGAATAAAATCGTATATAAAAACGTGTATAAAAACATGTGTAAAACCGCAAATAAAAACGTGTATAAAAACGTGTGTAAAAACGTGTGTAAAAACGTGTGTAAAAACGTGTGTAAAAATGTGTATAAAAACCATGTATAAAAACGTGTATAAAAACGTATATAAAAACGTGTATAAGAACGTATACAAAAACGTGTATAAAAACGTATGTAAAACCGCGTATAAAACCATGTATAAAAATGTGTATATAAACGTGTGTAAAACCACGTATAAAAACGTGTATAAAATGTTCATAAAAATGTATATAAAAACGTGTATAAAAACGTGCGTAAAACCACGTATAAAAACGTGTATAAAGACATGCATAAAAACGTATACACAAACGTGTATAAAAAAAGTGTATAAAAATGTGTGTAAAGTGTGTATAAAAACCAGGTATAAAAACGTATATAAAGACGTGTATACAAACATATATAAAAACTTTTATAAAATGTGTCTAAAAACGTGTATAAAAGCTTGTATAAAAACGTGTATAAAATCGTGTGTAAAAACGTATATAAAGGCGTGTATAAAAACATATATAAAAACGTGTATAAAATGTGTCTAAAAACGTGTATAAAAACGTGTGTAAAATAGCGTATAAAAACGTGTGTAAAAATGTGTGTAAAAACGTGTATAAAGACATGCATAAAAACGTATATAAAAACGTGTATAAAAACATGTGTAAAACCGTGTATAAAAACGTGTTTAAAAACGTGTGAAAAAACGTGTATAAAAACGCGTATAAAACCGTGTATAAAACTGCGTAAAAAAAATTATTTTTAAGAAAACCAAATTTTGAGTTAATTAGAAACTGTCGTTAGTATAAAGTACTAACGTTGCAAACAATCATTGGCTAAACGGTCGTTAGGACGAAACTTGCAATTTGTGCCTAACCACAAGGACGATTTATGTAAGTATTCTAACCAAAAACCTCGTCAAGTGTTAAGATAGGTGGGATTAGCAAGTTCGATACTGTCACACCTCGCCAATGGCGGAAACGCGAGTGCAACATCATGGATATCATCACAACACATAGCGTCTATATAGAGAATTACTACATGCAAATAAATAGAGCAAAGTACAGACACAAAGTGTCGTAACGATACCCCAAAATAAAATAACCAAAAACAATCTCTAAAGGTATCCTCATTAAAACATAAAGTAAAAATGAAAGACGTTCAAGTATCGCAAACAAAAATCTAACTTATTCCAATTAAAACTTAAGATAGTCATCCTCAAATGCAAACTAGTCTCTTCTAGTCACGTCCTTCTACCTTAGCCTTAGAATGCTCACCTGAAAATGATGCTTAAAAACGTCAACATAATGTTGGTAAGATTCATAGGTTTAAGACACACAAAATATTTCTCCGATAATAGTTCACTGTGATTACAAAACATAGCAGGACAGTAAAAATAGTTATCACACAACTAGCATGCAATTGGGACGGAACGTGCCCACCGATCCAAGTATAAATTGGGACGGAACGTGCCCACCGATCCAAATACCACCACAATTGGGACGGAACGCGCCCACCGATCCAAGAAAATAATGGGTAAATCAATACCCTCCGGCCGGACCACACAGAATAATAGTGAGTAGAGCCACTAGGACTTGCTACTCTCCAAATAGAATAATGGGAGCAAAGCTACCCTCCAAATGGACCACACAGAATCACCACACAACATACAGTATACATATAATAACCTTTACAAGTCCATACATTTTATAACCACATAATCACAGTAACTCAAAACAATTTATCACAAGCATCATCTCCATCCCAAGTTAAAAACAAAGTAAAAATTGGGACTATGAAACTCACCTCAACCTTGCAGCTTCCAAATTATCCACACACAAATCTATACAAACAAAACAATACCACATTACACGCGACCAAGCTAAAAGCTATAGTCCATGTAACACATATATGATGGATGTCTAAGGTTCATATAACCCACCATGGGTTACCTAGACTCCATACTAATCACTACCAAACCCCATACTCACTAAATCCCTTAAATAAAACATCTCAGAAAACGCAGGTTTTTAGGGTACTTTCACCCACATAAAATCACGACTAAAAATCATCCACAACTCACACCAAAAATTCACCATGATCCTTCATAAGCATACAAGCTTCTCCCAGAAGGCCATGCACCAAAAACATACACAAGTACCCAATGAAAAATCAAACATGACAACTATCCAGATTCGGATCTGAACGCACACCAAAAAGTTTTGACCTAGTAGACATACTTATACATATTATTATCGTCCAATTTTCGCGTGGAAGTCAAAGATAATATAGAACTCAATTCCCCCAGAAGGGCTAACCCAAACTACACTTTTTAAACCACTTTTGATCTCAATACTTCTAACCTAAATCTGTCCCGGTTTAACTGTTTTGACACCTTAACTCATAAAATTCGTTTGACTGACTTCCCGACCTCGAAAACACTCGTGGCCGGACTTTTTGGAAAGCTCTTTCTCTGAACTACAATTTAGACATAAAATTCGTGATCTAACTCATCTTCATCTATTAAATATCATCGAATCTCTACAGCCTTAATATTCTGTCAGAATCTTAACTCATTAATTATCAAGTTTTAAACCCTAATCTCTTCACCAACCAACATAATATTACTAATTAATGATCCCAATATGTTTTATAATAATAATTTACAGATTTTAACATAAACCCTAATCCATCATACTATTGCTACATGAATCATAAAAATTAATTAAGCATAAGTATTAAAGATTATACCTTAATTCTTGAAAGATGAAAACCCTAAAAAAAATTATCTGGTCGATTTTCTCAAAGAGAGAATGGGAGGGTTTTGGTTTTGTATTTATAGGGCTCTATGGATTATTCTAGACCTCCTTAATATTTGGTAAGTGTATTTGGTATCAAATTTGGTTTCCTTTTTCCCCCTTAAAACCCTTTTAGCCGATATATATATATATATATATATATATATATATATATATATATATATATATATATATATATATATATATATATATATATATATATATATAATTTTTATTTTTTTTATTAATATTATTATTGCACTTAAAACCTTGTACTCTTGATATTTTATAAAAACCCTATACCGAATTTAACACCTTACGCGATAAACTTTCGTTTTTACGACAACCCGGAAAAATATCATTTTCAAAATAAAGTTTTCAAAAATAGATTTTCACACTTATATTTAATATAACCCATAAAAACAACCTCCACGTAACTTACTAACGCTCAAATATTTGAACGGAGACTTGTTACGCAAAACCACAAAACACCAAAACTACACAAGTCATTTCTACACCACCAAGGCGATCAAAATGAACTTATCCCAAAATTCAACGCTACTCAAACATAACGAAAATCTCACACCAAGGGATTTAGTGCTAACACGCGTACATATACCGCTCATATACCACATATATACCACATATAACACATAATACACACCAAACAAAAGTTAGATAGGTTGAGACTATTAGTCAAACTAACCTGCTAAAATCACGGTTGTTACAGATACATTTGTTAGGAAAAAAAATGATACACAACTCAGTAAAACGTGACAACTTCGATACATTTAGAAACCATTATCCCTTTTTATAAGAAAGTGATCGCGCATTTGTGTGTTACTAAAATGGACTTTTAGTGCGAGCGTTCGTTAGATATAAGACACATGGTTCATCAACAACTCATTAGTCATCACTTGTACAATTCGCGTGCATAAATTAACTAGGCGCGCTTCATTTATTTATGAATCGTGCATCCTTTGCTGGCACACATCCACGTGTCAAACACCAAAGTTGCGCGCGCATCAAAGCTGCGCACACCCGTACACCTTTGCGCATCAAATATCAGAAAGGAACATAAGAAACAAACACCCGCGCGCCTCATCAAATCGTGCACACCCTTCATAAGCATGATTCGTTTAGCTAAACTAGACGAGTACCCATGCATAGCAACGGGATTTTATAGCGACAAATAATTATTGTGATATTTTGATTACACAAAACATCAAGTTAGAAAATCCCGTTGTTATGCACGGGTATTCGTCTAGTACCAAATAATGGTCAAAACTCGTTTCATCTCTATCAGCAAACACACTTTAAAACACGTCATACTCATTACCTTTCGTGGCCAAATAATTATTTGTTTGTCTCAAATTCTCTTTACTAAAAGATTTTCCTAAAAGGTATAATGTGTTTATGAGTTGAATTTTTCAGAATATACGTCTTTAGTAGATATGAAAACAAAATATCATCTTACTCAATAGTAATACGTGTTCAGAGACACCAACACATGAATCATGAAACAAGATATTTATGAGTTACGAATAGATACTTAAAAAAAATCAAATAAATGCCATATATACATAAAAACTTGTCAAAATTAAAAATCCTTAATATAAAGTCGGAAATGCATTATATGTATTAATCATTTATGAGTTGCCATAGATATATTAGGATTATTAATTAAGAGCAATTTAGGCAAAAAAACAAATCAAAGTAAACAAACAAACGCTAGTAATTGCATATAAATAACCAAATCCAGTTGCAAACTACTTAAAACAAAGAAAATAACTCATATACAACCTTTTCATATATTAACAAATAACCATAAGAAAACCCTCACGAATTTGCAAAATCTTTACACACAAAAAGAATTCTTACCGGCGATCTTTAAGCTGTAGATCTTCAAAAGAAATTGAAAGATTAAGGGTGAACGGTAGGAAACTATGAGATTAAAGATGAAAGAGAAAAAGAGAGCATTATGAGAGAGAAGCAAAATAATGAAATTAAAGACGCAAATGAGGAAGATACAGAGTACTTAAGCTACATACCTTTGTTTTGATCTCCTCTGTTCATATGCAAAACTGGTTAACACACATCATCACCTAACAAAGTAAGAAACCACAAACCCATAAAGTTTGATTAAAAAAAATAGCCATTATAAAATCTAGTAACAACACATCTGATTTTTTTACCTCAAAATATAGGGAAAAAAAAAAAAAAAAAAAAACCCTTCACATGTCTCTTGTTTATGATCAACAACATGCTTATATGCTAGTTGAATTAGTTGTAGACAATACCAACGAACTTTGTGACGAAACATGAGCTTTTTATTTATGATCATGCAATTCTATGCCACCATGGCTTGGAATATAAGATTGAATGTGATCTACAATGGCATTGAAAGAAACCACTCAGGAATAATCACGTGAACATGAAGGCTAAATGGTACATACTTTTCCAAGAGTGTGGTTCCGAGAAGAAAATCTTAGATTCCGGGGCGTGGCTTATGTACAAGAAAAAGATAGGTAGTGATGTGATCACGCCTTAAAGCCTGCTGTACAACATGATCACATATAATAAATTAACAAACACCAATACCTTCTCTTCCATTATGATTATTTCAAGGTTGATTACATTTGGTTTCGAATGCACCGGTTGCATCCAAGTCTTAAGAATACGAACACACAAGATAATATTGTGTTTTACAACACGTAGATCGGAAAAGAATCCGCTTTGAAACCTTGCCATTGAGATATTGATAATTGTGAGATGAAGTATTGTAAGGAAACAGAGATGAATGCGAATGATTTTGGTTTACGAACTAATTATGCTTTATATTTAAGCCCCAGTGAGAGTAGATGGACACATATATTTTAATGAAATTGATTTGAGTTATGAATCAAATTTTTTATTTTTAGTAAAGATTAACACAATATTTGTAGAAGAATGTCATGTTAGAGGATTGATTGATTTCTTGACATCAATACCTTCTTCAAGTAATATGGTGTAATTATATAGGAATGATTCCACTTTTATAATGTCAAACTTTCCTGCAATATAAATAGTAGTTGTCTGCAATATAGTTTCTTTACATTTCATTTCATTTAAGGCATGGTGCAATAGTAGTTGACAGCAAAGGCATGGTGCAATAGTAGTTTACAACAATATAGTTTCTATTTCTGTTTCTAATAGTTGCCTGCAATAGTATAATTCCAAACGCATGGTGCAAGTTTACAGCTTTAGTTTTCAACATTTCATAGCTTTTATAGTTTTGAAGGGCATTATGGGGATTGACCAAAAGTTAAGTTTTCACTTTTCCACTTTGACCGTTTTGTCTTTATAAGTAGTATAGATACTTTCCATCAATGAAATAAGTTTCTTATCCATGAGAAATGTCCATGAGAAATGTGTTTCCAGCAATATACGTATGTCACCATGGAAAGTATGGCAAAATGCATGGAAAGTACAGCCTAGCGCATGGCATTAATGGGCTAAATGAAACGCATGGCTAAAGCATGGAAAGTATTGAAAAGTAAGTTTCTTTTGTTAGTTCAAACACATGGTTAATTTCAAACACATGGTTCCCTCCTAGCTTGCATTACTTTCCTTTATTAAGTTTTTCAACATTTCACAAACCTTGACTTTTCCACTTTTCCCCTTTGACCATTTTAACATTATATGTAGTTAAGATAGAATGAATAATAGAGGTTGTGTGCTGGTTTCAACTTGCTTCAATAAATGCTACGGAGCAGTTACTAATTACAGGCTAAGAGCAGGGGGTGCAGTGAGGAGGCTTGCCTCTTCATTCGGGCCCCACGGGGTGCCACGTCAACAAACCACAACAAACCACAACTAACAACCCCCCTCCCCAAACAACAAACCACAACTTACTCATTTGGACCCCACCACTATCTATTTTTATTTTTTTAATCAAATACCCAAATAAACTAAATTAATTTTATTCAAATAAAAATACAATACATTTTATTCAAACACACATTAAACATAAAGTTACGATACGAAAAAAAAACGATACGGGAATTAAGAAAACGATACAACAAATACTAATAATACATCAAATGCATCAGCTAACTAAGGATCTTGTTGTTGTTGCTGTTGCTGCTGAAATGCTTCCCATTGATTTACTTGCCAAACATGCTTGATAAGATTTCGTTGAAGCGCTGCGTGTACGCGTATATATAGGGAAGAAAAAAGTGGGGTTTATTTTTCTGTTACCGTTTGAATTTGTTTTGCAATAAAAGAGTAACATTCGCATTGTCAGAGCAAGAAGCTCGTTGTGCAGACGAGCAAAGGAGCAAAGGCGAAGGTCGGCGAACCTCCTTGGTGCAGCGGCGAAGCTCAGCGAGCTCCAGCTCAGCAACGACGAGCTCCACAACGAGCTCGCTCTAAAAGTTACTATTTTCATATCAAACGTGTAATATTTATTATTTACTCCCTCCGTCCCAAAATAAATGTCAGGTTTGACTTTTTTAAGTCTTTTTTGTTCAACTTTGACCTTAAATATTTTTATTTGTGTTATATAATACTTGATGAAAATTATACCAATAAAAATACATTTGAAACCCAATCCATTCATATACTTCTCATCAAATATTATGTAACACAAATAAAAATATTTACGGTCAAAGTTGAACCATAAAGACTCTAAAAAGTCAAACGTGACATTTATTTTGAGACGGAGGTAGTAATGTATAAGACATAAGTAGTTGTTGAAACATGGTTTGGAGTTAGTAAATGGGAGGTGTTATAAGAACCCTCCCTACGCATGGGTCCCGCCTATTTTTTAGGAATGTACAATCCGATAAAGCAGACAGTACAAGCGGCGGCAGCAGTAAAGTCAACACACCCTCCCTACCAGGGAGGGTCATTATAAACCAACCGTAGTAAATATTACCCTCGAACATTCATCACTTTTAAAGACTATTATGAAAATTGAAAGTGTCAGGTTTGTGTTTTTCAAGAATTTCATGCGCGCAGCGTGCTTTTGTTGGGTGGCGCGCTGACCATTTTCGTAAAATGAAGAAAATTAGCTTGTTTTCGTAAAAGGGGTACTAGCAGGGTATTTGCGCGTTGCAGCGGCGGGTACTCTAAAATAAAATTTTCTGGTGAATCATGAATTTTAGTTTATTATGTTCTTTTTGATAATTTAAATTTACGGATATTAAGAATTTCGTTTATCCCATGCCTGTTCAGGCTCAAGCCCGTTTGGCCCGTGCCCGTTCGGGCTCGAGCCCTTTTGGCCCGTTGCCCGTTAGAACTTGAATATTTGTATAATGTGCTTTATGTCTTATACAACTATAAACACTTGTGTCTTATACAACTATAAACACTTCGGGCTCGAGCCCTTTTGGCCCGTTGCCCGTTAGAACTTGAATATTTGTATAATGTGCTTTATGTCTTATACAACTTGAATAAGGATCTCTTGCAAACCGAACCACTATAAACACTTGTGTTACTGATCTAATCTAATACAAATGATAAGAAACACTTAAAGTGTTTACACAGAACCTATACTACAACTTCACAACAGTCTGCTTGTTTGAAGCTTGTTAACTTGATCTTCTTTGCTACAAAAGAAACATCAATGATATATATATATATATATATATATATATATATATATATATATATATATATATATATATATATATATATATATATATATATATATATATAACTACTGTGGTTAGTAACTAAAGTGAATGTATGTGTTTTTCTTTTCTAAATGGATGATTAGATCAAATGCCAAGTCTGCTATTTATAGGCAAACAAGGCAAGGCTCCTACGGATCCGGCGGATCCCTCAGAAGGGATCCGTCTTTGTATGGACTTGGATCCGCGGTATGACAGCTAATGTTGCACATGAGATCTCTTCAAATCTTTCCATATCCTTGTGTTGTCAAATCAATATCTTCCAATGTCAACTATATAACTTGAGTATCTAATCAAGATATCACACAATCTTACTAAGATTGTATTTGTGATGTATACCATGATGTCACTTTGTAACTTTTAAATTAAAGTTTTCATTAAAGGAAATACACATGTATATGTAATATAATGTTAGTGATCATGTTAAATAAAAGATGTGTTTTGAAAAAGACTTTAACTAGTATTTATAATTTGCTTAAGGAATATACTTTGTGTTTGTCATGAACAAAACATAAGCAAATATCGTAAAATATAAATAACGTTTTTAGTACGATATTTGTATTAACAATCTCCCCCTTTTTGTTGATGACAAAACATAAATTATATTTTTAAGCAAGCAAGTAAATATAGTTTAAGTCCTTTTAAAAATATAGATTAAGTTTTGAGTTATTCAAATTTTGATTACTATTATGAAATAACTTAGTATGAACTAATTATGCAAACTTAATCCATTTTCCTTTCTCCCCCTTTTTGTCGAAACAAAAAGAAGAGGTGCGTAGCGGAATGCGATTTTGAGAACTTTAATAGCTCCCCCTTGTTTTATACTCCCCCTAAATGGAGTAACAAGTAAATGATGCATAAACCTACAAGACAAATGGTTAGAATATGAAAGATTTATGAAATGCTCCCCCTCGATGTATACTCCTCACTTCTCGAGTACCAACGTATACTTTGAAGGGTATGATATGCTGCAAATGAAGTGTTAGTAATGAATGACTTCAATGAAGAGGTAATCTTCCAAACAAGTCTTTTAATATATTTTGACTTTTAAAAGTTAAAACTAAGTGTCTGATCATTATTTTTACCTAAAGCAATCATAATCAAGGTATGATATAGGTTAGATAATGATGTTAGTTCACAATGATAATGATAATATGCAATATGTTAATCACTCATAAGCATAAAATATCACATTCATAGATATTGAAAATTTTGTGACAAAAGTCACAATGATGAAATGATGTTACAAGTACAATAAAAAGACATCCTAAAGAGAAAATAAAAAGTCCTAAAGCAACAATTTAAAAGGTCCTATATGACGTTTAGATGCTCAAGAAAGTGTTGAGAATGATGGTTCTGTTAGTACTGACAATGACTTGCTTGATATAAATCAAGAATGAAGATGATGAGATCCTATGATGGCGTTCTAGACACTGAAGATGTTCTAGATAATGAAGTGTGAGATGAAAATTCTAGACTCGTTGGTTACGAGAAGGTTGTTTGGTTTCTGAATGATTAAAAACTGACCAGGTACCCACGGATAGGGCAGAACCAAAATTTTGGTTCCGTCCTTATTATCTTTGGGTTCCGTGTGACCGAAATTGATTTGGTCAATTTTGATCTAATGAAGGTTCAAGCTAAGGTTTATTTACTTACAATTATTGATTTGGTTTTACTAATCCTAATCAAAGTTTAAGGAGACTTAAAACATCTCTTTTAAGAGGTTTGTTAAACACATGATTGTGTTTTCATGAGGTTTTGGTGCAGAACTATAATGTTGAGCTAATAAGGTGTTATGATGATAGTATTGACTAATCTAAAAGGGTGTTCATCTTGTATGCCTAAATCAATTTTTGTGTCAAAACAAGATATCATTAATTTAAAATAGAATCATAAGATTACACATGAAGGTTCCTAGAGACGATAAAATTTTAAGAGTAATTATTGCAATGATACTACAAACTTCTATTTTGCTTGTTTTGATGATGACATGATAGAGGCAAGCCATTTGGTTTCAAAATTACTAGTGTCGTAGAAGTTAGAGACAATATTGTTGTCATCTTGAGTGTTTGTTTTATTGATCCACATTGATTCATCCAAGTGTTGAAGAGTGGTAATTATGTCATGTGATGGGTCTATTATTAAGCTTGAAGATGGTGATGAGATTCTTTCTTTAGGTGGTGATGATTGTGGTGAGGAGTCAATTGTTGTGGAAACACTTGGTGAAGTGACAATTGGTGTGGCAATTGTTGTGTTGATAATTGATGTGATATGGTATTGAGGTTCATGAATCTTCGGATGGAGAGGATGGACTATCATGGGTTATAAGTTTTCAAGACTTATTTGTGGAGAATTGGTTGATGTAAGTGGAAGATCTTCTAATTCTTCAAGATGTGGTTGTGGTTGTGGAGATGTTGGTGGTGTCCTAAAGAGTTCCATAGGTTTGAGTTTTGGTGAGGATGGTGATAATGCAGACTTCTTAGTTTGTGGTGGAGCGGGAGCGAGTGGTGTTGTGGTTGCTACAGGAGTAATGGTATAAGGTGATGTTGTTGTATTGAATGAGTTTGTAGCGGGTGAATTTGAAGAAGAGTATATGTTGACTATGGGAGTCGTAATAGGAGTTGTTGTGGTGTTTGTGGATCTAACGGGAAAGGTTACATTACGAAGTGGGTTTGCATACCAATAAGGTCTGACACTAATTCTAGCCGTTCGTCTGTATGGTCTAGACATGTGAATTTTCTGGAGATGATATGTGATTTTTTGTGGAGGTTTAGTGTGCTATGATCATCTGTAAGGTTCTAATTTATACTTCATAATTGTATGAAAATTGGTGTTTGGATTAAATGAGTGTGAATATCTATGACTTAAAACAAGATAAAGTTGTTTGTCCTATTGACAAAGTCAAACCATAGAAATGGAGTTGACATAAGAGTGTGTAGAGAAATGACTCAAAAGGGTTAAATTTGATTGATTAATAGGAATAAGTTCAGTCTGTGTGTGATGGGATAGAACAGATAAATCAAATTTTGCAAGAAAATATTCTTTGAATTTCATAATGGTTTCTAATGGTTTGGAACAGAGATTTGTGCAGGTCTTATCAAGGAAGTCAATCCATTGAGCTTGGATTGAGTGATGTGTTGTGAATTTGCAGTAAATACAAGGAGATATTGGAAAATCTTATGATTTGATATTTCCACGGATTTGACGGATCCCTAAAAAGGGTTCCTTCTTTGTATTGGTTTGGTAACTCACACCTAAAGTTCAAAAATTTCAATTATGGTGGGAAATTTTGTTCCTAAGTTTCTAAGAATTCCTATATGATTCTAAGATGAATTATGATCAGTGAATGAATTCTAAATGATACTAAACACTAAGATTTAAGAATCGAGATGAGTCGAAAAAGTTTTAGACTTACTTAGAAAACTGCGGATCCAAGTAGTATCATGTGCGGAACCAAAGTGAGGGGTCCGCCAAATCCGCAGGTTGGAGGATGGCGGAACCAACGATAAGTCTTGGCGGATCCAACTTTAAGGATCCGTCGGATCCGTACCCTAATTTTCTAAAACTAAACAGAAGACTTGTCATATTATGCGTTATTCGATGAAAACCTGAAAATTAATCTAGACCTTACTTAACATCTAATATGTATAGCAAAACAACTAAGTGTGATAATATTAACGCACGATTGATCATAGGTTAATCCGTTCTTAGAAACTTACCGTAGTAGGATTTAAGCCAAACATAGGTTAAGACTTGATAACTCCGAGTGTTATCAATCTGCAATAATCAGTTAGTTTTCATACACAAAATAAAATACAATCAAGTATCATCAAACTTCATCATGAATGATGTTTAAGCCAAACAGTGGCATAAGTTTGGGAAATTGATAACCATGTGCATTATCATCAGTTAAAGTTGAGCTAGAACACATAAGCATAAAGTACTAAAGACATGTCTTAACAGACATAGAAATATGATCACATAGGATCAACTGTTCCAAACGTTCATTTATTCTCGCTTTTCTTTTAATACTTTGAGTATTTTCTTTTGATCTTTTCGGAGTTTCATCATCCATCGTCCTGCACACTTTAGAACTCCCTTTGTTTGTCGGCTTTCCGCAGATTCATTATTGAGAGATGGAAGTTGACTCAAGTAATCTAATAGTGGGAGCTTTGAGTTAGGTAATCCATCTTCGTCACTAGCTGATGAAGATGATGAAGATGAAGATGAGAGACAAGCTCGTTTCCCTTTTCCTACTTTCACTCTATGGTCACTAAGAGGGACAAAGGTGTGTTTGATTTCGGGGTAATCTAGGACGAAACCACCAGAATTTGGAAGGATAGGAGTGGAAGCTTTGAACAAACGAGTGAGTAGCATTCCATATGGCAATGTGGTTTTTCCTAGGACACGTATATCAACCATCCTCTTGGCGATATAGTAAGCAAGATTGAATCTTTGATGAGTTGAAATATAATAGAGCATATAGCACAGTCCAGCATTCACGTGATCTTTGTTACCAATAGTACTAATGACATTAGATCTTAGAATTTCTTCGAGTCTCTTGAACTCAGGTTTGAGTTCATTGAGTTCCATGGCAAATGGATCTCGATTGACATCTTTGCCCGAAGTTTCTTAATTGGGTTGGTTCTAGTGTTAAAAAGATGATCTCGGATAATTTCTTTAGGAGTTAGAGGAGTGTCATATGGATGTTCCCGTCCTAGATTTGAATTTAGAATGGTTAAGGACCATTTGTCAGAGTAGAAGCATGTTCCTTCACTTGGGATGTGTAACACTTTCCCAAAATGGTCTAAAGGAAAATTGTAGGAGTTTTGGTTTACATTGAAGTTGATGCTAAATGATCCATTGTCATCAGAAATAAGTTTTACTGAGGCATAAAATTCGAGAATGAATCGAGGAATGATAGGTTCATCTATGTCGAGAAGTGAATCAAATTGAATGGTGGCCATTTGTTCACGAATGTTTGTTTCTTCTAAAAATGAAGAGTCTATGGTTCTACCCTCATGAACATACCGACTTTCTAAAGCTTTGAAAAGTTGGACTTGCGCTTCTGTGAGTCCTTTTGTTTGATGATGTTTGGGTAGGTACTTCTTTGTTTTCTTGTGATCGTAATTAGTGGCAGGAGGCATGATTTTCCTAGTCATAAACAATTTTATAGTTTTAGTTACACTAATCTAAAATACATGAAATGTGGACAAATATAGAGATGTGGTTATCTTTGACCTATTTGAAAATATACGTTTTGTGACAAAACACTTTATACCCCAAACATTCCTGTTTGACGTTTTCTTTGATTTTGTATTAGCAATGTTTTAAATTTATCTAATTATGAAAAGATTTCTTATGGGTTTTTGAAAGAAAATTTATTCTAAATTTAAAAGATTAGAATAGAGGTTTCTTTGGTTTTATTGAATTTTGTTAAAGTGTTTAACAAAATGGAATTCCTATTAATTTTTGACAAAAGAATTATCTGTAGTGTCTAATTAAGAATAGTAATCTGAAATGTATTATTGCATGAACCCTAATTTTGAATTGAAATGAATTAGTGAACTTACAGTGAGTGATCAAGCACGAATTGATGTGAGATGAAAGATCTAATTTTTGAGTTAGGGATGATGATTATGAGTTGGTATTGAGGGTTTAATTAAGTGTGTAGTGCAGTAAGGAGTGTTTGGTAATTCATAGTCGGATTTGACAACTCACGGATTCGGCGGATCCTTCAAAAGGGTTCCGCCCTTGTTGTCAATTGGATCCGCAGGATCAGAACAAGGTTGTGGTATTTTTGTTTTTGGTTAAATTAAGATTTGGACGAATGTTTTGATTACTTCAAAATATTAGTATGTTTTATAAGGAACGGAGATTTCTTTCTTAAGATGTTTGTAAGAGGATTTACCACTGTAATCCTTTTTGAGAGACTTTCTCAGCATATTGTATTCACTGTTTGAATAAAGATAAAACAGTCGAGCTAAGTAATTGTTGAGATGAATGATTGCAAGGTTGACGAAACAGGAGAGGATTGGCAATAGAGACTTAAAGACATAAACTACGGATATTTTTTCCACACTTCTCCTTAACCACTTAAGGAACGTTAGTTTCTTAGTGACTTGTGGTACAATGTCTCACATTGGTACACAACATGTTTAGAGATCTACCTAGTTGTTATGATTTCATTATTTATGATCTAAGAATGATAGTTATACACAAGGTTTGGTGTTCTACTAATGTATTACTACTTTTAAGGTTATCCAATGATTTAACTATTTTGATCCTTAATGCGAATGGTTTTTATCCTAAATTTTCATGATTGAGTGAAAACATTTTTTATTCCTAGTTGTTTGGTACTTGAAGTTTTACTTATCATGTATGATTTTTGGTCATAACATATCTTGATAAGGAGATGAGGTTCTAATAAATTCGTTTGTGTTTCCATAACTTTTAAGACATTTAGCTAAAGCTAGTATGTACGAAAATAGGAGAATATGTTTTTCCTATATGTTTAAATTTTAATTAGATAGCTTTGATTTATGCTCTTATTTCTAGAGTTATCAATCTTACTTAGATTCTAGAGAGAAACTAAATTATTTAAATCTCAATGTTTTCTAATGGATGGGATTATTACAAACAATATTGTTTAGACCTATGTATTATCAAAATGAGTTATGGAGAGATAAAACTTTATAATATGGTGAGATTATCCTAAAATTAATTTTCTTCCAAGTACTTTTTAAGGTTATGAATAATTAAGTTAGAACTTACTTAGGAACATTAGTGGATGTGATAATCACAAATGTGTTGGTTAAATCTTATCTTGGTTAAAGTTCTTGCAAGTTCTAAGAACTTATCCATGTATGGGTATTACCTAAGTGTTGAGATATAACATAAGAATATGAGACAACATTTGTCTTGAGATGTTATATCCGGTTTTAGCAAAGGTTTTAAAAACCTTTTCCTAGTAATCATCCTATCTTATACACATAGAATCTCTATTATTACATATGTAGTAATAATTAATCATACCACAAAGAAATAGTTATGAAATCATGAATTATCTATGAGAAAAATCATTATGAGTAGGGTTATGAGAGTTCATACCTTTTTGATGATTAATACCAAAAGTGCTATTGATCAGGATGAGCACTTTTAGTGATTAGAGAAGATACCTTTGTATTTATCAATGTATCTTGGGATTAATAAAGACCAAATCCTTTAAAGCATACCTAAAGAAAACTTGAGTGTTTGGTCCCCAATATCTCATGGGTCCTTATTGAGTTAAACAACATATTACCATGGTTCACTAATATCACCAAGATAGTCAAATGGCATTTGTCTACTAAGCTCATTTCCTATGTATGAATATGATTTTACTGTTGTTTTAACTACATCCCTGTCTTTGATCGTTTTTGAATTAGTCTTACTTGAATATTGATTTTTCAATTTTTTTACTGTACTCACGGATCCTTTGTTTATACTACGCGGATCCAAAGTTTTGGATCCGTGGGATCCGTGGGTTACCAACTCAGTTGGTGTGATTTGATTTTCATTTATCGTTTGACTTTCAAAATCACTTAAATGACCATTTTCCATAAAATCAGGCTTGAAGCTACCATGAGATGATTTAAGAATTCTCATAGTGTCATCTGCACAGTTTATGTGTTTATTGAATCTTTGAAACTTGAGATTTTGTTTTATGTATTTGCTTAGTGTGAGTTTATGTGACTCTAATTCAAGTTTTATTTCTTGACATGATGCACAACATTCAGTTTCCATATTTTCTTCCAAGCTTTTAACTTTTTCTTTCAACTTATGTATTTTATTCATCAAGTATTCCTCTTTGGTTTTCAAGATCTTATTTTTACTTATGACGTTTATAATGAGCTTATTTAATCTATTTTGTTCTATATCTAATGTGTCGTAGTCATTAAATATATATGAAGAGTCAGAGGATACCTTTTCTGTTTTGTTAGCCGTACTATCCACTTTGTTGTCTTTAAGCATATCTTCACTGTTGAAACTAGATCTGGCTATATTGCTAGAAGCTATCAACCTCTTTTTGCCTTTAGGTATCTCCGAATCTTTTTCCATTAATGTTAGATGAGCTTTGAGGTATTCTATGAGTTCGTCCAATGTCATCCTTGAATGATCCTTAGAATCTTCAATATTTGTTGCTTTAACTTTCCATTTTGGGTCAAGATCTTTCCTGTCAAAATACTTACTAGAAATGGATTTATCAAGAGCTTTAGGTGAAATATTGTGTCTAGCTAGATCTGAGTCTTTTGACATTTCAAAAATGGTTTTTCCGAACTATAAAAAACTGTTTTTGAGGGCTGGTGATCTTTGCAAGGATTTCCCTTCTTTAAAGTTTTCAAAATCGATTTGATCGTTTCAAGTTTAAAATACAGTTTATTTTAAAAATCTTGAGTAACGTAGCTCTGATGCCAATTGTGGAAAACTAGAAGGGGGGTTGAATAGTTTTTACCGTTTCTTTTGTTTAATTTGTTAGTTCAAAGGAAACAATCACAAATTAAGTTATCACACAATATAAACTAAAGATAAAGAGATGAAAGATCAAACCACATAACACAAGTGTTTATAGTGGTACGGTTTGCAAGAGATCCTTATCCTTGCCCTACTCCACTTCCTCGAGTTGCTTACTCGAGAGATATCTTTCACTAAGAAACAAACTCCCTTCAAGGTGGAGAAAACCTTTACACGTCGCTTACTTCCTTTTCCGGTACTAAGCTAAACACCGGGTTCTTTCACAAGGTAGAACCAACCTGACGTCGCCTAATTACTTTACCGACACTAAGCTAGATGTCGAGTTCTTTACACGGGTACAACCACTCCCTACCCTCTTTGTGCTTTGAGGACTAAAGCACTAACCACACTTACTGATCTAACTGATACAAATGATAAGAAACACTTAAAGTGTTTACACAGAACCTATACTACAACTTCACAACAGTCTGCTTGTTTGAAGCTTGTTAACTTGATCTTCTTTGCTACAAAAGAAACATCAATGATATATATATATATATATATATATATATAACTACTGTGGTTAGTAACTAAAGTGAATGTATGTGTTTTTCTTTTCTAAATGGATGATTAGATCAAATGCCAAGCCTGCTATTTATAGGCAAACAAGGCAAGGCTCCTACGGATCCGGCGGATCCCTCAGAAGGGATCCGTCTTTGTATGGACTTGGATCCGCGGTATGACAGCTAATGTTGCACATGAGATCTCTTCAAATCTTTCCATATCCTTGTGTTGTCAAATCAATATCTTCCAATGTCAACTATATAACTTGAGTATCTAATCAAGATATCACACAATCTTACTAAGATTGTATTTGTGATGTATACCATGATGTCACTTTGTAACTTTTAAATTAAAGTTTCCATTAAAGGAAATACACATGTATATGTAATATAATGTTAGTGATCATGTTAAATAAAAGATGTGTTTTGAAAAAGACTTTAACTAGTATTTATAATTTGCTTAAGGAATATACTTTGTGTTTGTCATGAACAAAACATAAGCAAAGATCGTAAAATATAAATAACGTTTTTAGTACGATATTTGTATTAACAATATGCTTGATAATTTGTATTTCTTATGTAAGAGGTGTTTTAATATCTGAATTAATTGTATTTATTAACCATTTAATTAATTGACTACATTAAATATCTTGACCACATTAATTGTGTTTTAATTATGTGCAAACTATTGAATCTTACTATAATAAGCAATGCTGAAATTTCAGAGTTTCTAATTTTAGTAGGTTTTTGTGCATTATAATATAGTATGATATGATATGATGTTAGTGATCTTGTTTGGTAATTAGTTTTTTGCTTTTTGCCTTTTTGTACGCTTTGTTGAATAAAGATATAAAACCATCCGTAATAGATGGTCATCTGCACTTGATCACCCTCGGCAATACTTGGTCATCTCCATTACGCCCCCAATTGAAGGACGCGTCCTAAGGAATTTTAGGCAAGACTCAGTCGACTACACGACCGATTCCTCCCCTCTTTGTTGTGTGTGAGTGTATATTTATTAAATTATTTTTGTGGGGTATATTTGTGTTTAAGCGCAGTATGTTTTTGTGGTGATTTCGGTCGTCTTATTACACTAACTTGATCATGAAGAAGGTTGTCGCTAATGTGGCAATGGTGACCACGTCTATGCATGCTCACCATTACGCCCGGTCTAAGAGTTTGCAAAAAATAACTTGAAGGTTAAAGTTGGTTGACATATATAGAGGATTGATAGTTATTAATAAAAGTATAAGCAATTAATGTGTCTCTAAATACTTTAAACATTAGCCCTTCGAGTTATATTTAGCAATTTCCAATAAATAATAGTTCATTTTTTTCATGCTAAAATAAACATGGATTTACCTTGGACACAATGAAAAAAGGAAATTTACGGTGGTAATGTGTCTTATTCTTTTCTAGAAAAAGAATAGGGAGTTAACATGATGGTTATAGACTTATAGAAAACTAAGAAATAGTTCACCAAAACTGGAATATAGATTGACCATGTGCATTTGAAAAAAAAATAAATAACAAGACTAAACCTTGTATTCCATTATAAATCTTGTTCTTTGAAGGCATGATCATGCGAAGATTTGTTAGTGATTTTAGTATCATCAACTATTTTAGGTAATTATGATTTACTAGAGACCAATGAGATTTTCTATTATGCTCGGATACGAGTAAGGGAAGTGTGGAGTGCACACTCGTTTGAGCTAATATGTTTCCACCACGACAAAGACGCGGGGGTCAAAGGGCAGCGCTCCTTGCTGGGGTCCCGCTCTCAGGTGAGCGGGGGTGGGGGTAGGGGGCGGGGAAGGGGCGCCGCTCGTTGGGGTTCGGGGCAGCTCCCCGACCCAAACGGTATATTTGGTTATCCAAATGGATTACCCGTTTGTTCCTATCTTTTTCCCAACCATTAGTTATGAGAGTTGGTTGTCAACCAACTTTAACTGTTTTTGTAACTGTCATATAATCTGCTTTATAAACAGATTCATAGGTCTCATTTCTAACATACGAAAAACATACAATCCTCTTTGTTTTACTCTGTCTCTGTGCCTAGAAACAGAGTGCTTTAATTGTCTTATCCCAATAGAGATTTCGTGTAACCTAGGCAATAAGGGTCGAAATACTTCATTTGGAAAGTGGATTATACACGATTCAGTCAAATATCTAAGATTATCATCACACCCTAACCCCAATTTCTAACAGATTTTGTCGCGTTTGATTCGTTTTGTGAAGTTTGTCTTCAAGATCTTTGATTTTGTCTAAATAAGTTTGAATTTTTGATTCTTTTCGACAAAACATAGCTTCATTTTCCAAATTTGTATCAGTCATTTTAGGAAGAGATTCTTTTGTTTCCAAAAGTGTTCGATTCACTTCAAAAATTTAATTACAAATATTTTCATTTTCTTCCTTTTGTTTGTTCTTTGGTTTATAATATTTCTCATTGTCTAAAAGAGAATACTGTCCAATTAGACATATTTCTTTTTCTTGAAAAACATTTTCAATCTGTCTTCTATTCCTCACACTCTTTTCCACTTCTCATCATTTTGTAGCTCAAAATAAATCTTTAGAGATGAATATTTGAAGAAATTTCAAAAATTTTGAAATTCAAATACGGTTTTGACTCACACTACCTAACAAACGTGTTACGATTAAAAATGTATCTTTCTTAGTTTCACAACAAATAGTTCGGTAGCTAAAATTTAACGAAACAAAATTTCAGCCCAACTAAGAATAACAAAATCAATCTCAGCCCAAAATTGTAATATCAAATATTCAGCTTATAAGCCCCACTCAACTTTTATAACAATCGAAACCCTAGTATTATCTTTTTCATTCTCTTTTTTAATCCAAACCACGAACACAAACACATACCAATAATCTATTCGGTTCTTTGTGTTTTCAAAAATAATCGATCCGCAGCATAAATCCGTTTTTGTGATCGATTTATTTTTGGATTGTCATGGATATTTTCGAACCACGTAGGTGTTTATTTGATCTTGTTCTTTCTTTGAAAAACAAAACACAACCCTTTAAAACCTTGTTTAGAAAACAGGTGCTTGATACGGGTTTGTTGTAAAGTTTATTGAAATAAATTATTGTTTTCTTGTTATTCTTTGAAAGAGTAAATCATCATGATTCTGATAATAACATTTGCATGCAATTCTACATGCAGAATCAAACCAACTCCCAAAGTTGTCATTGTCTAATACTCAAGACCATAATGAGAAGGATAATCTTGGTGGTCAGAGGCGGATCCAGGACTCTAAAATCTAAATCACCAGGTGCTCAAAATTGTTTACAAGTCTAAAGGAAATAAGACATTTATTTATACCCACGGAAATGTTTTCTTGGGCTACGGGATCCGTTTCAAGCCCATGACCAGTCGATTCGAAGCTTGGAACGAGGAGCACGTTGTGGTAAATTGACTTCGTCGGTTTACGAACTTTCGAGCCCCGAAACACTCTATTTTATGAGTTATTTGCATTTTTATGTTTTTTCGGGTTTTTTAGACTTTTGTTTTTGTAATAGCTTTCGGCCCGTTTTTCCTTTAGGGCCCATTTCGATTTTGTTTCTCTATTTAATAAGTGTATTTTGCCTTTGTGGCTAAGGAGTTAAATGAAATACCAAAAGTCTATTTTTGGCAGCTTTTGCTAAGAATTTCCCTATAATCAGCATTCGTGTGAATCAACGATTATTGGTAGAATCGTTCATGGTATTCGTGTGAATCAACATGTCCGATTTGTGTTACCTTGTTTTAGTACTACATCACTTTTCTACTTTTCCCCTGTTCCTCATCCTGAATACTCTCGCGCCTATTCTTAAAGTAATTAAGCATGGTGGTGCTCCAATTATTTGAAATAGAGAGAGAGGATAATGAATTTTCTCGTTTAAGTAGCCATCTACTTCTTCCTTACATTTTAACTCATGTATTTCTTTCATGTCCCTTTCATTAAATGTTTCTAGCACATAAAACTTGTTAGCACCTCTCCTCATAGCCCCCAAAATACCTTTTTTATACTGTCCATCCAGCCTTTTTAGTAGAACAACCTTCATTCTCTTTTTCCTTATTATGTTTAGGTGTTTTCACTGTTGTCATCTATCTTTTTATCTTTCTCCGTGAACTCACTTTTATTTGTTCCATCCTTCCTATGGAGCATTTGGACCATTTTGAATTTTTCGTCATATGTAAAGTTATTGTCATGAAAAATATATAATTAAAAACATTGGGTTGCAAAAGTTTAATTACATGATATACACGCCGCTGCAATGCGCGAATACCCTGTTATTTAAGATTAATTACAAACCATACTTCAAAACACATATTTATTTATAAAGTTGAGTTATATTGGATCCATTTATTTTCTTATATTCTGATGGAAACATTTGATTCAAGAGACCCGATCAAAGAATAAAAAATAATAACTTTCACCACATATTTTTTAATTAAAACCCACTTTCACTAGATCGGACCTGATATCGTTTATCCAAAAAGAAAAAAAAAAAAAAAAAAAAAAAAAAAGGTTTTTAGTAGTAGTGTACCCCTCTTTTTTAAAAAATTTATATCTCAAAAACCGTAAACCGTTAACCTACAAAAATTACACCATCGTGACGAATATTAAATTATCTTTCAATAAAGGCTTTCATATACTTTTGGCGAACTTTTTTTGTAACACCCGGTAATTTTCCATAACCTTTCTAGCCAATTATTTTAAAACTTTGCATTACCTGAGAACTTAAACTTTTTATTGAACTTGTTTGGGCTTGAGAAACGAGAATTATTGCGAGAAACGAGAATATTGTCCCTATTAGTGAGCCAGCACAACCTACAAAGCACGAAACGTATCGTATTTGTCAAAAATATTGATTTTTGAAAGTATTGCAAATTTATACTCGTTTTTATTGGAAAAATTATTTCGTGAACAATGACGCAAGTTTCATTAATTTTCGAGTCCGTTTGGTATGTCAAATGGGTCCCGCGACGTTCTTATCAAAAGTTTAACCACATTGGCAGTTGTAGTCCCTCCACCATTATTTTACACTTCCTACCCTCATTTTCATAATTTCATTTCCACCCCTCCCCATTTCATATAAAAACCCTTTTATATTTTTTTTATTTCATTTTAACATATAAACACACATACACACTTTTGCTTCTCTCTCTCTCTTCTCTCTTGAACCCGCCGGCGACACCCTCTTTTCCGGCCAACCACCACCGCCGGCCAACTTTCCGTCCACCGGAATATTTTCCGGCCAAAATATTTTCTTCAACCAAAACATAGATCGGGACACCCTCGTTCCACCCGTATCATCCACTCGCCCCTACACATCTCGACATCACCCCACGCGCCACCACCGACGACGCCACCACCACCGCAAGCCACCACCACCTTCCTATTTGTTTCTCTCGACGGTAAACGCGCCCACGCACCTCCTCATACCCATTTTCATTTATATTTTCAAAACCCTAATTCGTATTTTTAAAATAAATCCGATTGATATAAGGTTTTTATTAATAAAAATGGTTTACAAACTTGTTCTAAACCCTCGTGTGGACCTTTCTTCTCGGTGACTCGCCAACTCGTTCAAACTCACCGAGTCAACTCGATTGACTCGGTGAGGGTTTAATGTTTTTGATGTTTTTACTGTTCTTGAGTTATTTCTATCGATGTGGTATTGATTTTGGCTGAAGTTTGATACTGATAAGTCCGTTTGGTTGGTTTGATGTCTCGACAGACAAATGGCTAGCCAAGCCGTGGCTCACGGTGAGTCACGACGAGGTGTGGGATGTAGTTTAGGGTTAGTGATGTTGTGTTTGGTTATAGCTTGCGTTGGAATAATATGTTGGCAGTTTCAGTTATGATGGTGTCGATTTGAACTTTTAAACATAGAATTAGTGTTAGTAATTATTAATATTAAAGGAGTTAGTGTCTGAGATATAAAAATTCTGTTGCGGATTTGATTATTTGGTCGAATGAAAATTTTATTATGAGAAAGAGTTAGTATAAAATTAGAGCTAGAGTTAGGGTTTTGGTGAGTGTATTGTTGATTTGGATTAAAAGTGAAAATGGTTGTGTTTATGTTGGATGCATTTGCGGCCGAGAGCCTCAACGGCTCGGATTGAGTCGGGCCGTGACTCGTGGCGAGTCACGGCCAAGGTTATTTACTTGTTGTTTGGTTGTTTTATTCATTTACTTGTCGTCGTTTATTATTTATTTTCGTTGAGTCGTATTATTTAGTTAGTCGTTATTTATTTCATTATTTATTTTATTGTTGAGTCGTGTTATATTTAGGTTAGACGTTTATTATTTATTCGTTTGTGATCGATATGAGAGTTTCGGATATTTAAAGCATGTGGGATATTTAATATTTATTGATTCGATTTGAATAATATTGTAATGATGTCATGTTGTGGACAAGGATTGGACGTATTGGATTTACGGTATTGGTTCTTTGGACTATTATGGACCCTTTGGTACATGAGACGGAAGGGTACGTTAGACTCATAAGAGCTTAACCTACCTGGACCCGAACAATACAAAATGGTCGATAAAACTAAACAACTAATATTCACGCGAATGATATGTCCAATTATATATTAAAACTTGTAAAACTTGTTAATAACTGGAATATTCAAATGAGTCGTATGACTTGGAAATGTTTTATAAATGGGCAATTCATGCCGAAATTTCATAAAATGTTTTATAAACTTAAACTATTTGTGATTTATTAAATATTCCTAACACCTTTTCAAAACTCTTATGTTTTAATGATTATAACATTCATTTTGGGAAAAACGGGGAAAAGCCGAAACTATCTATTGATGTCGTTTGTTTGGTTATTTATTCTCTTCTAATTTATTTCTTTCTTTCGTATTCCTTCTTTTCTCTTTCCCTCGTCTTCTTGAGCGTTCGTTCATTTTCGCCGACTTGTCATCTTTTATCTTATCTTGTCTTCCACACGAGACTTAAACGTATTTTCTTTCAAACGCCATTGAAACTAAAAACTTTTTATACGAGTATTATTTATTAAATCATTTTGGATATTATATCTGAGTTATGTCATTAATTGATTAGGTTGTGCTGAGGTTCATTTGCTGTGCCGTACCATCTGATTGTTATCTCGTTTTCTCTGTGACTAAGGTGTGATTCATAGCCCCACTTGTGCACTTTTAATTATTTTTAAACCCATGGGGGAGATACATGCTACTTACTATTTTTCTGAGCACAATGGTTTATTGTATGCTATTCCTGATTGACGCTATATATGCTAAGTACCTTCCTTGCCAAAAGCAAGACCCTCGATCATGAACCATTAATCACCTGCGGGTGAGCGCGATTATAGTTTATAGGCCTATAGGATTGACCGTCCCATCCCTGTTGACCAGTTAGGCAACACGGGTGTACTGTATATCGAATACCTAGGTATTTGGCAAGATACCTACTGGAGGGCAAATGTTATGATTATGAAATTCCGCGGTTATTGTCGACTTATGCCAGAGTTACTGGTACCTCGGTTAACGCATTGTGTGTCATGAGCTTAGCGAAACAAACAAAAGATATCCTGATTGAATATGTGAAGCTTCCAGATTAAAATTCTTGTGCTCAAACTATTATTTTACTAAACCTATGAATTGCACTCAACCTTTGTGTTGACTTTTTAGCATGTTATCTCAGGTATTTGATTTATGAAGTGTGCACGATGAAAAGGGGCTGGAGGTTCAGGATGGCTATCTGTGGGTTATGCTTTACTACTTCTATCTTAATTTCCGCTGTAAACTACTTTATTTTTCCGCTGCAAATTATTTCATTTTTCCGCTGCTAAATGTGTTACGAGTCTTTTGAACTCTAAAGGTTGAACTTTGTATTTGAATGTGATATTTTATTTAAAACGTCCCGTTATGAGGTCGTTATTCTATGATTTTGACTCACTACCCCTCGAGTAATACCCCAAACTCAGTCCCGCTGCCATAATCCGAGTTGGGGGTGTTACAGAATGGTATCAAGAGCCAAGGTTTATAGAGAACGAGGTCATACTCGACTATAAACATTTTTTGTGTGAGTCAAAACATTTTTCGAAATCGATAGCCATCAGCCTTCCGTGCCACTTCACTCGTAAGTACTTTATTACTGTATGTTTGTATTTTCACTACTATTTCATTTTTATATGAAACTATTTTATAAACATTTGGCTAGAAATTTTTATACTTGTCCCGATGCTCCATGGAGAGTATTACGGCTACATCAGTTCCCACCGGTCAATTATCAGCTGCACCCGTCGATCACCCCTTGCACCACCTAGTCCAGAAATGGACCCATACCCTATTGATGTACCTCACCCGGATGATGAGAAGATGGATGATAATGATGAGAAGATAGGAGACCGTCAGTAGAGATTAGTGATCATCTTTATTATGGTAGTTAATTATTGTAGTAGTAGTTTACCTTGTACGTACTGAACTGACTAGTTTCGGTTAGTAGATTTGATAAGAAACTTGTAGTCGTTTCGCATATCTTGCAAGACTGATGACAAGTATCGAATCTACGATGTATTTTGGTGATGTACTATTATGGTGTTGAATGGACGCTATACTATGATGTGTCATTGTATTATTTACCTTTGTGTTATGATTCTGTTACGACAATCAAAATACTTACAGTGTTGTACATTTGTAATGATTGATAGAATTATGCCACCTAAGAGAATGACCCCGACCGCGATTCAGAAAATGATTAAAGAAGGCATAGCTGCGGCGCTTGCTGGACAAGCAGGTGCTAGCAACCAGATTGTTGGACAGGCGAGAGTGCAACCTGTCTATGAGAACCGTTTTCTACACCTACAAAGAATTCATGAGCTGCCAGCGCACTACCTTCAAGGGAACAGAAGGAGCTGTCGGCGTAACACAATGGTTTGAAAAGATGGAATCAGTGTTCCTAAGGAGTAACTGGAGAGAAGACTGCAAGGTAAAGTATGCCACGGGAACCTTGATGGAGCAGGCACTATCCTGGTGGATAGCATATACTAAGTATGTTGGGATTGTGAATGCTTATAATATTTCATGGGAGGAGCTTAAAAAGGAGATGGTACAGGAGTTTTGCTCACGTAGTGACATGAGGAAATTGGATACGGAATTCTACTACTTGGCTGTGAAAGGTGTTGATCTTGCTACCTATGTTCGCCGATTCCAGGAGTTGAAAGTCTTTTGTGCCCATATGGTGCCGAATAATGAGAAGCTGCTTGAGAAGTTTATTGGAGGTCTACCAACATGTATCAAAGGTAATGTGACGTCATACAATGCTCAAACTTTGGACGATGCAATCCGTATCGCTGAACGACTGATGGATCAGGCAATCAAGAATGGAACTGCTCCGAAGAGTAACAACTTTGATCATAAGAGAAAGTGGGATGACTACAGGAGAAACAACTGCAACAACAACAACCGGTACCGTGACAACAATCATCACCACCAGCAGAACCGTCGACAAGAGACTGTCAGGACATACGTGGCTGCAACGACACAAGTTAGAGGATATGCTGGGAACCAACCATACTGCGCCAAGTGCAAACAACATCACTCTGGACCATGCACTGTGAGATGTAAGAAATGCAACAAAGTTGGGCATGTTGCCAAGAATTGTAAGGGAAAAGCTGTGGCTACAGGGAGTAACGCACAGCCGGTTATAACTTGCTTTGGGTGTGGAGAACGTGGACACTACAAGAATAGATGCCAAAAGAACACTGGACGAAGAACTAGAGACGCTCGTGGCAGAGCATATGAGATGGGCAATGGAGAGCAGCAGAAGGACCCGAATGTAGTTACCGGTACGTTTCTACTCAACAACATCTATGTTAAAGTTTTATTTGATTCTGGTGCCGATATGAGCTTTGTATCTTCTAAAATTTCACCATTACTGAATCTCACCCCTACCACGCTAGACACTAACTATAGTATCGAACTAGCTAATGGAAACCTAGTTAATACTTGCACCGTAATCCGAGACTGTACTCTAGACCTTCTAGATCACCCGTTTAGCATCGACTTTATACCCATCGAACTTGGAAGCTTCGACGTAGTTGTGGGAATGGATTGGTTGTCCAAACATCTAGCCAGTATTGTTTGCGGTGAACGAGTTGTTCATATTTCTCTTAATGACGAGACTTTGGTTGTCCGCGGAGACCGTAGTGGAACCCGTTTGAGTATTTTCCTGCATTAAGACTCTGAAGTACATCGAGAAAGGCTGTCATGCGTTTTTAGCACAAGTGTCCAAGAAAGAGTCTGGAGAGAAGCGACTCGAGGACGTCCCGATTGTGCGTGATTTCCCTGAGGTATTCCCTGAAGATCTACCTGGACTTCCCCCAGTTCGACAAGTGGTGTTTTTGATTGACTTAGTTCCAGGAGCTGCACCCGTGGCTCGTGCACCGTATCAACTCGCTCCCACCGAAATGCAAGAACTGTCTAATCAGTTGCAAGAGTTGTTGGTTAAGGGTTTCATCCGACCTGGTTCATCACCGTGGGGAGAACCGGTGTTGTTCGTAAGGAAGAAAGATGGATTGTTTAGAATGTGCATTGACTCAGAAGAATAAGAAGTATGAATGGGGAAACGATGAAGAAGAAGCATTCCAAATCCTGAAGCGAAAACTGTGTAGTGCACCGATTTTGGCGTTGCCAGACGGAGTGGAGGATTTTGTGGTATACTGCGATGCATCCTATCATGGTTTAGGAGCAGTTTTGATGCAGAGAGGGAAAGTCATGGCATATGCTTCCCGACAACTTAAGACCCACGAGGAGAAGTATACTACACATGATTTAGAGTTGGGTACAGTGGTTTTTGCACTCAAGATATGGAGACACTACCTGTACGGAACGAAGTGTGTCGTGTACACCGATCACAAGAGTCTTCAGCATATCTTAGATCAGAAGGAGTTGAATATGAGGCAACGGCGATGGTTAGAAACTCTAAGTGATTACGACTGTGAGATCCGATATCACCCAGGAAAGGCAAACGTTGTGGCTGATGCCTTGAGCCGTAAGGAACGGTTGAAACCTCTACGAGTTCGAGCTCTAGTTATGACCATCAATTCGAATCTTCCCGTTCAAATTCTCCGTGCTCAAGAAGAAGCAGTGAAACAAGAAGATCTACAGAGTGAAAGTCTTGGTGGCATGATACAGAAGAAGTTTGAGAGGCGTTCAGACGGAACATTGTGTTTTAAAGGAAGAAGTTGGGTGCCACGTTATGGAGGATTGCGAGACTTGATTATGCATGAGTCTCATAAGTCAAAGTATTCCATTCACCCAGGATCCGACAAAATGTATCATGATCTCAAGGAACTATATTGGTGGCCGAGTATGAAAGCTGGAGTTGCTGATTATGTTCGAAGGTGTTTGACGTGCGCAAAAGTTAAGGCCGAACATCAGAAACCGTCTGGTCTTCTACAACAACCTGAGATTCCCGAATGGAAATGGGAACGGATCACTATGGACTTCGTCACCAAACTCCCAAGGACTGCAACTGGTTTCGACGCTATATGGGTCATAGTCGACCGATTGACGAAATCAGCACATTTTCTACCGATCAAGGAGAATTACGACATGGATAAGTTGACAAGGCTCTACGTGAAGGAGATAGTATCGAGACATGGAGCTCCCATATCTATCATCTCTGATAGAGACAGCAGGTTTACTTCAAATTTTTGGCAGTTGCTTCAAGATGCCTTTGGCACGAACCTCGACATGAGTACTGCATATCACCCAGAGACAGATGACCAGAGTGAAAGGACGATTCATTGGAGGATATGCTCCGAGCCTGCGTGATTGATTTTGGATGTGGGTGGGATACCCATTTACCTTTGGTTGAATTTTCATACAACAACAGCTATCATGCAAGTATTAAGGCTGCACCGTTTGAGGCATTGTATGGCCGGAAATGTCGATCACCCATTTGTTGGGCTGAGGTAGGAGAAGCTCAGCTCATTGGGCCGGATCTTGTTCGAGAGACCACAGAAAAGATTGTGCAGATTAAAGACCGATTGAAGATCGCGCGAGACCGTCAGAAAAGTTACGCAGACATAAGACGCAAACCCCTTGAGTTTCAGGTTGGGGATAGAGTCATGTTGAAGGTTTCACCATGGAAGGGAGTGATTCGTTTCGACAAGCGGGGAAAGCTGAACCCCAGGTACATAGGACCGTTCAAGATTCTGAACCGAGTTGGTCCTGTAGCTTATAAGCTAGAATTACCACCAGAGCTCAGTAGGGTACATCCTGTATTCCACGTGTCTAATTTGAAGAAATGTTTGTCCGATGAGACAGCCGTGATTCCACTCGATGAGATTCAAGTTGATGAGCAACTGAACTTTATTGAAGAACCTGTAGAGATTATGGAGCGTGAGGTCAAACGATTAAAGAGGAGCAAAATTTCCCTTGTGAAAGTCCGCTGGAATTCCAAGAGAGGACCCGAATTCACCTGGGAACGCAAGGACCAGTTCAAACGCAAATACCCTCACCTCTTCGAAACCGAAACCGATAAGTTAAACTGAAATCCGGGACGGATTTCCCAATATGATGTATGTGCTGTAACACCCGGTAATTTTCCATAACCTTTCTAGCCAATTATTTTAAAACTTTGCATTACCTGAGAACTTAAACTTTTTATTGAACTTGTTTGGGCTTGAGAAACGAGAATTATTGCGAGAAACGAGAATATTGTCCCTATTAGTGAGCCAGCACAACCTACAAAGCACGAAACGTATCGTATTTGTCAAAAATATTGATTTTTGAAAGTATTGCAAATTTATACTCGTTTTTATTGGAAAAATTATTTCGTGAACAATGACGCAAGTTTCATTAATTTTCGAGTCCGTTTGGTATGTCAAATGGGTCCCGCGACGTTCTTATCAAAAGTTTAACCACATTGGCAGTTGTAGTCCCTCCACCATTATTTTACACTTCCTACCCTCATTTTCATAATTTCATTTCCACCCCTCCCCATTTCATATAAAAACCCTTTTATATATTTTTTATTTCATTTTAACATATAAACACACATACACACTTTTGCTTCTCTCTCTCTCTCTTCTCTCTTGAACCCGCCGGCGACACCCTCTTTTCCGGCCAACCACCACCGCCGGCCAACTTTCCGTCCACCGGAATATTTTCCGGCCAAAATATTTTCTTCAACCAAAACATAGATCGGGACACCCTCGTTCCACCCGTATCATCCACTCGCCCCTACACATCTCGACATCACCCCACGCGCCACCACCGACGACGCCACCACCACCGCAAGCCACCACCACCTTCCTATTTGTTTCTCTCGACGGTAAACGCGCCCACGCGCCTCCTCATACCCATTTTCATTTATATTTTCAAAACCCTAATTCGTATTTTTAAAATAAATCCGATTGATATAAGGTTTTTATTAATAAAAATGGTTTACAAACTTGTTCTAAACCCTCGTGTGGACCTTTCTTCTCGGTGACTCGCCAACTCGTTCAAACTCACCGAGTCAACTCGATTGACTCGGTGAGGGTTTAATGTTTTTGATGTTTTTACTGTTCTTGAGTTATTTCTATCGATGTGGTATTGATTTTGGCTGAAGTTTGATACTGATAAGTCCGTTTGGTTGGTTTGATGTCTCGACAGACAAATGGCTAGCCAAGCCGTGGCTCACGGTGAGTCACGACGAGGTGTGGGATGTAGTTTAGGGTTAGTGATGTTGTGTTTGGTTATAGCTTGCGTTGGAATAATATGTTGGCAGTTTCAGTTATGATGGTGTCGATTTGAACTTTTAAACATAGAATTAGTGTTAGTAATTATTAATATTAAAGGAGTTAGTGTCTGAGATATAAAAATTCTGTTGCGGATTTGATTATTTGGTCGAATGAAAATTTTATTATGAGAAAGAGTTAGTATAAAATTAGAGCTAGAGTTAGGGTTTTGGTGAGTGTATTGTTGATTTGGATTAAAAGTGAAAATGGTTGTGTTTATGTTGGATGCATTTGCGGCCGAGAGCCTCAACGGCTCGGATTGAGTCGGGCCGTGACTCGTGGCGAGTCACGGCCAAGGTTATTTACTTGTTGTTTGGTTGTTTATTCATTTACTTGTCGTCGTTTATTATTTATTTTCGTTGAGTCGTATTATTTAGTTAGTCGTTATTTATTTCATTATTTATTTTATTGTTGAGTCGTGTTATATTTAGGTTAGACGTTTATTATTATTCGTTTGTGATCGATATGAGAGTTTCGGATATTTAAAGCATGTGGGATATTTAATATTTATTGATTCGATTTGAATAATATTGTAATGATGTCATGTTGTGGACAAGGATTGGACGTATTGGATTTACGGTATTGGTTCTTTGGACTATTATGGACCCTTTGGTACATGAGACGGAAGGGTACGTTAGACTCATAAGAGTTTAACCTACCTGGACCCGAACAATACAAAATGGTCGATAAAACTAAACAACTAATATTCACGCGAATGATATGTCCAATTATATATTAAAACTTGTTAATAACTGGAATATTCAAATGAGTCGTATGACTTGGAAATGTTTTATAAATGGGCAATTCATGCCGAAATTTCATAAAATGTTTTATAAACTTAAACTATTTGTGATTTATTAAATATTCCTAACACCTTTTCAAAACTCTTATGTTTTAATGATTATAACATTCATTTTGGGAAAAACGGGGAAAAGCCGAAACTATCTATTGATGTCGTTTGTTTGGTTATTTATTCTCTTCTAATTTATTTATTTCTTTCGTATTCCTTCTTTTCTCTTTCCCTCGTCTTCTTGAGCGTTCGTTCATTTTCGCCGACTTGTCATCTTTTATCTTATCTTGTCTTCCACACGAGACTTAAACGTATTTTCTTTCAAACGCCATTGAAACTAAAAACTTTTTATACGAGTATTATTTATTAAATCATTTTGGATATTATATCTGAGTTATGTCATTAATTGATTAGGTTGTGCTGAGGTTCATTTGCTGTGCCGTACCATCTGATTGTTATCTCGTTTTCTCTGTGACTAAGGTGTGATTCATAGCCCCACTTGTGCACTTTTAATTATTTTTAAACCCATGGGGGAGATACATGCTACTTACTATTTTTCTGAGCACAATGGTTTATTGTATGCTATTCCTGATTGACGCTATATATGCTAAGTACCTTCCTTGCCAAAAGCAAGACCCTCGATCATGAACCATTAATCACCTGCGGGTGAGCGCGATTATAGTTTATAGGCCTATAGGATTGACCGTCCCATCCCTGTTGACCAGTTAGGCAACACGGGTGTACTGTATATCGAATACCTAGGTATTTGGCAAGATACCTACTGGAGGGCAAATGTTATGATTATGAAATTCCGCGGTTATTGTCGACTTATGCCAGAGTTACTGGTACCTCGGTTAACGCATTGTGTGTCATGAGCTTAGCGAAACAAACAAAAGATATCCTGATTGAATATGTGAAGCTTCCAGATTAAAATTCTTGTGCTCAAACTATTATTTTACTAAACCTATGAATTGCACTCAACCTTTGTGTTGACTTTTTAGCATGTTATCTCAGGTATTTGATTTATGAAGTGTGCACGATGAAAAGGGGCTGGAGGTTCAGGATGGCTATCTGTGGGTTATGCTTTACTACTTCTATCTTAATTTCCGCTGTAAACTACTTTATTTTTTCCGCTGCAAATTATTTCATTTTTCCGCTGCTAAATGTGTTACGAGTCTTTTAAACTCTAAAGGTTGAACTTTGTATTTGAATGTGATATTTTATTTAAACGTCCCGTTATGAGGTCGTTATTCTATGATTTTGACTCACTACCCCTCGAGTAATACCCCAAACTCAGTCCCGCTGCCATAATCCGAGTTGGGGGTGTTACATTTTTTTTCTCTCACTTATGATATAACAATAATATTTAAGTTCGAACGTTAAACATGTTGTCGTAAAATAGTCATAAGTATTTGTATACAACTCCAAAAGATTCACAATTTTTTGCAATAATGAAAGTGCCACTATATTGAAAGATAATTAAATGATCGTCACAATGGTGTTATTTTTGTAAGTTAACGGTTTATGATTTTTAAGATATGTAATATTAAAAAAAGAATGGTGAAGTAAGTTTTAATTAAAAAAGATGAGGTGGGAATTATGGAATTTAACATTTTTTACTGTTTGAATTAGATAAATGGCTGGGATTAGTGCCTCAGATAAATAAGTATCCCAGAATGAAATTTTCTCTTTATTAATACTAGACGAGTACCCGTGCATAGCAACGGGATTTTATAGCGGCATGTAGTTTAGTGATAACAAAAAGTTTATGCCTTATAAACGAAAAATAGTGAAAGTTTGAGGATTTGGGGATTAAACATAATGTTTTGAAACCCGGTTCAAACCGGTTGAACCGTTCCGGTCGAAGAACGGGTCAATTTAAACCGGGTCATTCTAACGGGTTGGGTCAAAAAACGGGTTAAATTAAACCGGGTCAACCCGCCGGGTTTGAAGCTGTGACCAATGGTAATTTTCACGTTGTTAATTAATATTATATGAGTTTTAATTATATTTTTAAGCTAAGCATTTCTATGCGCATTTGCATGTTTCTGAGTATTTTTAAGCATTTTCGGGAGCTGTCCCAGCATACTGTAGCTTACAGTCACTGCAGAAAAAGTATATTTTGGTCAATAAAGTTAAATTACCACATTTCTGATAGTTACTGACAAGTATTATAATTTACTGAGAGCTTTCTCGTATTTTTCTGAAAAACAACCGCACGCGCGTACCAACAGCAAAGTACATATGATAATAGTCAAATAAATATATTTTTGAGTCAGTAATGACATTTTATTATATTTCTGACGAAAACGTGGTTAAAAACTTTATTTTACGTTATCGGGTCCAAAAACGTCAAACCGGGATTTACGGTAACTTTTAAGTTCAAACCGACACACGATACACCAAAGCGGGATAAAAACTATTTTACCCTTCCCCTAATAAGCCCTAACCGGCCATATACTTCACACAAAAGCCACATGGGACAAAATAAAACCTATCTAAATGCAATCTTAATTTTTCTACAAATGGTGTTATTCTTTTTAGATTTTCATAACCTTATCACTAAATACTACCCAAAATAGAAGAGATCATCCACCTTATTACCCCTCATTTGTACGCCTAACATAAACACACAAACATCATCTACCTAAATTTTTCACTTCAAGATCAAGATCACTAAGTGTTTACATAAGGTTTTGGGTAATTTGGAGCTTGATTTGGTAAAATTAGTGAAGTTTTGGGTGTTCTTGTCCTCCTATCACACGTTAAACATCAAGAGCATTGTAAGGATCCATAAAACTTTTCTAAACTTGTTAATCTCTTGTTCATTTGGTGTATAATGATGTTTAAAAGTGTTAAATGTGTATGTTTTGATAATATGATTAAAGCTAGGGTTTGATCTTGTATATTGTAGTGCTCAATTTTTTTTGAGGATTATGAGCTAGTTTGTAGATTTTTTGCTTGTGTGGTAAATATTGTTACATATAGTGCTTATTTGATAATACAAACATTAGTTATGGTTTTTGCACTAGATTAAGCACTATATTGATTTTTAAGGCTTATACATGGATCGGCTATATATAAAAATATGAGATTATTGGGGTTTTGAAAAAACATAAAATTTTGGCTCAAGTGGTGAAACGGTGGAAAAATATAATTGAGTGTTTATTTGGAATGGATTGAAAATAAGCTATAAGTTACTAAAAATAATTAGTAAAAAGGGTGAAAATAAGTTGAGTTGAATAATATGGGTCGACTAGACCTCAAGATAGTCAAGTTTGACTTTTTGACTAAGTAACTTAGTTATTAGAAATTATTTGATAAGTAAAAAGTATATTTGGTAACTAATAATTACTAATAAGTAACAAATAATAACAAATTAGACCAAATGGATTTTTGGGCCAAAAAGCCCACTAAGTTACTGCTGGGCCGAAGCCCATATGTATTTTTGAAAGTTTGACTTTTGACCAAACGGACGTATTGAACGAGTAAAATGATTTTTAGTAACGTGTCGATATATACGTTATAACTAAAAATGTGTTTTGGGTTAAAAATGGAAATTGGGCTTATTTGAGAAGTTTCGGCCCAATGAGCCATAAAAACGATAAAATTGATTTTTTGAATATTTTCCGACTCGCCGAAGTTAATAATGTTTAACGAAGCGATAAAAATAACGATAACTATTTTTGGACTTGTTTTGAGACGTTTAGTCTCCGAAAGGGTAAAAATTGACATTTTTACTAAATTTACATTGAGATTGACTTTGTTGACTTTTTGACAAAATATTGACTTTACGTCGAAACCTAAGGTTCTTACTTGAAAGTGAAGATAACGAATAATATAACTACGAAAGTATTCTCGACACTTAATATATACATATCACTAAAGTATTTTTGCACTCGAAACTAATTAGTGAAATGTTTGAGTAAAAGTTGCAACATTTGAGATAAATGGGAACGTTGAATAAACGAATGGGTCATGCCCAAATTTTCTAAAAATCCAACACTTAGAATATTTTTGTGAAAATTCATAACTTAAGTAAACTTTATGGAATTACTTAACAAAACTTGTTTTCTTATAATAAAAGTTGCAACAAAAATAATAAACGATGTTTCTAAATATAATAATTTTTCACTAACTATATTCTATTAACCATTCTTCAAAAACTTATTTAATTAATCTCCATTAATTAAATCTATGAGAAACTAACTTATAATATATATATATATATATATATATATATATATATATATATATATATATATATATATATATACATATATATAATATATACATATATATATATATATATATATATATATATATATATACATATATATATATATATATGATATATACATATATATAATATATATATATATATATATATATATACATATATATATATAATATATATATATATATATATATATATATATATATATATGTATATATATATATATATATATATATAATATATATATATATATATATATGTATATATATATATATATATATATATATATATATAACACTTGTACATTTAAATCGCGAATACTAGCACGGATGTTCCGTTACGTATTCCCACCATGCACTTTCACCATGAGCTACCCCCAAGAGTTACAATAATAAATCGTTTCGAAATATATTTTACCACACAGCAAGCAAGAAATACACGAGCATAGGTCAAACGTAAAACTTTTCAAATATAATAAAGACACATGAGACACGAACGCTTTGCTAAGACTTACCGTACTGATTTAGGGTGCTGATCGGCGCGGTTGCATTATTTTGATTTATTTGCTGATTTGCTGTTATTGAAAGGTGAGTTTATAACCCCATATTTTATACGATTATTGTTTTATAAGCTTGGGGTGAGAAACATGCAAAACTGTTTTCATAGACCAGAAATGAATTTGCTTTTAAGATCACACTAGTATGCAGAAACCTAAGTTTGCTGAATCCCATTTTGTGCCCACTATCATCTGCCGTTAATTCCTGTTTGGGAAGCCTTTTGTTATAAATAGATCTATTGGGAGTGACGTCCCCGTTCGATTGGCTCGGCATAGCCAAGGCGAACGTATACCAAGTCGGGTTTTTTGGCCGAGTGTCTGGGGATTAACACTCGCGGGCACCCTTATTTATTTTGCTAACGCTAGTCGTGCTGCATTGTCTTAGCATCGGTAGGATGAGGCTTAGTGTTTGCATAACGGATAGTGTGTATCTGCTGAATTGTTTTATGATATTGCTATTGGTCCATATGTGCTATTTATTTAAACCTATGAACTCACCAGCGTTAGCTGACTTTTAGCATGTTTTTCTCAGGAAACTGAGGTGCGTTTAGCCGGGTGCAGTGCATGGTGTCGGTCACAATAAATGATGGAAATGTTTTTAATGCGTTTACTCTGACAACTGGACCTTTTTAATTTAAATGGGCTTCATTTTCATCAAAATGGATTTTATGTAATGTTACATGACTTAACTTATGTAATATATTTTTAAACGGATTTTTAATCCGTTCTCTATATCTTGTGTTGTGATTTCAATCCAGTAGCACCCAAACTGTATGCTTCCGCGAATATTATGATTTTGGGGGTGTTACAGAAGCATCCCGGGTCAACCCAGTTTTCAATGTGTATTAATAGTTTTCTTTTGAAACATAGGCAATTACCCGCGCCTAGCGGCAACGATGTCTAGTTTTCGACATAGCTTCGGTGACGAATAATCTTTTTCGAAAAACTATAGTTTTAGCATTATGAAATTCTTTCCGAAGAGCAGTTTTTCGAATAAGAATGTTGCATAGCAACGATATTTAACAGCGGAGTATTCGCGCATAGTGGCGGGGCATCGTTTTCGATAAAATATAGTTGTGTAATAAAATATAGATTCAATCAAATTAAGATAAGTGACTTGTTCTTTTTTCTTTCAACAAAACATTTATTAAATAAAAAGATCAATCTATGGAGATAATCCCTCACAATTATATATTATGACCCCATCGGGCATTACAACCTTGAGCGAAAAATGTTATATTAATCTCAAACCATCATGATACAAACACGAAAATTTTCAATCACCTTGGAATCAAAACTATAAACAAAGCCATCTTTCTTCATTGATTGAAATTCCACTTTATTTTGAACATCCTATAAAGAATAGTGACATATTAAAAGCTAAGTAATAAACATGATGTTGCAAAGTGCTTCGAAAGCTTTAGACTTTTGAATTTAAGTATATCACACATCATGAACCTAAAAATCTCGGATCATTGATTGCATTATTTCAGCATCATCACATACCTTTAACAAAAATCTTAAAAATGCACCTCTTGTTGATCATTTTATTTCCTCATGAGATCAATCATCCGCATGACCATCCTAATAAATTTACGAAGTATAAGTGCATAAGCAAAGTAAAATACCTAATAATGAAACAATATGTATGACAACATAATAACGACAATTAAAACATACCTTCATATTGCCCTGCAAAGGGAATGAAGACCGTTTATAGCACATATGTTCCATGGTAATTCGTCAAATGCTATATCAATCTGCACAAGAAAAAAAAATGATAGAAAACAATTAGCGTATGAAGAGAACAATATTAGCCAATAAAAAACTGTGAGTGTTAGACAAAGGTTTAAAATATATAAGGGAAGCTTCTTATGTAAGATTAATATTTAAATTATTTTGGTTGTTTGTTACAAAACTTCAGTGAATTTCCTTAATTAACTCATTCATTTACTATTGTCATTGACTGTCCATGTTAATTCGTGTGATGCAAGTTGCCATGCTAATTCGTGTGATTCAATGTTTACTACCGTCATTGACTTTCCATGCTAATTCTTTAAATAGTTTAAGAAAGTTGCCATGCATATGTAGTATGCTACTTCGTGTGATGCAAAAACAGCAATTAATAGTTTAAGTTTTTCAATATTTCTTTAAATAGTTTAAGTTTTCAAGGATTCAAGATTTTCAAATGTTATTTGATTTCCATACTTCCTTTATTAACTTTATTAACATTAATTCCTTTTAGTGAAATTGAGACCTTCCTAAACAATTACCAAGGATATTATGGGGATTGACCAAAACTTAAGTTTTCACTTTTCCACTTTGACCATTTAGACTTTATAAGTAGTATAGATTAATAAATTTATTGAAATCACGTAAAAATGTTAATAAATCAACATAAACTTTTAACTAGGGGTTTTTGCATATATATCCTTCCGAAAATGCATAATTGTATATATATCTAAAGCATGCATAAAAACATTATACTATGTGCATCAAAAACTTATACAAAAGATATATATATGCAATTATTCACTTTGGAAACTATATCCGTATCTGCTAGTTTCGTTGAATATATCGTGTTATTTCAATAGAACTTAATGGGCCATGTACATCCTCCTTAGCCCAAAAATATACTATATATACATCTCGTATTCCGTGATAATATCACAAATTCACAAATAAACGCTGTACCCTTCCCTCTCTTCATCAATCGATCGATATATTGTAAAAACCCTGCTCGAAATCACATACGTGAAGGAGAGACACACAAAGAAGAAAAACGAGATTAAACCCTTATGCCGAATCCCCAACCCTACAATGCCACCACTGCCCCCGCACCGGTTCTTGTCCCGATGCCGACATCGAATGCACCGCCACCGTTTTTAGTAAAAACATATGACATGGTCGATGATCCTTCGACTGATAACGTTGTTTCATGGAGTAGTACTAATAATAGTTTTATTGTTCGTGATCTACCTGAGTTCAAATTTGTTTTGCCCAAGTATTTTAAGCATGATAAATTTCCCAGCTTTGTTAAACAGCTTAATACTTATGGATTTAGAAAAGTTGATCCTGATCGTTGGGAATTTGCGAATGAGGGATTTTCACGAGGCCAAAAACACCTACTGAAAACCATTGTTCGGCGTAAACCCGCCTCAGGACACACTCAACAGTCACACCCACAAACCTCATCAGTAGGTGCATGTGTTGAACTCGGAAATTTGGTCTTGAAGAGGAAGTCGAAAGGCTAAAAAGAGACAAAAACGTACTCATGCAGGAACTTGTCAGACTAAGGCAACAACAGCAAACACTTGATAATCAAATGCAATCAATGGTGCAACGTGTTCAAGGTATGGAACAAAGACAACAACAAATGATGTCATTTTTAACCAAGGCAGTTAATGTTGGAATATATGAATCATATAAATACTATAAACATATATTTACATCAAGAACACGCAGCGGAAAGATCTAATGAACATGTAATTAATTAAGCTAAATAAACACGTACCTTAATCGCGTAATCACCAAGAACAACAAGAACCCTAATTAGGGTTGTGATGTGGATCGAACAACACAAGGGAAAACACCAAGAATCACAAGCTAAAATAAGCTTGTCACTCGTTCTTGTACACACGCGATAGTAGCGTTCCAATGGGAAAGCTAGGTTCAAGAATCACTAACAAACCAAACACTTTATTAGCTTTAGTAGACTCGACCAAGTTCTAGTGAACTTAAAAGAGGGTCGATCGTTGGAGCTAAGAGAAGAGAAGAGAGGAAGAAGTTTGGCTAGTTAGGGATACTAGATTAGGTGAAAATCAAATACAAAGTGATTTGTATTTATAGGCAATCCCTAAAGCTCCAAACTTGCTCCCTACTCTACCCATGAAATCGTCCAGCCCATCCACAAGGGATTTCCAGCCGACCCAAACCCAACCATGGGTTTCTAGATCCTTCTCTTCCTTTTATTGCATAATTAGTCCTTTAACGGTCGTTATCTCTAACCCCGTTAAGTACTAACTATCGTTAAGTATTTGTTTTAGTGAAATGAATAAATATAAATATAAAATATATTTAATCTATTCAAACCATTGGAACTCTTATGTATTGTGTGCAATCCCGAGTCTCGGGTTCGAAACCGGACATACATATATTAATTCATTAAACATAAACTCTAACAGCTCCCACTTGGATAATGATTAATATTGTAATGACATGGGCTAGTCTAGCTTTAACAGATCCCAATGCCCCCAGCTTGATCCGAGTATGGTTCTCCTGGAAAAAACCACGTGATGATTAAATCATCATACTTATCCTTTTGTTACTAACACTGCGTTAATTTGGATATGGATCTTTGTCATTCCATAATTAACAGTAGTTTCTCGTTTATACATAATTGAACAAGATTACCAAAACATCCGAACGTCTTCCAGATAGACTTTGGGTGCGGCCGCACAAACATCTTGTCAACCCTACGAGTGGCCAAGCAGTATTAAACTTCAACACAAAGTTGAAGGAACAAATCCTATATTGACTACGAGCATAACCCTCGAACTTCGCATCATCTCCGAAAACAGCCCTTATAACTACCTGTTACGGATAGCGTTAGACTGTCTTACTGAAAATGAGCTACATTCTCGGCAATTATCTGGTATCTCAAGTCTGAGGATAAATATTCATGATATACTTAATGACTATGATCCATAAAGTATAATCATGCAGTTGGGATAAGTCCTATATTCAATTTATCCAATATTGAATATCATGTGACATTGGTGTCTCAACCTTACAGTACATTCTACCAATCCTCACATTTGTCTTGATTCAATAATACTCCCATATTATTGATCGACAACGGACTATTTAGAATAACATTAGTTATTCATGGATTTAAACATGCAAATATAGGACACAAATATTAATAATGAGAATAAACGTTATCCGCATTTTATTTCATTAAAATAATAATTGTTTACATGTCCCTTATCCAAATACTAACTAGATCAATGAATGATAATTCTCATTAATGAATTATGCCACAAGTCATGTTCCACATACTTGTTGACAAGGCATAAATCAATTAATTTGATCTATCGGAATTTTGAGAATACTTATTTCAATAATGAAATTCTTGTATGTGTTCATTCATCTATCTAGATATTGACACATACTTTATTAAATACGTGACATCCTCATGCACGAATTTATGACAATTAAACTACCAAACCTTGTAGTTAAAGTATTCTAATTCTTTATGTATAATGCAACTATGCTCATAATGAGCACAACTAGTATACATGGTCTCCTAATAAGGATGAGCTCCCACCATGACTAGTATTGAGTGTCATCTCAATCTTACTAGCATCATTGTATCCAAACAACAATATACTCTTTTAAAAGTTCCGTAAACTTTTAACATTCATCGTGTAATGTTTGATATCTTCAAATCCTTCAAGATTTGACCACTATATCAATCTTGCAACAATATGCTATATGGTTATTATTTAGAATTTTGAAGCAAATCCAGGCTGAGGATGTAAATTCCAAACCATATCCATTACACTTAACTATCTAATAATTTATAATTAGATACTAATGTTGTCAGTCATCTTGCATCCAAGCATGATACAACAAGCAACATGATGTACATGAATAATCATTTCGTCAGCCTTAGATTTATTCATGTCATATCTTTTTCAAGATATGTTTCTATCTAGATCTTCTAATAGAATATCATGTTCTTTTAGAATCAGTTGTTTTACCGCTTATGTTTATAATCAAATAAACATATATTTCAAGGTTTTATTTTCTATATGAAGTTTCATTCCAAACTAAAACTTAACATATAAATGTTAATGTTAATGGAATGTTACTTCCCATATGTTATATAACATATATGAAATAAGAAAATAAATACATCACTCCCACTAGCTTTCAGGAATATTAAGAAATATCTTAATTTTAATTATAAATCAAACTAGATTTAATAACTAAAATTAAGTATATCTTCACTACAACAAAAGTGGCTTTTTAGGACCCTTTGTGTGGGGCGCTATGATAATGGAGTCCTAAAAAATTGTTTAATAGGACATATGAGCATTTAGGGTCCTTTTTAAATATTTGCTACTTAGGCAATGTCCTAAAAAGTTATATAATAGGATGGTCGATGATTTGGGGTCCTATTATCATATACCTTAATAGGACGCTTAAAATATGGATCCTAATAAATTACTTTATAAGACATTTAGTTGTTGGTGTCCCATTATGTGATAGTGTAATACGACACTTGATCACTAGATGTCCTATTATCATATACCTTAATAGGACGCTTAAAATATGGATCCTAATAAATTACTTTATAAGACATTTAGTTGTTGGTGTCCCATTATGTGATAGTGTAATACGACACTTGATCACTAGATGTCCTATTATGACATAACCTTAATAGGACGCTTAAAATATGGATCCTAATAAATTACTTTATAAGACATTTAGTTGTTGGTGTCCCATTATGTGATAGTGTAATACGACACTTGATCACTAGATGTCCTATTATGACATAACCTTAATAGGACGCTTAAAATATGGATCCTAATAAATTACTTTATAAGACATTTAGTTGTTGGTGTCCCATTATGTGATAGTGTAATACGACACTTGATCACTAGATGTCCTATTATGACATAACCTAATAAGACATAATAGGACACTTGAGTTTTGAGTCATAAGACATCAGTTAGTTAAAACGCTTATTCACAAAAAGTTTTATTATAGCAAAATTTAATAGGACCTTTGACACGTGGGTATTATAACGTTAACCTTTATAGGACGCTTATGTACAATGGTTTTATTATTGTACACCATAATAGGACATTTCATTTTTGAGTCATATAACATCATTTTTTTAAAACGATTATTTGCAAAAGTTTTATTATAACAAAACTTAATAGGACCCTTAAAGGATGCATATTCATTATGGTTTTATTACAATACACCATAATAGGACACTTGATACATAAGTCATAAAACATTAATTATTTAGAACGCTTATTCGCAAATGTATTATTAAAACATAAGTTAATATGACAGTTGATACTTGGGTACCATAGATTGATACTTGGGTACCATAGATTGATACACCTGTGTCTTTTAACATTAACCTTTATAGTACGCTTATTTGTTGTGGTTTTATTATCATACGCCATAATAGAACACTCCTTATTATGTGATAGTGTAATACGACATTGCATCTGGTGCAAGAACGTATGATGTGCAATACATATGACTTACTTAGGTGTGTACTATAAACTCATACACTTAAAAATGCATATCAGGTGACTAATGCTTTTCATAACATGATGCTCAAGTTCAAGATTAAAAATAAAAAATAGATCCGACTCAGGCTAATGACACACACAAGCCCTACTGGTATAAGTAAAATCTCAGAATAATAATATCATTCAGCTTTTAAATCGGCCAAGCTGGTACATTCAAGGATTTGATAAGTGAGAACATAAGCTTTCAACCAACAATTTGAGCAGAAATCTCTTGATAGAAAAAACACTTAAACTTGCTAAAGTAAAAAGAAACATACGAACTACTATCAAACTACACCATACTTTTCAGACTCCTGAGAATACAAGTTCAAAACTGCATACTGAATCAAAACAAGTAAAAGAGAGACGAGCTTTTCAGACTCCTGTAAATACGGACGAAAACGTGTAAATACTGACAAAAACATGTAAAAATGGACGAAAACGTGTAAATACGTATGAAAACGTGTAAAAACGGACGAAAACGTGTAAATACGAACGAAAACATGTAAATACGGACGAAAACGTGTAAATACTGACAAAAACATGTAAAAATGGACGAAAACGTGTAAATACGTATGAAAACGTGTAAAAACGGACGAAAACGTGTAAATACGAACGAAAACATGTAAATACTGACGAAAACGTGTAAAACCGGACGAAAACGTGTAAATATGGACGAAAACGTGTAAATACGGATGAAAACGTGTTAAAATGGACGAAAACGTGTAAATACGGATGAAAACGTGTAAATACAAATGAAAACGTGTAAATACTGAGAAAAACGTGTAAAAACGGACGAAAACGTGTAAATACGGATGAAAACGTGCAAAAACGGATGAAAACGTGTAAAAACGGACGAAAACGTGTAAGTACGGACGAAAACGTGTAAATACGGACGAAAACGTGTAAATACTGACAAAAGCATGTAAAAATGGACGAAAACGTGTAAATACGTATGAAAACGTGTAAAAACGGACGAAAACGTGTAAATACGGACGAAAACGTGTAAATACTGACGAAAACGTGTAAAACCGGACGAAAACGTGTAAATATGGACGAAAACGTGTAAATACGGATGAAAACGTGTTAAAATGGACGAAAACGTGTAAATACGGACGAAAACGTGTAAACACTGAGAAAACGTGTAAAAACGGACGAAAACGTGTAAATACGGATGAAAACGTGTAAATACGGATGAAAACGTGTAAAAACAAATGAAAACGTGTAAATACGGTCGAAAACGTGTAAATACGGTCGAAAACGTGTAAATACGGACGAAAACGTGTAAATACTGACGAAAACGTGTAAATACGGACGAAAACGTGTAAATACTGAGAAAAACGTGTAAAAAAGGACGAAAACGTGTAAATACGGATGAAAACGTGTAAAAACGGACGAAAACGTGTAAATACGGACGAAAACGTGTAAATACGGACGAAAACGTGTAAAAACCGACGAAAACGTGTAAAAACTGACGAAAACGTGTAAAAAACGGACGAAAACGTGTAAATACTGAGAAAAAAGTGTAAAAACGGACGAAAACGTGTAAATACGGGTGAAAACGTGTAAATACGGATGAAAACGTGTAAATACGGATGAAAACGTGTAAAAACGGACGAAAACGTGTAAATAATGACAAAAACGTGTAAATACGGACGAAAACGTGTAAATACGGACGAAAACGTGTAAATACGATCGAAAACGTGTAAATACGAGTCACGACGTGAGTGTGGTTGTCTTATTTAGATAGTGGCGATTTGTTGTCGACTGATGTGGGAAGACACTGCAGTTTGTGGACATAATGAAGTGGGAAGACACTGCAGTTTCGTAACTTGCTGTCATGGAATTTAGAGTTTGCACAGCTTATGTGTACATGTTTATATACGTTAGAAAAGGCTTAAATGCTTATGCGTACATGTTTATATACATGATTTTTTTGCTAATATTTCGTGACTATTTCAACGGGTTCTGTGTTCTTTGAATGACTCATGCACCTGTGCAACAATAGTTCTTACATGTCTGATATTTTCACAGGGGTTCAAGTCGGTTGCAGCTAGTATCTAAGGATGGAGGGTGTGGTGCCACTTTTCGGCTATCGTTCTTGTGATGGGATCTACCTTCTCTACTCCTATAGCTCGTGTCAAGTCACTATTGAATTCAAGTTTAGCTGCTGTTTGGGATTGCTTGTACAGGTTGTTTTGGGTTGCTTGTCAAGGATATTGCTTATCTATCTTCATTTACAAATTATGAATTTGACATGTTATAAGAACATTGAAATACATATTACTTATACGAACAACATGACAGTTTTGACAGTTTTGACTATTTTATAAATGTTTGGACAGACTTGGGAGATGGCAAGGGTTCAGGATACAATTCCATTATTCCTGATGCTCCCGGTGCGGATTCACATCCTTTAACAAAGGTGGTTATATGCTGACTTAAGATAAGCCTTCTGAATATAGTGTTTCAATTTTCTTCTGATTAAAATTAAATGGTATGCAAATGCGCAGTTTAATTAGTGTTTGGCAAAGTTTGCTTGTTTAATCTTCTGAATATTGTGTGCATTATTGAGTGGCTTTGCTTTCTTACGGGGTGTTTAATTGGGATTAGGTTTTTTTAACAGTTTCAACTTTCAACTTTCTAGTGTTTCAGAAACAATATATCAGAATCGATTATTCATGTTTTTTCTTAGAAGGTGTTTGAAATTTTCTTATGGTGCTGATTATTGCGTTTTGAAATCAGTTTCTAGTTTTTTTGGGGGTGGTGTGAGAGGGGCTGGAAGGGGGGGGGGGGGGGGTTGTGCTATTGAGGATAGGAGGAAGGTTCATGTAAGTTACAATAATCAGTTTACAACGAAAGGTTCTATTAAGTAGTTCTGCTTAATCTGCACTCATTTATATGTGCTTAGGCTAATGTACTGAAATTAATCAGTTTGGACCAGAGAGTCACCCATCTCCAATAAATTTTCTTGTAAATTGAAAATCAAAGTGCTTTTAAACGAGTCAGACAACATAGTTTGGTCAACAAACATCATGTCTAGTACTGTTACAAGTTCTGCATCACTTGTCCTTCGTGATGATGGTAATTTAGTTTTGAGTTACGGGTCAAGATCGAGTCAACCAATTTGGCAAAGTTTTGATCATCAAACCCATACTTTCTTGCCTGGTGGTAAGTTAACCACTTGATGTATAGCTTCACAAAATCTAATAGATTATTCACTACTAGAAAAAGGTCTATCCTTGACTCGCATTTTATGACGGACGCTACAAGATGACGCGCAAATAGCAAAGTCATAAAATAAGAGTCATAACGAGTAAATTTTTTATTAGGGATGACTCGTTTTCAGAAGCGTCATAACATAGGGTCATAATCAGTTAAAATTTAGCCTGCTAGATGACGCTCGTTTTGCTTCGTCATAAATAGGGGTCATCTATGTTTTTTTTTTTTACCATCTGCTTCATCAAAATCTATCATTTTTTTTTGCCAAAACACTTCCCGCTCTCAAAAAAAAAAAAAAAAATTCCCAAAAAATCAAATCTGCTTCGTTTTTTTTTTTTTTTTTTTTGCCAAAACACTTCCCGCTCATTCCAAAACACTTCCCGCTCCTTGTAATAATAAATAAACAAACACACCCTCATCTTCCCATTTCATCTCTCTCACTCAAACATACTCCCTCCTTCACAAACCCTAGCCGCCGCCTGTCAACCCCCAACACCACCTCCACCGCCTGTCACTGAGCAACACCGCCACCACAACAAGAACCCTCATCATCTCCTCTATCTACCACTATATCACACGCGCCCTAAAAGTTATACACCACCTCGTTTTTTGTGCCACCGCCGTCAATACACCACCACCACCATCATTTTAACCCTTAAATCTATAGATCTATTGAAGAAAGGTAAGAAAATGTGAAGTTGGGTGTGAGTTGACTCGTTGCGAGTCAAACTCGTGACCAACTCACCACATTACTTGAGATTTTGGGTATAAAACTAATGGGTTTTGAATCAATCATTATCGTACTTTGAATCAATCATTATCGAGCCCAAACGAGTCCCGAACCTAAACTTTATAAAAGATAACAAAAATTACACATATGGCCCCTGGGAAAAAGTTTCACCGCCAACCCTTAACTTTGTAGGTCATCACTTTTAGTCCCTGCATTTTTTTTAACCTAATCCTTTTACTATATAAAGGATGAGATAATAGGGTTTCATCATTTATCATACAACCCTAACCCTAGCCTCCCTCCTCCACTCATCTCTCTCCCTCTCTTCTCTTGCCGCCGGCCACACCACACCACGCCACCACCGCCACCTCCACAACAACACCGCCACCACCACTCAACTCCAAATCACCTCCTCTTCATTTTGACACCATTCACGCGCCACCAAACGCTCTCCATCACCATTTTGTGTATGAATCCGCCACCCAAACACCATCCTACATCACCCTTGTTATTCTAATCGTGTAGATCAAAGAAGAAAGAGTAAGAAAACGAGTTTTTCTTGTGGGTTTGACTTTTATCCGAGTCAAACTTATAAGATCTTGTAAATATGGGTTCAAACTTGATGGGTTTTCACATATTAATGATTCTTGGTTAATAAAAACATGAAACAAATAAGTTTGGTATCAATATGTGGGTGTTTGTGTTCGGATTTAATTAGATCCGTAGGTATAACCCACGACCTTGATGAGTTTTGTTGTTTTTGGGGTTAGTTTGATACTTAAGGTTGTTCTTGATCTATTCTTGATGTTATTGTTGTGTTTGGATACGAATTTGTCACGATTTGGGAGTGTTTGTTTGTTTGGCCGAGAACCAAAAGACCACCATGGCCCTTGGCCGTGGGTTTGTGTCGAACCAAGAAGAAAACCGGGACCCTAAGGTCTCGGCTAAGGCCTTGTGGTCATATTGTTGTTTTAAAATGGGTTATGTTGGAATTATTTGATTAATATTGTTAATGTTGGTTAACTTTGATTTTCATGGTATATTATTGTTATTGGCATTGTTACTTTGGCCGGAATGAGGTAAACATGATTGAAATGAGTTTGGTATCAAGATGTTGTGTGTTGTGTGTTTCGAATGGGTCAAACCGTGAGCCAAAGCTCACGGTGTTCTTGATGTTACTACCGCTGTTGTTTTGATTCACGGTGTCATTGATGTCTTCATTCTTGTTATTTTTTTTGATATCATGGCCTTCTTGATGTTCTTGAAACTGTTGTTGTTAAGCCGTGGGTTAGGATTAGATTGTTGAAGTTGTTGTGGATTATTGTTGTTATGTCGTGGTTACGGGCTGCCAAGAAAGAACGAGCCGAGACCACTAGGGTCACGGCCATGTTGCTTGTTGTCATTATATTGATTGTTGACCGATGTGTTATTGTTGTTTGTTGACCCTTGATGATAACTTGTGATGCTGCTGCTTTTCTTGTTGCTAGAGTTACTATTGCTGTTGTTTAGAAGGTAAGCCGAGACCATGGAGGTCTCGGCAATGGCTTGATGTTGTTGTTTGTGTTGACCGAAAACCCAAGAAACCCACCAAGGCCATTTCGGCCGAGTGTTGGTCACGGCAAGACTAAGCCGAGACCAAACGGTTTCGGCAAAGGTCTTTGTAGCCGCCTCTTGTTGCCATTATTATTGTTATTGTGTTTGTAGATTTTAGGGGTAGTTTGTAGAATTTTAATTCAGCCTTTTTAAGCTATCATAAGCTCACCTTTGGGACATTCAAACTTGGGCTGCTTGTTTACTGTTTCTTGGTTATTCTAGGGATGACAATATCGACCCATTTACTTATAAAGGGGTTGATTTTGGTTATTCTAGCACAACATACAAGTGTATGTATATAGGAAGATAGCTAGTGAAACATAAATCATGAATTTGTCTTAGTTGAACCCGATATAAGTTTTAATAACTTTTTTACTTCTTGTGAGGTTTTCTGTTACACAAAACTTGGTTTTTCTTACATCAGTCGTATCATGTATATGTTTCAGGTGGAGGGAATCTTGGTCCGAGCTTCAGATGAGTTGCAAGCACTTCAAGATGAAAGAAAGGTGGGGCAGTTTATTTCATATGGCAGTCAATTTCTTTCGCATTATTTTCATCTTTGAATGTTCATATGACTTGTTGATTTCATATGATATGTTGGACCTTTTAAGAAAATTGATCCCTAAACTGCTGAGGCTATACACGAGTTCATACTAAAACTAAGAGTATGTGCCACAGGGAATTCATCATTTACTTTCATACTAGACGATCCTGCTGGCAATAGCTTCGTAGAAAACCCGTAAGTGTTTCCTTTCGTTGCAAATTACTGCATTCCTACTAATTTTTATGAATTATACCATTATGTGCTTCTACGTCTATCAGTTTCATTAGTCGTGTTGTGTATTATGAATTTGTTGACCCGCGCTTTATAACAGGTATGCTCCATCCCCAGATCCATCGCTAACTATTGATTTCTATGAGCGAACTCCTGAGCAAACAGCCTCGCTCGGATATCTTGTTGACCGATCTCAGATGAGAGAAGATGGAAATGATGGATCATCAAACAATCAAGCATCTGAACCCCATGGATCGGTTGGAGCAGTTGCTGGAAGGCGAGCTATTGCTCAAGGCAACAGTGCATAATTTGCAGAAGCACTGTTTCGCTATACTGCGCCAGAAGAGGTACTACACTTTTCGGTTTTCTCCATAGTATAGTTATGATGTTCGTTTATGTAAGTAAATAACATTAAATATATGTGTTCTATGCCCTTGGAGCTTAATGCTTATACATGGATGTTTATTTGTAGGTGGTCCGTGAGGATTGAGAAAGGATGCATGATGACCTCGGACTAAGCTTCTTGTTGCTTTAATTTATTGTTTAATGTTACAAGACTTTATGTTGGATAGTGTCTACCTTATTTATGTTTAGTGCTTTTGTTATGACAATTGCTTATTTGAAATACAATTTCCTTTTATTCATTTAATATTTAGTTGATGTTTTATTCATATCGTAATAATATAGTGTGCATGGTGAAAATAGCGTACTATCATATGACTTGTCAGTACTTTTAAATTGTCCTATTAAACTTATTAACCGTCCTAACAATTAACTTAACATTGAAAAAGTGTCCTAATATGTTGTTATTAGGACGTTATTTAGGTTGTTAATAGACATTTTATACGACCAAAAAATTGGTTTCATCTTCTTTGAGATATTAGAACCCTTTTCTTGGTCCTAAATTAGCTATAATGTTATATGATAAGCGTCCTAACAATTATCTTTTAAGTACGCTTGTATGTGTATCAAAAGATTAAAATTAGGTAACAACGTTTTACAACATTGTAAAAGTGTCCTAATATGTTGTTATTAGGACGTTATTTGCTTGTTCATATACATATTATGCGACCATAAATTTGGTTTCATAATCGTATTTGGGATATTAGGACCCTTTTCTTGGTGTTAAAGTAACTATAATGGTATATGATAACCGTCTTAAGAATTAACATTAAAGGACGCTTATATGTGTATCAAAAGATTAAAAGTAGGTTACCACATGTTAGAACATTGGAAAAGTGTCCTAATATGTTTTTATTAGGACGTTATTTGTGTTGTTTATAGACGTAAAATGCGACCATAAAATTGGTATCATAATCTTATTTGAGTTATTAGGACCCTTTTCTTGGTTGCTAAAATAGCTATGATGTTACATCGTAAGCGTCCTAACAATACTTTTAGGACGTTTTTATGTGTTTCAAAAGATTAAAAGTAGGTAATCACATGTTAAAACAATGTAAAAGTGTCCTAATATGGTTTTATTAGGACGCTATTTGTGTTGTTCATAGACATATATTACGACCATAAAATTGGTTTCATAAGGGTTAGGACGCTTTGGACCTATTACAACCGCTCGAGATGAAACGCTTTCATCCTTGGTCCTATTAAATGAAAGGTCCTAAAAAGTACCATTTTATGACGCTTATGGGGGTCCTAAAAAGCCATTTTTCTTGTAGTGCTTCTAGATGCATGCATTAATCCATTTACAAATGATTTGCACTTTTGTATACTATTAAAGATTATTTGAATTCAAACACTTCTTTCAATTACTTTTCGTCCTCGCTCAAGTAATTATTAAAGAAAGAGTTTTGATATTCCATTATTAACTTCATATAAATGAAACTAATAATGACAATCATAATCTTTATATATTTAATGTGCTTAGAAAGAATCTCAATCACATTTAATTGCTTAATTGCGATTGATAATCTTTTCACATATTAAATACGTATACAAATTTTGTCCATATGATTTCTACACAAGAATTTTAAATCACTTGGATTTTCATTTCCTTTGTAGAAATTCTTTTTCATTCTATAGTGTAACTATAGAGTTTAAAATCAACTACGTTTCCAAACTAGTTATCTTCTTGGACTGCATCTAATTATTCATAGTATGAGTAATTTGCCAAATAACATTTGCAATTTATTAACAGGCATATCACGATCCTGTAACTCATAACCCTCAACATATTCTACAAATATTTGAGATACCCTTACGGATCTATGAATAAGAATTCCATATCTTGAGATTTAACACTAACATGTTAAATCCTTATAATGATCTTGCTAGTGTATTTAGAAGATTATGTATCTTGTAATTTTATCTTATCAAGATAAAACTCCCACTTGCCTTTTGCAATTTATAGATTACCTATAAATGCTTAGCAAATAGAGCAACACAAAACTTGTTCTCTTTTGGGACTTTTACAAATACAAATTGACAGTTCCTAACATTAATTTGTTAATAACCTACTCATCAAGCAGTCTAACAAATTCTGAACTTCAATTTTAAGACTTAATGTGATTTCTCACATTCCATAATAAATGGTGTCTTATTGATCTTCTAGGTTGGAGTCTAATTGAGTATTTTCAATCCATACTCAATTTTCTAACCTTGATATCTTTTAGGAAGATTAGAAGATATAATTATCTTTAATCAAACAATTTTTCAAGAGTTTGATTTTCCTAATTGAACATACCATAAATACTATGTATTTCATTAGGATTAATATTGTAAGTCATTCTTACAATATATCAAGATAAATATATATTTCATTTTGCTCACCTATTTACCAACTAAGTCAATTTAATGGTACAATAGATTTTTCAAGCCAATTGCATAATTTATAACATAAGTGCCTTATTGCCCAAGCCACTTAATATCTATGTCTTACCAACAAGACATAAACTGTTATAATCCCAATGTACGTTATAGATCATTGATCAACTCAATGACTTCTTGTATATGTCTTAAAAAAAACATAACAAGATAACGCCTTACTTTGTTATAAGTCTTATAATTATAAAAGATATCACATTTATATCTTATAAATATAAATATGCATAACTAAAGTAATCATGAACACCACATAATGGTTTCAATCGTTATTTCAAGTTAATTTATTACTTCATATATTTATGTCATTTCAAGAATACATAAACATCTAAATATGAAGTATTATAAGATTACTTCATTTATTTATGTCATTACAACAATACATAAATATTCACATTTGAAGTAGTCTTATTATCATAATGACACTTGTTCTAATAATTATCTAATTTTTAGAAACTTCTAAATTAACATAGTTTCATTATTTCAGCCGGGGCTGCAATGATGAAAGTATGTAATTTACCTTGTCATTAATATCTAGTAATGAAAGTAGATATTAACTCCAAGTGTTCTATAAATTAGAATGTGTATAAAACACATTAGAACATCAATCTCTGACCTTGCAGTCAAGAGAACCATATAAATTATATTTCTTTATGTTGTTGCTTGCACACAATAAGATTTCTCCCACTTGTGCATGGAACAACATCACGTATCGAATAAACAACACGTCAATAGTTTGCTTATTTGATCAATATGATTGTGTCATAGATATAAGTAGATATAGAATCACCTCGTCTAGTAAGGAAACGTACACGACTATCCTTAATACCACAAGTGTCTATAATTGGAAAGTAATCATCTCAAAAGATTCTAGAGATAATCCGGGTTGCTATCAAGACTTGTAGCTCCCACTGAATTTAAGATCACTACATGAACTCATTATCCAGTAATTTCAGCACTATGCTCCCACTGAATTTGACAACATTATAAATGTTCCATAACCAGTAAAAGCTAATAGTGTGCTGCTTACTTTCCTACACCCTTGATGAATTCCTTACGTAATACTACTAAGGTACTCAAGGAATGTATTCTACTTTGTAAATGATGGAATATCCATCAATGCAATTAACTTGAAAGAATTGGGTATGCAATTTCTTCCTTAGTTAGGTCTACCATCCCCATCATGGTATGTAGCACCTTTAAATGGCTAAGGCATAATAACTAGATCAAACATTCTAGTTTGCCTTTTACCAATTTTGCGGTAATTAGTCTAGTTTCTAATTTAATAACTCCTAACCATGCAATTTCTTAAGAAATTCGCCATGATTTATTTCTTAGAATTTAGACGATTCCAATTTTCCTATTATACCTTTCTCAATCATGAAAAGGAATATGATTAAGTCTCACTCTTCACACGGAAAGTGGACTCGGTCTATTCTTTTCAGTAAAAATTGACTCTATCCAAAACCCCTATGGGTGTAGATCAATTTACTACTAAAAGAATATCCCATGTTTACGGTTTTAACGTTGCATTAAATACATTAAAAGAATTTTCAAAATTCAATTTAGTATTTTGATAATAACTTTTCAAGAAAATTAAACACCCACGGTAAATAAATTTCACCATTTAATTTTCATTGAAAATTAGGATCCAAATTGACGTCGTTTCATCACATCAGCTTTGGCTGCTAGCAATGAAAGTACTCAATAAGGTACGGGATCACCCAATTGCCAATATCCAATTGCAATTCCTAGAAATCTTGGGACTTACATTATATTGCCAACCTCGGTTGCAAAATGTAAGCATGTTTCATCCCCAAATCTTTATGCCTTGGTGCCGTTCCATTACATCAGCTTTGGCTGCTAGTAATGAAAGTGCCCAATTAAGTTTAACCAACTTAAGAAACAGTAAATTGACGTCGGTTTATTGCATTCAGCTTTGGCTGCTAGCAATAAAGTACTCAATTTACCCTTAGATGACCACCCTTTGAACATCAACATTCAGCTTTGGCTGCTAGTGATGTAGGATGAAACCTTAGGTGTTTCTTTTTGTAGTTGGGTGGCATATTACTTAAATTTATCAGGGTAATAAATTTTGATGTGTTAAATCAAAAAATATGTACAAAGATGTCATGCATTCATCTTTGTATCATATATGTTTTCAAAAACAAAACCGTTTACTCATTCGTAGCTCAAATCATCAAATCTTTTAATTGAGGCGTTGAACAAATTACAACATTGCCTTAAGATGCTTCGTATTTATCGTGGTGTACTTGGTAAGTCTAAAATTGACGCACAGGCGGGCGTAGGGACGACAGCCGCCGAAGCTGGTTAAAACCGTGCCCCTCTAAGGTCACAATTTAATGCGTACCAACTAGAACCCACTTTTTAGTTTGCCAATTTTAGGTCCGCCGCTTCGACCACTTAGTACAGTCGCAATCAATCAACTAAAAAAAATATGATTTTCTTGCTAAAACAATTAATGTAGTAAATTTATTATTGCTAGTCTCGCCTGGGAGCAAATTACCGTGCGAAGCGAACCACTGTCGGCACATAAGACTTGGCAATAATTAAAATTACTACAAAGGTTTCATAGTTATTAGTCTTATTTATTTTTATTTTGAAAATTACCCTCTTTTGTCGTTACAATCCATCATAATTATTAAACACAAAAGATCAAGTAATTACAAAAAAATAAATAAACACATAATAACAAATATATGATCATCCACGATATCATATAGCCACATGCAAACCTTTTTTTTCAATAAATCCTAATATTAATTCTATGTGTAATTTATAAATGTATGTAACTAACAAAACTCCCATTGGTTTTCGAGCTCATTGTGCCCAATGGTCCACAGACGCCAAATAACTTGGCCGCGTAAGTTTTAGTTAGTTAGATACCACATTGCACATAACTTATTAATTAATATATATTGAGGTATTTCCCAATTTAAGATTTATTTAAATCATGTAGCAAATAATTCAATACAACATACAAAACATACCATGACAAATATGCAAGATTTGTCATGGATCCCATATTGATCACATAATCATGTTAGTCCATATTATTGGTCAATATCATGTACGTATCTAATTAATTGGTGACATCACATTCGGTATTCACTAATTAATCCCTAAAAATTTCCATGCAAATCTAGGGTTTCTAACAAGTTTTTAATTAAATAAAAAAACTTAACCCTAAAAATTAATTGTGGATGTCGATCCACTAATTATAAATTAGGGTTTCAAAAACAAAACCCTATAACATAAATTGCATGTATCTTTTAAAGATCCAATTTTTTAGGTTTTAGTAATTAATTACAAGTTCAAAAACGAGGCTCTCTGATCCACTGTTGGAATATATGAATCATATAAATACTATAAACATATATTTACATCAAGAACACGCAGCGGAAAGATCTAATGAACATGTAATTAATTAAGCTAAATAAACACGTACCTTAATCGCGTAATCACCAAGAACAACAAGAACCCTAATTAGGGTTGTGATGTGGATCGAACAACACAAGGGAAAACACCAAGAATCACAAGCTAAAATAAGCTTGTCACTCGTTCTTGTACACACGCGATAGTAGCATTCCAATGGGAAAGCTAGGTTCAAGAATCACTAACAAACCAAACACTTTATTAGCTTTAGTAGACTCGACCAAGTTCTAGTGAACTTAAAAGAGGGTCGATCGTTGGAGCTAAGAGAAGAGAAGAGAGGAAGAAGTTTGGCTAGTTAGGGATACTAGATTAGGTGAAAATCAAATACAAAGTGATTTGTATTTATAGGCAATCCCTAAAGCTCCAAACTTGCTCCCTACTCTACCCATGAAATCGTCCAGCCCATCCACAAGGGATTTCCAGCCGACCCAAACCCAACCATGGGTTTCTAGATCCTTCTCTTCCTTTTATTGCATAATTAGTCCTTTAACGGTCGTTATCTCTAACCCCGTTAAGTACTAACTATCGTTAAGTATTTGTTTTAGTGAAATGAATAAATATAAATATAAAATATATTTAATCTATTCAAACCATTGGAACTCTCACGTATTATGTGCAATCCCGAGTCTCGGGTTCGAAACCGGACATACATATATTAATTCATTAAACATAAACTCTAACAGTTAATAGCCCTGGTTTCTTGTCTCACTTTGTACAACACCAAAATGAGAGCACCAAACTCATAAAAGAAGGCAGCAAAAAACGCAGACTGAAGCAAGATGGTGTTGTTTCAAATGGGCATAACGAGTCACCTCATAGTCAGATTGTTAAATACCAACCAATGAATACACTTGGTAACTCCTCGCCTACATCAGAAACTTTCAGTGAAGGTAGTGGCCTGGGAGTCACGGTTCAAGGACAGTTGTTTCTGCTAGAAGTTACTGGAGACCAATCTGCACCACTAAGCCCACTAGCCGATGGTCAAGAATTGCCATATATACATGATGACCTAGATATGGTGTCTAATGATCCATTCATTGGCCCGAACATGGTTCCGTCGGACATTGAGGTGGTTGCAACAAGCCCACTAGCTGATGGTCAAGAATTGCCTTATACTAGTACACCAGATGACCTAGACATGGTGCCTAATGATTCATTTATTGGCCCGGACATGGTTCCACCAGACATTGAGAATTTTCTGCTTAATCCTGATCAGGAATGGAATAGCAATTTGTTGGTTGAGATGGATAAGTATTTTGCTGGACTTGAGCCATCATGTGACCAACTTCTTCAGCCCAACCCAGAGGTTGATACTATCCAAGAAATGGATTCAGTCCCACCAGTTGATGATTATCTGATGCAGGGAAGTGAAGAAAAACCTTTGGAAAATGCAAGTCCAACTGGACAGGTGCAGCAGCTGACACAACAAATGGGGCTCCTTTCTTCGCAGACAGATTTTTCGACAAACGCAGACTTTCTTAGTTTTCTAGTCCGTTGATCCCTCCCACGTGTATCTTTCCAAAAGAATAGTTCCCTTCGTGCTCGTTGCTGGGCTGCATCTCTTAACTGTTACTTTAATTTGCTTTATGTGCCATAAGAAACTTGTCTTTCTTTATAAATAAACAAACTCTCTTGTTACTTATAAAAACATTGATGGATTCTAACTTTCTAAGTTTGTCCTTGTCTTGTGCAATTAAATTGTTGACTCATTTAGTTAAAGTATAGATCCATTGTGTTCTCTATTTTACACACACATTTTACGGGTAGGGATCTATTGAGAAGCCTTAAGGGCTATGTTTAAAAGTTAAAAACATGCATTAAGGGTGATACTTTTTTTTTTTTTTTTTTTTTTTTTTTTTTTTTTTTTTTTTTTTTGAACGGCTTGTTAGTTGTTAGTGGTTCAGGTAGCAGTGACATCTAATTGGGCAGTATGCTGACCCTGAACTCCGCCTGTACTTCCTCATATTCCGCCTGAAGAGGTAAAAGTATCGGGTGAGACTCGAACTTGAGACCTCAAAGCCCCTAAGGAATCTTGGTGGCCAACTGAGCTATCCCAGTTGGTTCATTAAGGGTGATACATTTAGTTGGTTGGGAGGAGTTAAATTCAAAGGGTGAGTGGCTACAAACAATTTGTGCATGTTAGAATTTTTTAAATTCCATATTTTTATTATATTAATAGAAATTCATAAACTTTAGAGTAAACTCCAAAATACATCCATGTGGTTTACCCAATTTCGCACCATACATCCAAATTTTTTTTTGCAATATATACATCCCTCCGTTAGTAAAAGTCAAACACAATACATCCACGAGGACGAACGGTGCAAACATTGTGTCGTTAACTTGGACACGTGGCAGTTAAGTAAGGGTATTTTGGTCATTTTATGTGTCCCATCTACTTCACCTCTCTCTTTTTATGTCGGTTTCAGTCAAACCCTAATCCTAAATCCAAAACAAAATCACAAATAAAAAACACAAACACAAATCATTCATAACATGTTCATCATTATTGTTAAAAAACCATCTGTTCATTTTTTATAAAAATGATACAACTCTTGTTAAAAAAAACTCATTCTTGAATAAGTCAGCCCTCAAATTTCTAACATCAATTGACTAACTAATCTTCATCAGAAACATCATCAAACTCATCATCATCATCATCATCTCCATCTTCATGATCAACCCATTCGCCACTCGATTCAACCTCATCATCCTCATTCTCACCGTCCTCCTCATCCTCCCTTTTATGAACCCCAATCACATCATTCACATCGAAATCCACCTTATCCAACTCCGGCAACATCTCCAAACCTTTCTTCCTATAAATCAACCCCGTCCTCATAACATGATGAAACTTCCCTCTATACTTCGCAATATCACACGGATTAACCAACTTCCCTTTTAAGCGTACTTTTGTTATTGTTCGGATTTGTTGGTGTCGGAAAAGGGTTGGGTTTATGATTGTTTGGAGTGATGTCAAGATGTTAATGGTGATGGGGTTTTCTGTGGATCGATTTGATGGTGATGGTGTTTTTCTGTTTAATTATGGATCAGAGATGATGTATTGTTGTTTGTGAGGGTTGTTTGATTTTAGATAGGGATCTAGGTTGTGGTTTGTGGATCGATTTTTTGAGTTGAGTGTGTTGACCAGATTTTGGTTTTGAGATCTGTTTTTTGTTTTTTGATAACCATATATTAATTAATTGTTGGTTTTATGGTTTTGATGAGAGTGATGAGGTTGCTATGGTTTTGATGAGGTAACTTGAAGTGATCTGGATCTGGATTTGTGGTTTGGATTTGTGTTTGTGTTTTTGATTTGTGATTGTGTTTTGGATTTAGGATTAGGGTTTGACTGATAAAAAGAGAGAGGTGAAGTAGATGAGACACATAAAATGACCAAAATACCCTTACTTAACTGCTACCCGTCCAAGTTAACGACACAATGTTTGCACCGTTCGTCCTCGTGGATGTATTGTGTTTGACTTTTACTAACGGAGGGATGTATATATTGCGGGGGGAAAAAAAAAAATGTATGGTGCGAAATTGGGTAAACCACGTATTTTGGTGTTTACTCTAAACTTTATGAATTGGTTGTGCTCCTATGAAAGTTTTTGTGTCTTTCAATAATTTGCTATATATCTAGTTGACCACCAAGGTTTTTACTATAGAAATATGACCTTTTATTAGCATTATGTGCTTAAAATATTGATGACTTCTACTATTAGATAACGGGATAATAACAAAAAAATGTATATAACTTGTCCTTTTTTTTTTTTTTTTTTTTTTTTTTTTTTTTTTTTTTTTTGCGCTATTAAAACATAAACTTTTCAAATTTCATTTTTTGTGTGTATTTTTTTTCATATACAATGACCATTTTACCCTGCAATGTTAACAGGGTGGTTAAAAAACGTAAAGGTAGAATAATCACAAAATATACAAAATGATCGTAATTTAAAAGGTTTGTGTTTAAAAAAAAAAAAAAAAAAAAAAAAAAAAAAAAACCCTACACGGAACAACAAAAATGAATAAGTTAGATAACTTTTTTTGTTATTATCCCATTAGTTAACTATCTTCTTTATCTCCATTCAGAAATCGTTTCATTAATATATCACAAGTGTGTTGATAAGACATCCTTTATGTACAAGTGATTTGTCACCATCCTTTATTTATGGGATGAGTGTACCCATCTAACCCGCTAAAGGTAATACCCTTGATTTACTTTGCATAGGCTATACTAGATTTACTCATGAAATATGTCGCATACTGAAAAGACATCTAAATGTAACTTGAACTCATAATCACCTGGTTAAAATATAAAGTACGCCACATACTCACGAATAATCCTATTTTAGAATCCAACTTACATCATCACAGTCAACTTATGCGCGATGGTTGAAAAAACAACCAAACCTGAACTCGAAGTAAATGACGAGAAACAGAAAATTGTTCCACCACAACTTATGTTAACTGAATTAGATGAGTCCAAATGTGATTTTCAGCTGATGCGAATAAAATATAGCATTATATGTCAATTATTAAGAGTTTGCTATTTGTAGCCCTAAGGGCTACATTTGATAATTAAAAACATGCAATGAGGGAAGTTGGATATGAAAAGTTAAATTCAGGGGTGGGGTGGTTATTTAGAAGGTACAAACAATTTACGCATGTCATAATTTCTTAAACGTATCCCTAAAAGCTATGTTTGGCATCTTCTTAATTATTATAACTGCAAGATGTGAGTGTACCAAAATATAGGGCATCCTGTATATTTCTCATAAGTATAAAAAATATTCAAAACAGAAGATATCATGTATATTTCTTGGTTTTCCAATATGTAGAGACCAAGATCACGTTCAGGAGGTCTTGGTTGATCAAAATGGACTCGATCCATGTTCGGTTTTAGAGAGATAAGGTAGAGAGAAGGTGGAGAGTGAAATTAGATATTATTGATGTTAAAGATAATGTTTTACAGCCACACCCCTCAAGTGAAGACTTGAGGGGTATTTATGGGCCTTACAAGACAACTATTCGAATATTACATTATAAGTCCCTGCACTATATGCATACTAGTTGTCTACTCCAATTCACGTAAATATCGCTCAGCTTCATTTCTAACAATCTCCCTCCAGCTGGAGATATACGTGAATTGGTTACAATGATTCCTAACAAGTACATAACAATGATGAATGCAATGCTGAAGTAGAGCAGTTTCCTTTGAGGATGTCTTCACAGCTCTTGATCTTCTCGTATCTTTCTCAGCTTGCTTGAATTACTTGCAGAATCACTGTAATGATCTAATTGGGTTATTACTCCCTCCCAATTAGTAAGCCCTTTTCTTTTACCCGTTTGATATAGCCCTGATGCTTGTAGAAGAAGTTTCTCTGAATTCTGCCCAAATTGTCTTCAGTCTCTTGCACAGCGGAAAATGGATCATAGACTGATAACTTGTAACTTCTTCACAGGTTTGTTTGGGGAGCATCATATCGACATCTTCAGCTCACTTAGAATGCTTCCAGTTCTTCAATAAACAGCCCCGATGTACACATTTCTCCCTCCAGGATGATGACGATCTTTCGGACTCATCCTACATATGTGTACATAGACATATCAACTAGAAGCAAAATACAAATCAATACCCCATGAGTGGATGTCGATAACTATTCTCTCTACAATTCTCTTCAGATCAATCTCTTATCAAACCTCTTTCCTCTTCCTCTGGCTAATAGTAAATGACCACGTATGGAGACAACCCGATATGACAAATTTGAAAATGAAGTAAAATAACTCAGACTTGTGACTTAAACTTGCACTGTTGTATGACTAGTACCTATACTGAGCACTACAACGTAACTCATTAAAGCATAGGTCGTTTCTTATACCCATCCAACCTTCCTTAATAGTATATGAACATCTCTTGAATTATCCACATCTTTGTGTGACACTGAGTACTACAACGTATCTCCTTTAAGTGATAGTTAACTAGGTCTTCGTCCATCCACCCCTTGACCTATGAAAACTAGATAAGTCAAGACTTAATCATTGAATGCTCTGTGAGCCGTTTAAGATCGAGCAAGGATCTCGAAGAATCATGCATCCAACCAACCCCGATATCTTCAAGATACTAAGTACACGCACCCGTGATATTCCACTTCAACTTCAAATAAGTAACAATGAATCATCATCCTTATAGTCACAGTTGAAAACAATTTAGCCATTGTCATTTGATTGTGAATCTTGACCAGGATCTTTTCGGCTATACGTGGTGATTTTGTAGGTGTGGTCCGATAATATCATTTGTGATTTTGGTGTGAAATATGCCATAAAATGACATTCTAATGATGCTGGAAAATTTTGAGTTTAAGAAATTTTTACGCCAAAAATTCCCCGAAAAATTCGAATTTTGGGCCAAAATTTTCACTCTTGTACCAGAGTTTGAATCTCGCGTAAAAATTGACCGTTAAGTCATTCCTCAAATTTAAATTTTACTCAAATTTTCTCGCCAAAAAACTTTTTTTTTTTTCAATTGCGATAAGATGTCCGATATATAATTGCGATAGAGTTCTCGGACACAATTGCGATAAGGTTGTCTGTCAGCAATTGCGATAAAGGCCAATTGCGATAAAACTGTCAAAGCTCAATTGCGATAAACTCCTCAAGTTTGAATTGCGATAAACCACAGTTTTTGCAATTTCGACAGAATCATCAAATTCCAATTTCGATAAAAGCCCTTATCGCAATCTTTACAAGATTGCGATAATTTCTGATGAATTTCGATAGATGGTAGCTTCTGAATTTCGACAAATGGCAGCTCAACTACTCCTTGTCCTTTAGTCACTTGCCCACTGCCATGCCCATGCTTGTAAGAACTACCAACTTTCACCAACCTTTCACCAACTCAAATCAATCATTCTTGAACAATAATATCCAAAAACAAATCGTATTCAACCCTTTTGAATTATTGTTGATCTAAATACTTAGAACAACAAAAAATCCAACCGTTAAAATACACAAGATTCGAGTGATAAACTAGCAAACCTTCACAAACCACCTCGTTAGATCACTAACAAACACAACCTTTACCTTTGATCTTGCGTACGATGTCCAAGAAAAACACAAACAATCACGTTTTTTCAAGAAAAAAACGCAACAGTATATATTATTTTGAACAAGAACCGAACACAAAAACTTCAAAAACTCGATTGATGAAAAGTAACGAGATAAAACACACCATCAATCACATTTTTTACCTCAAAAACACCACGATTCGCCCTCGGTTAGCTCTTGATACCAATTGTAGAGACCAAGATCACGTTCAGGAGGTCTTGGTTGATCAAAATGGACTCGATCCATGGTCGGTTTTAGAGAGATAAGGTAGAGAGAAGGTGGAGAGTGAAATTAGATATTATTTATGTTAAAGATAATGTTTCACAGCCACACCCCTCAAGTGAAGACTTGAGGGGTATTTATGGGCCTTACAAGACAACTATTCGAATATTACATTATAAGTCCCTGCACTTTATGCATACTAACTGTCTATTCCAATTCACGTAAATATCGCTTAGCTTCATTTCTAACACAATATTTTCATGCTTTCCCATGGCAACATCTGTAGAAATAAAATAAATAAATAAATAAATAACCTATTTTATTTTTCGCCTTTATTACAAACGGGCCCTAGTTATAATATCATTTTCAGTTTATTTTGTTTTCTAGCAAATATATTACATAAATATCCTTTTCAAGCACCAAGACGACAGGTGTTGTTTTTGACTCATTTACACCTACACCGGTAAATCTGCCCAAGTTGTCTAGCTTCTTATTCTTTTGGCCTTCAAGTATTTCCGCTAACATAATATTTTTATTTGGGCTCAACCAGCTTTCCATATGACTTAGCAACAAAGAAAGTACTAATTAATATCAACATAAATGTATATAAGAGATCATTAATAACAGCAAGAGAAATATCCTCACCATAGAGATTGGAAAGTCTTCCATCATGAGTAGTATGCAAGGACCAAGTGTGATAGTGTTTTATAAGCATTTTGAAATCAGGTAGCATCGTGTCAACAATTGTGTTGGTTCCCCAAGGAGCTTCCCGTGGTTTCTCGTTCGTTCCTAACACAGCCAAGTACAAAGATATAAAATTTTGAGCATTTCTCGCGAGTCGCAACAAGTTACATGAAAGAGAGAAGGAATACCTGGTCCAGAGGAATTTACTGGGAAAAGGCTAAACCGTGGTTCACATGTTGAACTAAACCATGAAATTATCAAATAGGCGACACATTCAGAAGGCACAAGGGATGGCTGAAACATTCCCATAAATTTCTTGTATTGACCTCCAAGAATATTCATCACCACTATTGTATGTGGTTGAAGTTCATTATAAAACTTTGTTACAAAGTCGCTAAGATCAACATCCGACCTAGGTGTCAGCCTACATGATGGAGATTAGTAAATGGGTCGATTAGATAAACCAATACTTACACTAATAGATATTATGTAATCACATTTGACATGCTAAGTTAGTAAAATTAGCCCAAAAAAAAATTCCGTGTCAACCTGCAACACATACCTATGCAAAATTTTATCTACATCACAGTCGGCATACACCTAAAAATGCAAATAATATTAAATTAAAGGTGCGTTTGGTATGCTGACATAAATCACAATGGGTATGAGTTTGATAATAGTGGTGGGGCCCTCAGGTATGAAAGATCCATACCTTGCCCTTTTGAGGTATATGGAGTATGAAACATATGCATCATTCATTCTCATATTTGAAAGGTTTAAATCTTAAACAAACACATGATTGAAATGAAAATTCATTCCCTCATTCCCATTCCGAGATGACAAACGCACCCTAAATTTACTATCTACACAATGAAATGAAGCAGCATTTAAGTGATGTATCTTGTATAGACACTAATATAAGTACCTTAGATAGCCTAAGAGAAAACAAATAAATAACACCACATCCAACCATTTGCAACCTTTGAAATTATAATTGATGGCTAGGATTAGATTATGAAATTATTAATTCAATAGATCATATAATTTGTTTGTAAAAAAAAAAAAAATAATAAAAATAAAAATAATGACAGATTAGGATACCATCAATAAAAGTATGTGGTCTATGACTCAAAAAGATAACACTAATACCTTTCATCCTCTGTGTATGCCAAACAACATATGATGTAAATAAATTCTGCAATGTGTGTTCCATGAACAACTTTGATTTCTTTATTCACAACAATGTCGTTGGAGGTTATGATGAGGGAAAGGAGCTCAAGCTAATTACAAAACATATGTTCTCCAAAAACACCTTACAAGCTGCATTTTTTTTTTTTTTTTTTTTTTTTCATTTTCATACATGTGCTCTTTAGCTGCCATGTAAAGGATTAAAGATTATTATACCGTAATGCTTGAGCTACAAACAAACTTTTCAGATACAAAACTATACAAACACTGCAGTCCAGATGCAACAACAATCAAAAGTTTGATATGGGTGGTTACCATTTTCACAAAGTACACTTCGCGAAGAAAGACAACAAGTATGCTCCCAGCATTTTCCAGCAGTACTTTGAGTTCTCATGTCCCTTCCCATAAGGTTCAGTATTCAATTGGTCTTTTAGCATAAATTCAACACACAAAAAGTTCTTTATAGTCTCTCTTACAAGGAGACCTTTTTTTTTGTCTGTTTTGCAGACTCTTTGCTAATATCAAGTTCAAGCATCAACTTGCACTTTTCACAAGATATGCGACTATAGTGTTATTGTGCTTATACGGGTCCTATTTTAGCTTTATCGAAATCTTGAATCTTTGTATAAATTCTTCCTGATCTTTTTTTTAAATGATGAATAGCTTGAATGGATATAGGGGGTTGAAAGTTACAAAATGTATTTACTGTATCATATTACTTAAATCCTATCACTCATGAGATTAGATTGTTGATATAATATAGCTACAAGACAATGAATAGATAAATTCATATTTGACAAACTAACTATTGACAAAAAGATGAATCAGTAACTTCCATAGCTGTCTATCTGTCCCTAATTAACTCTAGGATTGTTGCTTCCTAACTTACAAACCACAAATATTTTGAAAGTATTGATTTTTTTTATTTTTTTAAAAGGCGTACGATAGTTAAGCAAGGTTACCTCGTATATGCTATTTAGGATGCATATGAAATTACTATTTGGAGTTAGGGTGTGTTTGTTTCATTAAGATGTTTTAGGTCTGAATCTGACTACCACATCTTACCAGTAAGAGGTGGCTAGAAAGTGTAAATCTGAACGAAATAATGTTGTTTGTTTTTTTATAATTGTCCGAATGATTTTAAGTGCTCGTTTCTGCAATTTATTTAAGTAACTTATGTAGATATGAAAGAAGACTTTTTATTATAAATATAACATAGTTAATAAACCATCAAATATATTATATTAACACGAGTCTTCAATCTCTTATTGAGTAAGAGGCAGTAAGACAAGTCTCCCACCTCTTACTGAGTAAGATGTTATATGTCTAATTGGGTCTGACTCAAAAGAAAAAAACAACAAGCAAAACGTCTGACCACCTCTTACTGGTAAGAGTAAGAGGGCTAGTAAGATTTTTTTTTTTTTTTAAAAACAAGCACACCCTTAACATAAAATATTCAAAACTGATTGACCATACACGAGGTGCCACAACAAGGTCCATAGGGCCATCCAGTGAAATTTGATGGCCCTGTGCTAGATTTTTAAAATGGGCCCTTTAACATCGGAATTGAAATATGTGTAAAAAAAGTGAACTATAATTAGATTATGCTTTTGTTTTTATATCGATCAAATGACACCCCAATCTTCTACAAGTTTAAATAAACTTCTATTCTTCAAAGTATAACTATTGAGTTTCTAAAATATTTTATGATGATCTATGAAGTTTTGAATACTTTCTTATAAGATAAGATGTTATGTAGGACTTTCTTAAAAAATCTATTAGCTCATAAAGTTTGTTTTTCTAAAACAATCTACGACGTTTACTTTGCTAATATCAAGTTCAAGCATCAAATTGCACTTTTCACAAGATATGCGACTACGGTGTTGTTGTGCTTGTACGGGGGTCCTTTTTTAGCTTTATCGAAGTAGAACCTTCGTATAAATTCTTCCTCAATTTTTTTTTAATAAAGAATAGCTTGAATGGATATTGGTCAAATAGGTCAAAAGTTGCAAAATGTATTTATTCCATCATATTACTTAAATCATATCACTCATGAGATTAGATTGTTGATGATATAATATAGCTACAAGATAATGAATAGATAAATTCATTTTGACAAACTAACTATTGACAAAAAGATGAATCGGTAACTTCAACCAGGTCACCCTTTTTGACTTACTCATTTGGAACGGTTATCTGGTCGATGCCATTTTGCTAATTCTAAAGAACTTGAGAGCGGAAAAGAATGAAGGGCCTCGCTATAAAGAAAGGGCCTCCCCATCTTAAAACATCCGTAGATGTCTGTCCATCCCCAATTAACTCTAGGATTGTTGCTTCCTAACTTATAAACCACAAATATTTTGAAAGTATTGATTTTTCTATTTTTTTTAAAGGCGTACGATAGTTAAGGGTTACCTGGTATATATATATGCTATTTAAGTAGCATCTGAAATTACTATTTGGAGCCAATATAAAATATTCAAAACTGATTGACCATACACGAGGTGCCACAACAGGGTCCATATGCAAGGTACACCCCTTGAGCTCAAGGGGTGTACCTTGCATATGGACTCTATTGTAGCAGCTCGTGTATGGTCAATCAGTTTTGAAGATAGTTAGCTCTTGGCCTTCCAGTTGAAAAACAATTTCATATGCTACCTAAATAGCATATACGAGGTAACCCTTAACTACTTCAGTATAGTATCATACGCCTTTAAAAACAATCAACACTATTAAAATATTTATGCTTTGTAAATCAAGAAGCAACAATCCTAGAGTTAATTGGGGACGCTCTGGAAGTTTTAAGATGGAGGAGACCCTTTCGTTATAGTGAGGCCCTTCATTCTACGTTGTCCATTTTCAAGCTGAAATCTCAAGTACTATAAAATTGACAAAATGGCATAGTCAACGGGATAAAAGTTCAAAATGAGTAATTTCGTATAGGTCACATGTGACCTGGTTGAAGTTACCGTTTCATCTTCTTGTCTGTAGTTAGTTTGTCAAATATAAATTTATCTATTCATTATTTTGAAACTATATTATTTCTTCAACAATCTAATCTCATGAGTAATATGATGCAATAAATACATTTTGCAACTTTCAACTCGTTTGACCTATATCCATTCAAGCTATTCTTTTTAGAAAAAAAAAAAAAAAAAAAAAAAAAAAGAAAATCGGGAAGAATTTATAGGAAGATTCAAGACTTCGATAAAGTAAAAAAGGACTCGTACAAGCGCAAGAACATTGTAGTCGCGTACCTGTTGAAGTAATCTCTTGCAATCACTTCGGACAAATAAGAGAGGCCTTTCGGTTGAACCAGCTAGGTGTTCTTCCGAGAGGTCTGTGTGTCAATCCCTTCGTCTACTAGGGATCCTTCGGGTATCTGCACACAACAACACGCGTTAGGCTCGCCCCGGGTGTTATCCCAGGACCCACCTCCGGCGTGAGAGTAAGTATTTTATATTCCGAGAGGATATGAACAGTAGTATGAAGTAAATGCTAATAAATTAGTTAGTTGAAAGTAGTAAATGAGCTGGGTATTTATAGTGCCCAGCCTTGGTACCTGAAATGGCGGCGCCGGGTTTTCAGGAAACATGTCTCAGACATAATCCCGTAAATCCCGGGGCGGCAGCGGCTGTGTCTGCAGCTGCCATCTATCAAAGGATATTGCCACTTGTCCTGTTGTTGACAGCTGTTTTATCCGAACGATCTATGTGCCTTTCGGTATATCCGGACGGCTCCATGTCGTCCGAACGGCCGGTCAAGACAGGCCGTCCGGACACATACGTCAACATGTCCCCCCCAGTATTGCATTATCGATTGAAGATTGATGATGTAATACTTTAAAGAATGTCTTTGTTTCTTCCAGCATACGTCACTCGGATGCATGTACCTGTAATACTTTAAATAATATTTTTATGCCTTTCGGCCAACATCACTCTGTCCGGACACATACGTCAACATGTCCCCCCCCAGTATCATAGTATCGGTTTTACCGATATTGTGATACTTTGAAAATTCTGACATTATCCCTGACATGATGACTTTGATGTACAGAAATTATCATTGCAATATTTCCTGAATCCTTTGCGGTTTACAACATACGCCTTGCTACTTGTATTGACTTACGGACCATCGCCCGGATACTTACGCCCCCTTCTTATTATTTCTGAGGGATTCGGGTTGTCAACAACCATTTGCTTTTTCGAAGAATAACTGTTATGTTTGCCTGGTGAGTCAATGTACTTTTTTGTTTTACCCGGAGGGTCGGTTGTGCCGATGGTGTGACACTTTAGACAATTTATGGATTCACATTTTACATTTTCCGGTCAATCCGGACCGCTAGGCTTGAGTGCATCTGGCGTCATTTTAATATGGCCGGGAGTCATTTTATATATATTTTATTATTATTAAAAAAAGAATCGTACTCATAAATTGCTGACACGTGCGCATGCGTCCCGCGCGTGGATGGATGTGTTGCCACGTCAGCGCCTGACTGGGCGCGATACTTCACGCGCTCCTTTCCACCTATAAATAGCCTTATTTGTGACACTTGTTATTACCGTAATTTTACACATTTCTTCAAGACGTCTTGCGGCATTATTTTCCGAATAGTAATCGTGAGTCAATTCAAGCGGCTTCTATATTGGTCATTCGTCTGCAAAGGTACGTTCCGAACCACTCATCTCTTATATTAACTTTGCTGTTCGGCTGTATCATACTTTCCCTCGGTTAAGCCATGTCGGATTCTCTTGCTTCGACCCCTGACGAGGATACTTAAGGGGTTGAAGTATTCCTTCCTAAGTTTGACATTCAAAAGTACGCCTCTCGGTTGGACGAAGAGGCGGTACGCAAGATAACTATAGACTTTGGCATACCGACAGACCTGCATCCGCGGCTACCCCGAAAGGTATGACAATGGAAGAATTACCAGATGATGTTATCGGCTTGTACTTGGAATATTTTATTGAGGGTGGCCTTAGTGTACCTTTCTCTACCTTCCTGCTGGGTGTTATCAAATATTACAAAGTTCATATTTCTCAATTGGTTCCGCTGGGAATGCATCGTGCGTCCTTGTTCGAAGTATATTGCCGAAGCTTACATATCAATCCTACTACTCCTCTGTTCCGGGCCTTTTACAGACTGAGTAAGCAAGGCCATTGGTTTTCTTTTGAAAAGAGAGTCGGTCGCGAGAAGAGGGTATGTTTTCGGGAAATTTTGACTGGTTTGAAAGGTTGGAAACGCGACTTCTTCCTGATAGATAGACGAGCTATTCCGTTTGCCATGCCTTAGAGGCATCATAATTCGGATATATCGGATCCGTATCCGAGAGGAGAGTTCGATGTCGCGGATGCCGATCGGCTGGCTCAGGGTGTGATAGATCTTATCCAAGTTCCTCGGGCTTTTCTCTATGCCGTTGGGCTTACATCTCACTGGGAACATCCTGGCTATCGGGTCGCCATAAGGGATGCCGAGGGGAGGGGTATAGCCTTGCAGCCTTTGTTTCGTATTTCCCTGACCGGTATATTTTGTGTGCCTACTTCTTAAGTGTTAACTTTTTCACTTTTTGCAGCTATCACAATGTCTCAATATTTGAAGAAACCAAAAGTCCGAAAGGACGCGTCTGTGATGCAAGGGGATAAATATCCGGAAGGTCAGTCTCACGAGACGCATGTGACTGCTCCTGCCTCTTCTAATGCCGATATCCTGAAGAAGACGGCCGAGTTGACAGAGGTCGAGGTACCTGACAAAAAGGTACTGGAGGCCAAGAAGAAGAAGCAAGAGCAAAACACTGCCCGGCAAGCGTCCCAGTCCCAGCAACACGGGACTAGATTCCGTCTTCAACGCAATGTGGAAGGAGGTGGTGAGTTCCAGTCGGTCAAGCGAAGAAGGCCGAACGAGGATGCTGATGTGGTGGAGCTAGATGCTTCGGCCGCAAGAAAACAGCCGGAGGGCCAAGGTTCTTCGGCCGGAAGAAAACAGCCGGAGGGCCCGGGAGGTATTGGCGTGGGCTTCACGTCCGAGGCCGCTGGTGCTGGTAAGTATTTCTGGAACGTAACTCTCTACATTTTGCCCTTGCATTTATCAGTAAACATTGCTCATTCTTACTTTTCCTTGTATATATTTTTTATTATAGGGGGTTCTTCCGGCGCTGGCTCTGGCCATGGGAAGGAGAAGGTAATTGATGAGGATGACCCTGCTGCTTTGCACGTCCCGGCGTGGAAAGTTCGCAAGGATGATCGTTTGGATGGTTGGGAAGTCTGTCGGGACTTGATGCTGAATCTGCCGACTCCGAAGGAGGAGTCGTTCCTAGAGAATCTGGGTGATGCTGAAGCTGGTCAAAGGGCCTGGAAGTTATTGGGTATGGGTGCCATAGCTCAATCGGACCTATTACTCCGGTTTGAAAATCTTCTTCATGAGCATCACGAGTTGTACCGCACCCATCAACAGTGCGGAAACCTCAGAAAGAACGGGGGTAAAGAGCTCAAATAGCTGAGGGCCGAGCATTCCGCTTGTATGGTGAAAGAATCGGAGTTGATGGGTCAGGTTAAGGAGTTGGAGAAGTTGGTTGAGGACGAGAGGTTGGCCACGGAGGAACGGATCAGTGCCCTGGAGGCTGATTTGGAAAAAGCCAAGACCAAGCTGGGCGAAGAGGTAAAAGACAACCTGGACCTTCGTAATGTGAAGAAGGATCTTATTGCCCGACTGGGCCGGACGGAGGCAGATCGGTTTAAGGTTGTGAAAGAAGTCATTTCGGAAGTGGTTCGCCGTCTCTTGGGTAGTCACGAATATAAGGAGCATTTGGCGGGCCCTTTCAGTTTGTCTTCGCAGTCTGGTTTTATGGTGGGTGTGGTTGTAGGTCGTAAGCCGGAGGAAGTGGCTAAGATTGTGGCCGAGACGGACGACCTAGATGTGGAAGCTGGCAAGAAGTTCGACCCATTGTATGATGGGTTATTCACCGCCGAGTATCCCTACATCAAAAGGATTAGTAGCTCCTACCTTAAGTCTCCTGATGAAATCTTGAAGATCTTTCCCGACCCACCTCCATTTACTTCTGTGGAAAACTAGAAGGGGGGTTGAATAGTTTTTACCGTTTTTCAAGTTTTATTTGCTTTGTTACTATATGTTAATTCAAAGGAAACAATCACAAATAAATAATCACACAATATAAACAAAAGATAAAGAGAGGAAAGATCAAACCACACAACACTGTTGTTTATAGTGGTTCGGCTACAAGGACTCTCTTCCTTGCCCTACTCCACTCCCCGAGCTTCCAACTCGAGAGTTTATCTTTCACTAAGAAACAAACTCCTTTACTAGGCGGAGAAAACCTTTACACGTCGCTTACTTCCTTTTCCGGTACTAAGCTAAACACCGGGTTCTTTCACAAGGTAGAACCAACCTGACGTCGCCTATTTACTTTACCGACACTAAGCTAGATGTCGAGTTCTTTACAAGGGTACAACCACTCCCTACACTCTTTGTGCTTTAAGGACTAAATCACTAACCACACTCACTGATTACAAATGATAGATATGATGTGTGAAACAAACTACAATATCACACAGTAATGCAACTAAAGGATTACGGTTCTGTAGATCCTTGAAAGCTTGATCTCTCTTCTACAAAATGAAAGATCAAAGTGAAATGCAACTATGAATGATGTTAGTAAGATATGTACTGAATGAATATGTGTGTTAAGCTATATGAGTGATGAGAAAGCCAAATGATCAGCTTGCTATTTATAGGCAAGCTGATCTTCAGCTGACGGATCCCACGGATCCCATAATAGGGATCCGTCCTTCACTGGACTTGGATCCGTGGGAGATGACAGCTAAGGATTTATTGTATCTTACCAAATCTTCCATATCTTACCAAATCATCCAAGATCCTCAAATGTCAACTATGTAACTTGTAAATCTAAACAAGATATATCAAAGATATTATATGTGATGTATGCAATGATGTCATGGAATGATTTTAGAATTAAAGTTTCCTTTTAAGGAAACAAGTTACTAAATAAGCAAACTTGTAATTCTTGGTTATTATATGAAGTGTAAAATGTGTACTTAAGAGACTTAAGCTAGTATTTATTATTTGCTAAAAGTTATTCCTTTTATTTGTCATTAACAAAACTAAGAAAAGATCAAAGAATATAAATAACGTTTTTGAGACGATATTTGTATTTACAATCTCCCCCTTTTTGTTGATGACAAAACATAAGGTATATTTTTGAGCAAGAAAATAAATATAGTATAAGTTCTTAAAAATATATATTAAGTTTGTTTATTAAAGAAAAGTTTTGTAAAAATGTATGTACTGTGATGAATCACAGTTAATGCAAACTTAGTCCTTTCTCCCCCTTTTTGTCGAAACAAAAAGAGTAGCGTAGCGGAATGCGATTTTGAGAACTTTAAAGCTCCCCCTTGTTTTATACTCCCCTTAGATGGAGTAATCAAGGAAATGATGCATGAATCTACAAAACAAACGGTTAGTATATGAAATGCTTATGAAATGCTCCCCCTCGATGTATACTCCTCACTTCTCGAGTACCAACGTTTACTTTGAAGGGTATGATATGCTGCAAATGAAGTGTTAGTAATGAATGACTTCAATGAAGAAGTAGAATGCTTGTGAAGTATTCTTCCAAACAAGCCTTTCAATATGTTTTGACTTTTAAAAGTTAAAGTAAGTGTCTGATCATTATTTGTACCTAAAGCAATTATAATCAAGGTATAATATAGGCTATATAAGGATGTTAGTTCACAATGATAATGATAATATGCAATATGTTGATCACTCATAAGCATAAAACATCACATTCATTGATATTGAAAATTTTGTGACAAAAGTCACAATGATGAGATGATGTTACAAGTACAATATAAAGACATCCTAGAAAGAAATTAAAAAGTCCTAAAGCAACAATCCAAAAGGTCCTAACAACTAGTCTAGAAAGCTCCTATTGAGGAGGATGAGAGATGGCGTTTAAACGTTCAAGAACATGGTTCAAGATGAACCTCATCTCATTTTGAAGCTCATGGACCAAGATGTTGGTCCTTTGGGCCAAGTGAGCCGTTCTCTCACAATGTGCGCAATCATGACTTGAGAAGCCGGGAGGAAGACTAGGGTCCAAGTTTTGTGGTGGTGGTGGTGATGGTGGTTGGTTGTTGTTGTTGTTTGATGGTTGTTGTGGTGTTTGGAGGGAGTTCATAAGGATGTTTTGAATGTCTATGGTTTCATGAAGGCGATGGTCAACCATACCCGAGAGAGTATAGAGTTGTGTTAACTCCGCACTTATCTCCTCTTGTGTTTGAGGAATGTTGCTCCACATCGCCTCATCAATGGCGATGAGTGTTGAAGTTGGTGATAGTGGTGGTATTTGGGGATGAGGTTGTGGTGCTTCACGGTATAGAGAACCATGAATCTCCGGATGGAGAAGATGAAATAGCATAGGTTCTAAGTTTTCAAGACTTATTGGTGGAGGATTGGTTGATGTAGGTGGAAGATCTTCTAACTCTTCAAGATATGGTTGTGGAGATGTTGGTGGTGTCCTAAAGAGTTCCATGGGTTGGAGTTTTGGTGAGGATGGTGATGAGGCAGACTTCTCAGACTGTGATGGAGTGGGAGCGGGTGGTGGTGTTGTTGCTACATGAGTAATGGTAGGAGGTGGTGTTTTTATGACTACATGTGAGGGAGTTGGAGTGGTTAAAGTAAGGAAGTTTTCACTAGCAATGGGTGAGGATATATTAAGTGGTGATGATTCTTCAGAGGATGAATTGTGAATGTTGATGAAACAACAAGGTTTCACACTAATACGGGCTGTTCTTTTTAGTGGCTTGGATGTGGAGGAGTTGTTTGATTTTGTCATTGAGACTTTTTGGTGAAGTATGATAGATAAAATGTACAGGAGAAGAAATGGTTGTGATGTGAATTGAAGATCCTAAAGTGCTAATTTATAGACAGAAGGTTTGTGAGTCTGTGTGTTTGGATTTGATGTAAATCCAATAGAGAATGTTGGTTTCTAATGATTTGGAACAAAAATTTGTGCAGGTCATATCAAGGAAGTCAATCCATTGAGCTTGGGTTGAGTAATGTGTTGTGGATTTGCAGTAAATACAAGGGGATAGTGGAAAATCTTATGATTTGATATTTCCACGGATTTGACGGATCCCTAAAAAGGGTTCCTTCTTTGTATTAGTTTGGTAACTCACACCTAAAATTCAAAAATTTAAATTTTGGTGGGAAATTTTGTTCCTAAGTTTCTAAGAATTCCTAAATGATTCTAAGATGAATTTTGATCATTGAATGAATCCTAAATGATACTAAACACTAAGATTTAAGAATCAAGATGAGTCGAAAAAGTCTTAGAATTTTACTGGGGAACCTGCGGATCCAAGTTGTATCACATGCGGATCCAAAATTCAGGATCCGCCGAATCCGCAGGTAGGCGGATGGCGGAACCAACGATAAGCCTTGGCGGAGCCAAAGTTAGGGATCCGCCGGATCCGTGTCCTAATTGTTCAAACTAAACAGAAGACTTGTCATATTTTGCGTTTTTCGACGAAAACCCGAAAATTCACTTAGACCTTACTTAACATCTAATATGTATAGCAAAACAACTAAATATGATAACATTAACACACGATTGAACATAGTTTAATCCGTTCTTAGAAACTTACCGTTTTAGGTGTTATGCCAAACATAGGCTATAACCCGGAAAATTGATAACCATGAAGGTTATCTACCTACAAATGTTAGTTATTACACATACATAACAAGTATTATCAGATAGAGTCGAGACACATAGAGTTTAACATCACATAGGCTAACAGTGTTCAAATCCAAACACTCCTTCAACTAAGCTTCTTCTTCAACTTCTTCATTCCTTTGTGCAATTTCATCATCCAACGACCAAGATTCTTCACCATTCCTTTAATGTTTCGATACTCAGCAGATTCATTTGGAATTGGAGGAAGATGGCTCAAGTATTCGGGTGGAGGAATTCTAGAATTTGGCAAACCATCATCTTCACTCATTGAAGATGATGAGGATGATGTTGGTACATGAGGACGTTTACCTTTATCAACACTAACCCTAAAGTCACTTAAAGGAACGAAGGTATGTTCAATTTCATTGTATTCAGGAACAAAACCTAACGGGTTTGGACGGGCGGGTGCAAAGGCTCTATAGAGTCGGGTTAAGAGCATTCCATAAGGCATTGCAATCTTGCCTTGAACCGGAATGTCACACATTCTTTTGGCAACATAATAAGCAAGATTGAAGGGTTGATGAGTAGAGATGTTGTACATCATATGACACAAACAAGCATTGATGTGATCACGGTTTCCTATGGTGCACATCACATTAGCCCTTAAGACGTCTTCCATTTTCTTGAATTCGGGTTTGAGTTAATTTAGCTCCATTGCAAATGGATCTCTAGCAACTTCACGTCCACAATACATCCTTGTGGGGTTGTTCTTAGGAACGAAGAGATGTTCCCTAATCTCTTCTTTTGATGCGAGAGGAGTGACATATGGTGACGTCCTATCGAGATTGGATTCTAAGATTGTTAAGGACCATTTGTCCAAGTAAATACATGTCCCTTGACTTGGAATGCCCAAGACCTCACCAAATTGATCAAGAGGGATGTTGACAAAATTTCCATTTAAAGTAAACTGAAGACTTAAGAAACCTTGGTCACATGAACTAAGACCTACACTAGCATAGAACTCAAGAATGAACCTAGGGACGATTGGTTCATCTATATCCAAAAGAGTATCAAATCGTATTGTGGCTAATTGTTCCCTAAGTTGTGTTCCTTCATAGAACGAGGAATCTACAACTCTACCTTCATGGACATACTTTTTCTCTAAAGCTTTGAAAATTTCGATTTGGGCATTGGTTAGACCTTTGGTTTTGTGGACTTCGGGTAAGTAGTTAACGGTTCTTTTGTGATCGTAGTTGGTTGCGGGAGGCATGATTTTCCTAAATACAAAAGTTACATAGTTTTAGTTGAAATGATCAAATTAAGTGTAAAATTCCTAGTGTGTGCCTACATGGGGACAATGTGGAGGTGCGGTTATCTCGACCCTTTTTGATGCAAGAAAATTTAGTTTATGCAAGTTTTGTGTTAAAAATAAGAGATAACCCAAACGCTCCTATTTCAATGTAGCTACGGTTGAATGTACCCGAAAATACATATTAATTATGTATTCCCTTTAGCATTCAAGAGACATTATGCAAGTGAAGTCTAAAAGATAACGTTTTTGCATTTGTATGAACAATGTTCAAAAAGATCATTTTACCTAGTCGTTAGAAGATTTTAGTAAGAAAATTTGCATGGGGTTTTTGTTAAATTAAGACAATGTGCTATGACATGTAATTCCTAACTAAGAAAAATATGTTTTTAAGTATAATGCAGTAGGTATGCTTCATGATTTTTCAAGAATTATGCATATACCCCAAGTTTCGGTTTTGTGCATGAAATAGAAATCCTAGACGCAGATTAGGAGTATAAATATGATAAGAATACTTACAGTGGTGTTAGAAGCACAAATTTGTGAAAGAAAATGGTCTAAATTGTGATGGAGATTGAGTGTGTGTCGAATACAGTAGGGTGATATGTTTTGGAGTGAGGAATGAATAGTACTTGTTCTTGTTTATTAAATAATAAACTTGACTGTGCATGCGACGGATCCAGCGGATCCAAAACAAAGGATCCGTCCTTGTTATCGTTTGGATCCGCGGAACAGAACATAATTTTTGGTTTAGTGTCGAGTGTGGTTAAACTAATATTTACACTAATGTTTTTCCTAATCACTAGGTTCCATTAATCCTAATCCAAGTCTAAGATAGTTGAAAGGTTCTCGTTTAAGTGATTTTGTGAGAATATCGGCAATGTTGTCCTCTGAGGAAACTTTCTCAATTGAGATGATTCCCTTCTGTACATTGTCGCGAAGGAAGTGATGGCGTATTTCAATATGTTTGGTTCTAGCATGTTGGACTGGATTTTTGCATAGATCGATAGCACCTTTGTTGTCGCAAAGAATGGGAATGTTGTTGAGTTCAATTCCATAGTCGACGAGAGCTTGTTTCATCCATAGTGCTTGTTGACACGCCTTTCCTTCAGACACATACTCTGCCTCTGTTGTTGAGATTGCGAGGGCAGTTTGTTTCTTAGTGAACCATGATGTGAGACAATATCCTACAAAAGTACAAATACCGCTAGTACTTTTCCTATCAACATAGTCACCGGCATGATCTGAGTCGGTATACACTATGGTTTCTACACCCGTTCCTTTGGGATACCATAATCCTAAGTGTGTAGTACCTTTGATGTACCTAAATATCCGTTTAACGGCTTCAAGATGGGTTGTTTTTGGATCTTCTTGAAAACGTGCACATAGACAAACACTAAAAATAATGTCAGGCCTACTAGCCGTAAGATAGAGTAAACTACCAATCATTCCTCTATATTTAGTGCAATCTACGGATTCATTTTCTTCATCCTTTGTGAGTTTGGTTTCGGAGGACATGGGTGTTCTCATGGGTTTTGAGTCTTCAAGACCAAACTTCTTAAGCATATCTTTGATATACTTTGATTGGTTGAAGAATATCCCATCTTCTAATTGTTTAATTTGGAGACCTAAGAAAAAGTTTAGTTCCCCCATCATACTCATTTCAAACTCGTCATGCATGATTTTTGAGAAATCGTCGCATAACTCTTGACAAGTTGAACCGAATATAATGTCATCCACATATATCTGGACTATGATAATATGTGATCCGTTTTTCTTGGTGAAGAGAGTATTATCTACTAGGCCCATGGTATACTTATGGTCAACTAGGAAGGTCTTAAGTCGATCATACCAAGCCTTTGGTGCTTGCTTAAGTCCGTATAAAGCTTTCTTAAGTTTGAAAACATAATTTGGTTTTTCAAAGTCGGCAAAGCCGGGAGGTTGTGCAACATATACTTCTTCATTTATAAAACCATTTAAGAAAGCACTTTTGACATCCATTTGAAATAACTTAAAATCATGTGCACATGCATATGCAAGTAATATCCTAATAGACTCAAGTCTAGCTACGGGTGCAAAAGTTTCATCGTAATCTATACCTTCTTGTTGATTGTAGCCTTGAGCTACTAGCCTAGCTTTATTTCTAGATACAATACCATTTTCATCCATTTTATTTCTAATGACCCATTTGGTGCCGATTATGGTTTGGTTTTTAGGTGGAGGGACCAATGTCCAAACATCATTTCTAATAAATTGATTTAGTTCTTCTTGCATAGCAATTACCCAAGATTCATCTTTTATTGCCTCGTTTATATTTTTAGGCTCAACCGTTGAAATAAAACAAAAATAATTACTTTCATTTTGAGCTTTGGATCTTAATGTTCTTTCATTAAGTTTTCCTATGACGTTTTCTAATGGATAACTTTTAGTTTCTTTAATATTGACTATTTCTCCTTTTACGGGTTCATTGTCATTTTCAATGTTTTCTATATCATTAGCCATTTGACTTTCAACTAAGTCATCATCTACCAAAGGTGATGTCTTAGAGGGAGGTGGACTTTCGTTGAATGTTACGTTCAACGATTCCTCGACTCTTGATGTTTCCTTGTTTAATACTATGTATGCTTTACTGTTTTGTGAGTACCCAAGAAATACACCTTCATACGACTTTGGGTCGAACTTGGTGAGATAATCCTTTGTGTTCAAAATGAAGCACTTGCTTCCAAAAACTCTAAAATATCCTAATGTAGGCTTTTTACCTCGATAAATTTCATAGGGAGTTTTATATAAAAATTGTCTAATTAAAACTCTATTTAGGATATATGTGGAAGTATCTACAGCGTGACACCAAAACTTTTGAGGTATGTTTTGTTCATTTAACATAGTTCTACTCATTTCTTGAATTGTTCTATTTTTACGTTCTGCTACACCATTAGATTGAGGTGTACGAGGAGCTGAGAAATTATGAGTTATTCCATTATTATCACAAAAATTTCCAAATTGGATTTCATTGTCAAATTCTCGACCATGGTCAGTTCAAATAGATACTATGTTACTTCCTATTTGATTTTGAATTTTCTTGCTTAGAATTTCAAATTTATCGAATGCCTCATTTTTAGTTTTCAAAAATTTAGTCCATGTATATCTAGAGTAATCATTTACTATGACTAAAGTGTAAAAATTTCCTCCATAACTTTGTATAGCCGACGGGCCAAACAAATCCATATGTAATAATTCTAGGCATCTAGATGTAGATACCATGTTTTTAGCCTTATGGCTATTATGTACTTGTTTCCCAATTTTGCAAGCATCACAAAAGTGTTGGTCATATTTCAACTTAGGTAGGTTCCTAACGAGTTCTTTGGATGACAAAGATTGGATAAGCCTTATATTAGCATGACCTAAGCGTCGATGCCATAGAGTTGAGTTTTCGTCCAAGGAGGTAAGACATAACTTATCTTTAGGTGTTTTATCTAATTTCATAACATAGACATTATTCTTTAAAACACCTTTTCCTACGGTTATGCCATCTTTAAGTATTTTACTTCCATTTTCACTAAAAAGGACGTTATACTTTTTGCGGCATAATTGACTTATACTAAGTAAATTAAATCCTAAATTATCTACATGAGCAACATCATCAATAGATAGAGAGTCATGAGAGGTTGTACCTTTTCCGATGATTTTACTTTTAAGCTTGCTACCGAATGTGACATTACCTCCGTCATACACTTGGTAGGTTGAGAAAATATTTTTGTTTCCCGTCATGTGTCTTGAGCACCCACTATCTTTGATCCACTCATCAGGTTCAAGATCAACTTTCAAGCATACCTAAGTTCATAAAAGACTCAAGCATTTGGTCCTCAATATCTCATGGGTCCGTTTGGGTTAAACATGACATTATCATGGTTTATGTACTGAAATGGTGGACAATTGTTCCAGGACATATAATTAGGACCATGAAAGTTTCTAGGCATGTTTTGGTTCCAATTATTTTGATAAGTGTGTTGTGGATTAACTATACTCTTTGGAAAGGGGTGTTTGGGAAAACTCATTTGAGGTCTCTGTTGATCTGTTTTAACTCTATATTCATTTCTAGCTTGACCTCTTCCTAAAGATACTGCTGGTTTGTGTTTATTATTGGTTATGTTACTGTTAGGATTCTTAGTAACTTTAACAAACTCGGAACGGTTGACTTTGTGAACCTTCTGTTCAACTTCTGTACCCGCGGATCCTTTGGATACACCTGGCGGATCCAAATTTTTGGATCCGTCGGATCCGTGAGTGTCCAACTTGGTTGAATCAGTTTTATTCACAGTTTGTTCCTTATGATCACTTAATGTTCCTAGTTTCATAAAGCCTAGTCCTGTTTTATCATGAGGTAGTTTTTGCATTTTCATTATTTCATCTGCACAACTTATGTTTTTATCAAACCTTTTAAACTTTGAATTTTGTTTGATTAAATCTTCCTGTGTGGTTTTTAAGGTTTCTAGTTCAAGTTTTAGTTCTTGACAAGACACACACGTTTCTTTACTATCTTTACCTTTTTCAATTCGTATTGCTTTTTCTTTAAGCCAAAATACTTCATTTTCTAAAAGTGTTGTCTTTGTTTTCAAAAATTTGTTTTTGTTTATGATTTTTAAAGTGACGTCACACAGTTTGTTATATTCTACTTCTAAGGTTTCATCATCTATAGAGGAGTATGAATCAGAATGTACCTCTTCTGTGTCATTAGCCATAAGAGCAATTTCGTTGTTCATAGGCTCATCATCATCATCTCCTTCACTATCGCTCCAAGCTCCACTAACGAAGGCTCTTTGAGACTTGGTCTTTGGAGGCTTTGGACATTCTCCTATTAAGTGACTGGAGTCACCACACCTATAGCATTTCCTATCAACCTTACCTTTCTTATCGTCACGATCTTTTCGAGAGGATTTCTTTTCATCACGAGGTGGTTTTACAAACTTTCCTCGTCTCCTGAAGAATTTCTTGAAATCCCTCACGGCCATTGCATACTCTTCATCATCACTGTTTGAACAAGATTCATCATCATCACTTGACTCGGCTTTGGCTTTTAAGGCAATAGACTAAATCTTCTCCTTTTTGCCTTTGACAATTTCCGAGTCTTTTTCCATAATCATTTCGTGAACTTTTAGGTTTCCTATGAGCTCATCCAGTGTCATGCTTGAGAGATCTTTAGATTCTTCAATAGCTGTCACCTTTGCTCTCCATTTCGGATGGAGTGCTCTTAGAAATTTCCTGACAAAATTCTTACTAGAAAAAGATTCATCAAGTGCTTTAAGTGATGTAATAATAGTATTGAACTTAGCAAACGCACCATCAATGGTCTCATCTTCAGAGATAACAAATTGTTCGTATTGTTGAACAAGAAGATCAATTTTTTTATCTTTTACTTGTGAGTTCCCTTGATGTGTGATAATAAGAGATTGCCAAATATCCTTAGCCGTTTTACACATAAAAACTCTTTCATATTCTTTCTTAGGTAAGGCATTATAAAGCATCATTTTGGGTTCATTATTTTTGGCAATTAGTTTCTTTTGCTCATCACTGTGACGAGTAAGAGAAGCTCCTTCATCCCGACCACCCGAAATATTATTACTAATAGGTTTGTAATCACCATCAACTATTATATACCATAGATCTATATCCTTTGACTTTACATAAGTCTCAAAGCGATTTTTCCAATAAATAAAACAATTTGGTTCAAATAGAGGTGGTCTCTGCATAGATTGTCCTTCTTTAAAGTTTTCAAAATCCATGGATCGTTTTAAGTTTTAAAATACAATATATTTTAAAAATCTTAAGTAACGTAGCTCTTGATGCCAATTGTGGAAAACTAGAAGGGGGGTTGAATAGTTTTTACCGTTTTTCAAGTTTTATTTGCTTTGTTACTATATGTTAATTCAAAGGAAACAATCACAAATAAATAATCACACAATATAAACAAAAGATAAAGAGAGGAAAGATCAAACCACACAACACTGTTGTTTATAGTGGTTCGGCTACAAGGACTCTCTTCCTTGCCCTACTCCACTCCCCGAGCTTCCAACTCGAGAGTTTATCTTTCACTAAGAAACAAACTCCTTTACTAGGCGGAGAAAACCTTTACACGTCGCTTACTTCCTTTTCCGGTACTAAGCTAAACACCGGGTTCTTTCACAAGGTAGAACCAACCTGACGTCGCCTATTTACTTTACCGACACTAAGCTAGATGTCGAGTTCTTTACAAGGGTACAACCACTCCCTACACTCTTTGTGCTTTAAGGACTAAAGCACTAACCACACTCACTGATTACAAATGATAGATATGATGTGTGAAACAAACTACAATATCACACAGTAATGCAACTAAAGGATTACGGTTCTGTAGATCCTTGAAAGCTTGATCTCTCTTCTACAAAATGAAAGATCAAAGTGAAATGCAACTATGAATGATGTTAGTAAGATATGTACTGAATGAATATGTGTGTTAAGCTATATGAGTGATGAGAAAGCCAAATGATCAGCTTGCTATTTATAGGCAAGCTGATCTTCAGCTGACGGATCCCACGGATCCCATAATAGGGATCCGTCCTTCACTGGACTTGGATCCATGGGAGATGACAGCTAAGGATTTGTTGTATCTTACCAAATCTTCCATATCTTACCAAATCATCCAAGATCCTCAAATGTCAACTATGTAACTTGTAAATCTAAACAAGATATATCAAAGATATTATATGTGATGTATGCAATGATGTCATGGAATGATTTTAGAATTAAAGTTTCCTTTTAAGGAAACAAGTTACTAAATAAGCAAACTTGTAATTCTTGGTTATTATGTGAAGTGTAAAATGTGTACTTAAGAGACTTAAGCTAGTATTTATTATTTGCTAAAAGATATTCCTTTTATTTGTCATTAACAAAACTAAGAAAAGATCAAAGAATATAAATAACGTTTTTGAGACGATATTTGTATTAACACGTGTATCTTGTAAATGTTCGGCTAATGAATATAACTTAACCAATTTTCATGTGTATGAACACTTGGTTGTTTTTTCATTACGTGTTTGTTTTTGCCGGGGCTCATAGGGCCGGACTTAGTTTACTATCTCTGTGTATCCGTACTTAGGATTTTCGGGGATAGTTTAATATGGTCAATGGGTTTGCAATACCACTTATATGCCTTAGATAATTTGAGGTGCAATGTCCTCATGCCGGGCTTGTGAGGCCGCTTAAGCGTCCGGATTTCGTAGTCCGGGTCATACATGCACTCAAATGTGAACATAAAAAATGACAAAGTAAATTTTTTGGGAAATGTTGTGGAGTTGATCAGACCCCACATATCATTTATTATAGGATTAATACATAGTAGATAACTTAGCTTGTAAACACGGACTCCCGCTATTGCATACAAAAGATGGGAGTGCTTATACTTAATTACAAATAGCATTTCTTGAGGTTCCGGATGTTCCAAGTCCGGGGTATATCCCGACCATCTTGACCTCTGAGCTTATAAGCTCCTTTCCCCAAAGCTTCCACGACTTCATATGGGCCTTCTTATTTGGGGCCCAGCTTGCCGGTGTCTTCCACAAGGCTTGCATCATTGCTGCGGTAGACGAAATCTCCCGGCCTGAAGCTTGTGCCGCGGACTTTGGCGTTGTAATACTTCTCCATTTGAGTTTTGCTTTTGGCCTCTTGGATTGCCGCGACCTCTCTTCTTTCTTCAACTAAATCCAAATTTAGCTGCAGGTCTTCATCATTTGCTATCGGATCAAACAGAGTGCACCTTAAAGATGGCATTCCAATCTCGACGGGGATGACAGCCTCCGTCCCATATGTCAGGGAGAACGGGGTATCCCCAGTGCTGGATTTGATCATAGTTCTATGTGTCCATAGCACGTGCGGAACTTCTTCCAGTCAGTCCGACTTCCTTAATCAATCCTTGCTTTGATTCCTTCACCTAAGCTTCGATTTGCTCTTTCTACTAGTCCATTTGCCTGAGGGTGCTTGACCGATGCAAATCGTTGTTTGATGTTGAGCTTTTCACACCAATCCTTGAAGGGGTTGTCCCGGAATTGTTTGGCATTGTCCGTGATGCGCGTGTGCGTATGCTCTAATTTATACCCACGGTATGTCGTTGTGGTTTTAGCAGTATTCAAATTTTAAATTTATATTTAGCCGACTTATCAATAACACACACACTTTAACGAGCAGTGTACCCGGTCAGTATGAATATAATGGTAAGTAGAGTGTCGATCACTAAGAGTGGAACGTATTATCTAGTTATTCTAATCAGTATTTTAATATCTTAAGTTAGCTATACAACCTAATCTAACGCAAGGGGGTTTCAGCCTGAGAGACTGTCACGGTTTGGTTATGATTAAATATAAACTAAACTAATAAGCACGAATCAGCGAATAGCACACACGTACACAGATAAATACTTGAGACAATAAAAAGACCTGTCCTGATAGTTAAGTAGCTTGTCACTTGTTTTATTGCTAGTTTTTATGAAGTGTATAGTTCGATGCAACGCACCGAGATTAATTCCTTTCTCGTTGGCTCTAATCTTATCGGCGAGTAAACCCTTAATGATCACTTATGACTATCCTATTTATCTTTCTTATTACTTTTCTACAGACGATAGAATGCATAGGCGTTATAATAAATAGGCGAGGAAGGGGCATGGCGACCCAAGCAATGCTCAGCTAGACACAGAGGTTATCAATGCACTAATAAAAGTCACCAAAGACATCAACATATAAACTTTAATTAATGGGAAAGAAATTTTAAGGGGAGTTGAAGTGCATGATTAAATCAATGTCACAAGCCCATCAATCCTGACCAATTAAAGTGTACTAATACAATAAAACAAAACTACTTAATGAATTGAATACATGCAGGACCTTCTTATAGCTCTTGTATCTTCGTTCAAGGTGTGTCTTGTGTTGCTACTTCGTTTGAATTCGGCTTAGGGTTTCTGTGGTCTTCGGTCTTCTAAAACTAGGCTCTTAAATTCGTCTGACCTTGGGGTATTTATAGTTTCTGTCTGAGGGCTAGATGCGGCGCATAGAATAAGTAGATGCGGCGCATTGACTTAACTTCGCGTGGGGTCCAAGATTAATATATTCAGGAATATTCGTACACCGCCAGAAGATGCGGCGTAACTCCATTCTTAGATGCGGCGCATGTCCTTGCTGTCTTGGATCGTAGCTTGTGAAATCTTGATAGTGATGCGCCATATATAATAAGTAAGATGCGGCGTATCTGGAGCAGAATGATCTTGATCTTGTACATTTCAGTAGACTCTTAACTTCTTGCTTGTTTTGCTCCATAATTAGTCCAAAATCGCCAAGTTTCACATAATACTTGTTTTTACCTGAGAATTACAAAAGTAAACATTAACGTATCAATTCTCACAGATAATATAACAAAACAAGTCAAATAAATAGGATAAATGATAGTAATAAAATGTACTTATTTGAGTTCATCAAATATCCCCCCACTTGAACTTTACTTGTCCCCAAGTAAACCTTAAAATTAATCTTATGAAAATGTATCCTAAAAGATATTAGGATTTATTTTTATATTTAAGCATGTATTCATTTTTGTCATAATCACACAACCAAACACTTAACGAATTAGAAGTAAAATAAAATAATTTGATAAAAGCAAATCTAATCGTTTAACTGTCCAGTCGTGACGAATATTCTATCATAAGCTTGGCAAGTATACGCATCTCCGCCACTAAAGCTAAGGAATAACAAGTCTAAAGCGGTAAAAAGGGTTTGTTGGTTAAGGGTTAATCATTCTCCTTAATCTCTATCGATCTCAAATTCCAGAAAAGGCGACAAAATCACAAATACATGATCGAATCCACGAACACGATACTTGCAATTGCTCAAATCCTTAACTCGAATAGGCTAAAGATAGGACCAAGTAATCTTCACCAATATTATTATATCAAAAAGGGCGACAAAATCATAAATACATAGCCGAATCCACGACTACGATACTTAAGATTGCTCAAATCCCTAATCTCAATAAATCAAAGGTTTGGATAAAGAATAATATAGGGTATGGATAATATTTGGGATACAAATTGGTGTAAAATGAAAAATAAACAAAACAGATAAATTAAAATCCTAAGTGTGGTAAATTGCTATCCCAACCATCCCATGAATAAGACTCATATCATAGAATAACTCACGCTTTAACACTTAAAACACACGCTTTAGGTAGACACGAATTATACTCAACAAGATCTTAATCAAAGAATAACCTTTAGTTGGCGTTCCCATAACGTTCAACTCTCATTCAATCCATAAATATAATATACAACAACTAGTGGTGATATCGACCACTTAATACAAAACTTTACATACGTTGGTTAAAACAGACATCCAACTTTTCCTCTTTTTTTTTTTTTTTTTTTTTTTTTTTTTTTTTTTTTTTTTTTAACTTGAAACATAAACATAGATGTGTAAAATTTCACCACATCACTATAATGATAACTCTGGATAATTTTTCCATACTTTTCATGACTTCAGAAATAACGGTAATAGTGAAAGTAGTAAACACACGAAAAATAAACTCAAAGATATACAATATTTACTTTCACTCCAATTGCATTGTGCAATTTCCCGACCTAACCATAGATAATGAATTACGCACGCGAACACAGGTAATGTAAGGAAACACACTTTGCCAAAAGCAATTAACCAACCACGGATTTTAATCTACAGGGTAGGCTAAGGCGTAAGGGTGTAACGAAACATTATAACAAAGGTGTAAGAAACGAAAGAAATGGCTCTGAGTGTTTTTCTAGGGGTATCTTACTCTAAAAGTGAGAGTAACAAAAGGGTTTATACGGGGGTTAACTAACCAGTGTAGTTAGTTAATATCACATAACATATAAAGGCTATTTGGGTGTAATCCTAGAAATTTACCAATTTAGACAAGTCATTCCAATTATAAAAATAACACTTATTATGGTGGTCTCGAATAGTATACAAGCCAAGTTCTAAAGTTTACAAGTCACCGGCACACTCATAGATTTGTGAATTTTGAAAAGTTCACAATATTTGAAAATAACGTCATTTGTGCAGCTATGAAATTTAGACTTTAAACAAAATCATGCTAAAAATTTTAATTTTGATATATTAAGCACATTTTAAGCATATTTTGAAAAAGTTTAGGACAAGTAAGTGTTCTAATTCTCCAATCCCCCCACTTCAGTTAAACAACGTCCTCGTTGTTTGTATCAAAGGTTAAAAACTGGAAAATAAAAGAATTAGAACAGAAAAACTCCCTGAGATTTGCTCGATATGATCCTCCATTATTTGTATAAGAGCAAAAATCATCTTTCTTGTGGATGAGAACATTTAAGCTTCATATTTGATATATCCACAGGAATTGCAGGAATCTATAATACCATCAAGACTTCAACACACCTAAGTTAAGAAGGTTCAAACTTGCATAATACATTAGTAGTTAGTAAAAATAAAACTTAAAAATTAAACTGAAAATCATCAGGTCAGTCGATACGCCGTATCTTATGGAAGAAGATGCGCCGTATCGAGCCTGGAATAAGTACAAATCAGAATAGAAGATGCGTCGCATCCTTAACCAGGGATGCGCCGCATTAAAATAAACTGACAGAAAGTTTTAAAGTCAAAAATAAAAATGCAGAAAATAAAGTAAGATATGACCAGTGCAGGAGATGCGTCGCATCTCAGGATTGAGATGCCCGTATCTTCTGCGCGCCTGACTGACTCGACATAGAACAGAATAGTAAAAATTTTCTCCGGGTTGTCTCCCGGTAAGCACTTGTCTTTATTCCAGAGTCTTCAAGTTAGACTCACGTTCAGCTCGTTATTTTGTTCTTGTTACGCGCCATCCTTCTTCTTTCATCCGAAAGATGTTCCCGTATAGCTCCGCAACATTTTCTTCCGTGCGACTTGATCTAATAAATTTTTTGGTCTTTATCGCAACATATTCTTCATCAGGTCCCAAAGAATATTTGATGATTTTAAATTTTTCAGAAATAATCATGGGTGGTTCGTTATAAGGAATCCCAAGTAGTCGACATTTTCTCTTGGTGAATTCTTCTTCGTCTTTATCAACAAACTCGAAATAAGGATCCTTATTCAAATAGTCATCAAGTTCATCAATCAATTCTTCTCGCGACTCATCGTTATTAGCAGAGGGATCATAATTAACCACGTTAAAGGATTGATAATAATCTTGAATCTCATCCCATTCTTTTTTCAATTCCCATTGTAAGCGTTGACTAAGTTTTGTGTAATCATCAAATTGTCCATGTACACATTCCCAGAAAGTAGTGTCCGACGCTCCCTTAAGTTCTTTTAGGTAGTTGATTCTACCTTTTTCTTGTAAAGCCTCTACTTTACGAGGGCAGTCTTCAACTTTTTCATACCAATCGTCGTCTTCAAAGTACACATCGTTTCCAACCCGTTTCATTCCAATTATACCTCCCCCATTACAGGTTCCATCACTCTTATAATCACAGGTCGGCCATTCACTAAATCCATCTTTGAAGCGGAAAGGTTTACAAGTGTGATTAATATGCTCAAATTCCCATGGTTTATCCCAAACCCATGGTATTTGGTCATTCCATTCGTAGTACCAGGTGTTTTTGAAATCATCATAAGTTTTGAATCCTGGTAGATCTCCAGTAAGCACATCAGTGTCGATTTGAAGAAGGTAATTAAATTCTTTGAACTGTTTGCACAAAGGTGTCTCATAATTGAACACATCAATGTCTATCCTGAATAATTCTTCAATCCCTTCCTCGATTATTGAATTGTCATCAGACGATCCATTGTCGCTCTCTACTTCCTCATCTTCTCCTCTCGTCCAATATACCCATAACACATCTTTAGTAGCACGGTCCATGCTCTTATGGTTATTGAACTTACTAGCTAACCAATTTGAAAAATCAACATTGTTAGGATCGTGGTTAACGTCAAAGCTAGCGATACTAATCATTTTCCTCCTTATTTCCATGAACTCATTAAATTGTTCCTTGAAACTCCGTGTCAACCATGAAGTCATAATCCGCTTGACTTCATTCGCAGGGGCAAATTTTGGATTACCATATTTAAGCTCGAGCCAGTCTTTCAAAGAGATATCCATCAACTTCACCAACCTTTTACGAAACACTATTTCTGCTTCAGCATAAATTCTTTCGTCATCTATATCAACTCCCAAATATTGTTCGGAATATGGCATATATGAAGCTTGTGTAGGTTGGATATTTCCTTTGCCATAGCTTTCCTCACTCCATTTGTTGACTGCCTTTGCTGAGTTCATGAATTCAACTTGGATCTTTCCATCTCTTTCTCCAATAGTCGTCCAAGATAATCCCTTAGATTCAATGATGGGCCATAAGAGTAACAATTCATCTTCAGTGTAGCTCATTAGTAAATCATAAGATAATATCCCATCTTCAATATTGCATAAGCGCTTGAATTCCTTATAAGTAGCTTCAAGAGGGGTCTCCCAAGAGAATAATTCGGCATCAATCATGAGCACATTGAAGTTGACATCATCAAAAACTTCCACTACGAATGAATCCGAAAGCAAGAGTTCCTTAGCAAGATATCCGTTCACTGACATGTCTTCAATAGCAAAACCTGTCATCATAGGTAAAATCATAAGTAGGATTTGTTCGCTAGAAGAGAGATTAATGAATTCAGAAACGGATATAAGAATAAAAATAACTGATATCTGCAGACGATGCGCCGTATCCAAAAAGTTGGATACGTCGTATCTTATAATCGTTAAAATTAAATCAGACTTTTATTCAGAAAATAGATACGCCGCTTATAAATTTAGAATGTGCCGTATCAGTTTTAATTATCAAAAATCGATATTTATTTAAAATTAAATGCGTCGTATTAACAAAAGTTAATGCGCCGTATTTTCGTTATGTTTCAAAATACCAGATTTTTTTATTCAGAAGATGCGCCGTATCGATAAAAAATCGATGCGTCGTATCTGTTTAATAATTCGAACACTGTTTTTAATTAAAATAGTAGATACGCCGTATCTGCTAAAGCAAATGCGTCGTATGGCGTTATCGTTTAGAATTTTTTTTTTATTAAAAACAGATACGCCGTATCTTGGGGAAAGATGCGTCGTATCGAATTTATTAAACGCGTTGTATTTTATAAAAAGTAAACGCAATACGCCGTATCTACGAAAATAGATGCGCCGTATCGTTTGAATTAGCTCAGTACAACGATAGCAGAATACAAGAAAAATACGGAAAATAAAAACAAAAATAAAAACAAACAAAAATAAACAAAAATAAAAACACACAAAAACAGAAAATATGCAAAATAATACAATGAATGCAATTTTACTAATATACAACAGAGTTAGCGGTTAGAATAAAAATTAAAAAGAAAAACCTAATTAAAATACTAATCAAATTAACAGATAATAACAATTCACTCCCCGGCAGCGGCGCCAAAAACTTGATGCGCGTGTGCGTATGCTCTAATTTATACCCACGGTATGTCGTTGTGGTTTTAGCAGTATTCAAGTTTTAAATTTATATTTAGCCGACTTATCAATAACACACACACTTTAACGAGCAGTGTACCCGGTCAGTATGAATATAATGGTAAGTAGAGTGTCGATCACTAAGAGTGGAACGTATTATCTAGTTATTCTAATCAGTATTTTAATATCTTAAGTTAGCTATACAACCTAATCTAACGCAAGGGGGTTTCAGCCTGAGAGACTGGCACGGTTTGGTTATGATTAAATATAAACTAAACTAATAAGCACGAATCAGCGAATAGCACACACGTACACAGATAAATACTTGAGACAATAAGAAGACCTGTCCTGATAGTTAAGTAGCTTGTCACTTATTTTATTGCTAGTTTTATATGAAGTGTATAGTTCGATGCAACGCACCGAGATTAATTCCTTTCTCGTTGGCTCTAATCTTATCGGCGAGTAAACCCTTAATGATCACTTATGACTATCCTATTTATCTTTCTTCCTACTTTTTTACAGACGATAGAATGCATAGGCGATCTAATAAATAGGCGAGGAAGGGGCATGGCGACCCAAGCAATGCTCAGCTAGACACAGATGTTATCAATGCACTAATAAAAGTCACCAAAGACATCAACATATAAACTTTAATTAATGGGAAAGCAATTTTAAGGGAAGTTGAAGTGCATGATTAAATCAATGTCACAAGCCCATCAATCCTGACCAATTAAAGTGTACTAATACAATAAAACAAAACTACTTAATGAATTGAATACATGCAGGACCTTCTTATAGCTCTTGTATCTTCGTTCAAGGTGTGTCTTGTGTTGCTACTTCGTCTGAATTCGGCTTAGGGTTTTTGTGGTCTTTGGTCTTCTAAAACTAGGCTCTTAAATTCGTCTGACCTTGGGGTATTTATATTTTCTGTCTGAGGGCTAGATGCGGCGCATAGAATAAGTAGATGCAGCGCATTGACTTAACTTCGCGTGGGGTCCAGGATTAATATATTCAGGAATATTCGTACACCGCCAGAAGATGCGGCGTAACTCCATTCTTAGATGCGGCGCATGTCCTTGCTGTCTTGGATCGTAGCTTGTGAAATCTTGATAGTGATGCGCCGTATATAATGAGTAAGATGCGGCGTATCTGGAGCAGAATGATCTTGATCTTGTACATTTTAGTAGACTCTTAACTTCTTGCTTGTTTTGCTCCATAATTAGTCGAAAATCGCCAAGTTTCACATAATACTTGTTTTTACCTGAGAATTACAAAAGTAAACATTAACGTATCAATTCTCACAGATAATATAACAAAACAAGTCAAATAAATAGGATAAATGATAGTAATAAAATGTACTTATTTGAGTTCATCAGTCCGCAACTATTTCCCCCGGAAGTCCGAACCTGCATACGATGTTATCCCACACAAATTTTTTGACCTAATTGCCGGTGATTGTTGCGAGAGCTTTGGCTTCTATCCATTTTGTAAAGTAATCTATTGCGACTATCTGGTATTTGATCCTTCCTGGGGCTTCTGGGAATGGGCCGCAGATGTCTATTCCCCATTTGTAGAATGGCCAGGGGGAGGTGATGGGATTTAACTTTTGCTGGGGGTTCCTGGGAACCGGCCGGTGCACCTGGCAGTCTTGACATTTGTTTATGATTTCCCTTGCGTCCCTATGCATTGTGGGCCAGTAGTATCCGGATCTGATTGCCTTGGCCACAATAGACCGCGGTCCTAAGTGCATGCTGCATGAGCCCTCATGGATCTCTCTGATTACGTAGCTTGCCTGTGCCGGACCTACGCATCGCAACCATGGTTCTAGAAAGGACTTGCGGAATAATACCCCATCAATAACGGAGTATTGTCGTGCCTTGATTTTCAATTTTCTAGCCTCTTTCTGATCTGCTAGAAGTACTTCGTCCTTTATGTAGGCTATGAGGGGGGTCATCCAAGTCTCCTCTTCCTCCTCTACCACAGCCATCACTTCCTTTTCTTCTATTGATTTCACCTTCAATGTTTCGACAAGAACTTGCTTTGACAAATGAGCGAAACTGGTGGAGGCTATCTTGCTTAGAGCATCTGCTTGTTTGTTCTGGCTGCGCGGCACCTGTCTGATGGAGAATGTGCGGAAACTTTGTATCAAGGCTTTGGATTTCGCCAAGTACGATGCCATACTTGCTTCCTTGGCTTCGTAGGCCCCATTAATCTGGTTTGCGACCAGCCGGGAATCAACATTCGCGGACAGGTGTTGGACTCCCATTTGCTCAGCTATCCTTAAACCTGCTATTAGTGCCTCGTACTCCGCTTCATTGTTAGATGCGTCAAACTCAAATCTTAACGTGTAAGTGAATTTCGCACCTTCAGGGTTTGTGAGAATCAGGCCTGCTCCTGATCCTTCTTGGCAAGATGATCCGTCAGTGTACAAACTCCAGGGCTCAACATATGGATATTCTTCCGCGGTTTCAACGGAGGCCGGAGTCTTTTCTTCTGGGATTTCCGCAATGAAGTCAGCTAGCACCTGTCCCCTTATTGAGGTCCGCGGCCTGAAGCTGATGTCATGTTCTCCTAGCTCAATAGCCCACTTAGCCAGTCTCCCAGTTTTTTCTGTTTTTGCGAGCATTTGTTTGATGGACTGATCCGTGACAACAATTACTGGATGTGCCTGGAAGTATCTCTTCAAGCTCCTGGCCGCGTGGATCAGTGCCAGAACCAACTTTTCCATTGGGGCATAATTTACTTCTGGGGGTTGCAATGTGCGGCTGATGAAGTAGATGGGTTGCTGGATTGGACCTCTCTCCACCAGCAAGACTGCACTAATGGCTTCCTGTGCCGCGGATAGGTACATTAGCAGTTCCTCCCGTGGTCGCGGAGCCGTCAGGGTGGGAAGGTTGGCTATGTGGTTCTTCATTTCTTTGAATGCTTGCTCTGCTTCTGGTGTCCAATGAAAGTCACTTTTCTTGATGCATTTCTTTAATGTCTTGAAGAACGGCAGGGATTTTTCTGCTGACTTTGATAGGAAACGGATGAGACTTGCTAATTTCCCATTCAGGCTCTGCACTTCCTTGAGTGTGCGGGGGGAGGGTAACTGGGCAACCACCGCGGATTGATCCGGGCACGCCCCAATTCCATTTTTGTTGATCAGATGGCCTAAAAACATTCCTTCCTCTGCCCCAAAGGTGCACTTTTTTGGGTTTAACTTCATGTTAATTTTCCTCAACGTTTTGAAGGTTTCTTCTACGTCTCTTAACATCTCCGTCTCCGAATGGCTTTTAATGACAAAGTCATCCACATATACTTCTAGATTCCTCCCAATCTGTTTTTTGAAAGCCTTATCCACCAGTCGTTGATAGGTGGCTCCGGCATTCTTCAATCCGAAAGGCATCTTTTTATAACAAAATATTCCTTGGTTTGTGTGAAAGGCGGTTTTTTCCTCGTCTTCCGCGGCCATTTGTATTTGGTGATACCCTTTGTATGCGTCCAAGAAGCATTTGAAGGTGTAGCCGCAGAGAGATTCAACTTTGTAGTCAATCTCCGGTAGAGGGTAGCAGTCTTTTGGGCACGCCTTGTTCAAGTCTTTGAAGTCTACACACATTCTCCAAGTTTCGTCGCTTTTCTTGACCAAGACCGGATTTGACACCCAGTCGTGATAATGGACTTCTCGCATTATGTCCGCCTCTACCAACTTTGCCACGTCTTCGTTGATGGCCTTGTTTCTTTCAGGAGCTTGCCCGCGCTTCTTTTGCCTTACTGGCGCGTACCCTTCCCGGATATTAAGCCTATGTTCTGCTGTGTTCCGCGGCACGCCCGTCATATCCGACGGTTGCCAAGCAAAAATGTCCAAGTTATTCTTCAACAAATCACATAGGTCTTTCTTTCCTTGGTTCGTCAGGCTTCCCCCAGGGTGACTGTTTGGTCCGCGAACTTGGGATGTATCGCAACCTTTACGCCTTCTTTGGCCGGAACTTCTTCAAAACTTTGTTGTGATGAGGGTTCTGCTACTATCTGGCATTCCATGGGCGTCATTTTGTCACTATGTATTGTGACTACCCCTCCTTGGGTGGGGAATTTAATCATGCCGTGGGCCGTGGAGGGAATGAGTTTAAGCTGTCTTATCCCCGATCGGCCTATTATGCCATTGTATTGAGAGGGTGATCTGACAATCATGAAGTTCATCCACGCACTTGAGGAGTTCTCTTCATCTCCTAAGGTTACCTCCAATAGAATCTGTCCCAAAGGCCATGACAACTCTCCACTGAATCCGAGCAGGGGGGTCGTAGCGGGATCATTCTTTTCTTAATTTCCAGGCTCAAGCGATTGAAACAATGTTCGTACAAGACCTCCGAGGCGCTTCCATTGTCCACATACATCCGGTGTACGTGATGTCCGCCTACTTCTGCCTTTATCACCAGCGGATGATCGTCCCAGTCGTCCTCCCTTATAGGAGGGAAAGATATTTCCATGTTGGGGTAGGCGCTAGAGGTTGTTTTTTGCTTTACGTTCCGCGGCAAGGCCTGTATCATGAATATGGCCGGGGCTTTATCTTTAGCCGTTGTTTCCTTCTTGCCGTTCTTGGAGGTCCCGCCTTTTTGGCTCCCATTCTTAATCTCTTTCACTAGATGTGCCAACTGTCCGGATCTGACTGCTTCTTCAATTTGTTTTCTCAATTAGAAACACTCGTCCGTGTGGTGGCCTCTTTCTCTGTGAAATTCAAAGTATTTGTCCTTGTTTCTGGACTCGGCCGGACTTGACATTGGTGGTGGGGCCGTGAACTTGACTGAATCCATTGCGAGAATCTCTTTTGGTGTTTTTGTGAGGGGCGTAAATCTATCGCTCCGCTTCCGGTCTGCCCTGGAGCGTTGTTTGAATTCCGTCTTTCTGTCAAAAGGCTGGCTATTGGTTCCCCGGGATCCTCCTTCGCCGGACTTCCACGAGGAACGGTCCTGTTTTTTCCTCGATAGGTTTGCTGCGGCCGTTTCCCCTCGGACGAAAGCAGTGGTAATCTTCCACATCTCGTCCATGGTCTTTGGGATTTTATCATTGAGTCTCCTGATTAACTCTGGGTTGTTAATTCCGTGCATGAACCCTGAGACTCTCATGCATTCCGGGGCACCCTTTACTTGCATGCTTTCTGCTTTGAAACGGTCTACAAATGCCGTTGTTGTTTCCCCTTCTCTTTGTTTGATGTGATGGAGCTCTACCGGATCTTTAGTATACTTCTTTTGTTGGAGAAAGTAGGACATGAAGTATTTCTTGAGATCCTCAAAGTTGTCAATGCTTTCTGCCGGCAAGTCGTCAAACCACATTCGAGCATGCCCCATGAGGGTGGAGTTAAACATATGACACCATGTGGGCATGGCCCATCGCTCTACTTTGGCTGCGGTGCAGAAGCTTTTCATGTGGTCCTCCGGATCCCCGGTCCCGTCGTAAGTCTTGACATTGTTAGGCATTCTGGTTCTTTTTGGGAATTTGAAACCCCTAATCCTCAATGTGAAGGGATTAGTGTCTTCAACGTCGTAGGGATGATAAAGATCATCTTTTTCCCCTTTGCTCTTTCCAGACTTTGCCTCCCAGTACTCCCCTGCACTGTCCTCACTTTCTACGGGTGTCCTCTTCCGAGGTCGCTCAGGGCCGGAGTATGTGGACCTACTTCCGGTTCCATGTTCCCTAGAACGAGGGACGCGGCTGAGGGTTGGGCTGGGTGACCTTTTCCTGCTGCTTTCTGGGCCTCTTTCCTCATGGGGACGCCCACCTTGTCTATAACGCTGTGCTTCACTTCTGCGCTCTCTTCTAGCACGGCTTTTTGTTCTAAGCCTAGGGAATACGTCTGCCTTCTTATCTCCTAGGCGTGACTTAACATCCCCCTCCTATCTCCCAAACGGGTAAAAACGGTAGATCGGGGGTATTCCATTTCTTTGTCGCCGCCCCTAGGCTCTTTGCCGAGTCTAGAGAAAATGCTTCGAGAGTGAGAGCTTTCAGAGGGCCCCGATCTGTAACTAGGACTGGATTTCCGCCTCTTTTCGCTATTTCTTTCCCATAGGGATCTTGACTGAGAGTTTTTGGACGGTTCTTGCGGGGAAGGGTTTTCCCGCGACTCATCCTCGAAATCAAGGCGGGTTCTCACTTGATTCAGCTTTTCTGCATGGACCTTCTCGGACATTAGCGGCAGCAATCGGTCGTAGTGCTGGTTGCAAAACTCCCTGATTGCTTCATCCGGGAGGGATTCCACATGGTGTTCCTGCTCCTTCTCTTTTCCCGTGTCGCGAGTGTTACGCACGGTGGAAGGTTCCAGGGAAGGAGAAGGATTGTTTCCTTGATTGCTCATGGTAGATTTTTCTTCCTTTTGAAACGCAGTTTATGTAACCGGTCCCACGGATGGCGCCAACTTGTTAGTACAAATCTTCGGCACACTCCCAGGCCTAGGTTAGACTAGCTCTTGGAGTGTAGATCTTGCACTGAGTACTTCGTGTGAACTGCTAAGAGAAAAGTAGCACCGTTAGTCTTACCGCGGAAGGGGGGTTCCGCGGTTAACCTCGGGTGTGAGAGTAAGTATATTGATTGAGAGAGATAGTTTAAGTGCGGACTATGTGTAGTAAATGCAGTTAGGTGAGCAGTAATAAATGAGTTGGGGTATTTATACTACCCGTATTTACTGTAGCTGAGTTGACCCTTGCCTTATCGGTTAGTGTCAGGGTCAACTTGCGCCGTCTCTGCAGACGTGTGTCAGAGCAGAGTCCACTTGTGCCGTCAGAGTAGAGTCCACTTGTGCCTCATCTGTCAGATCAAGTGGGGGAGTCCACTTGTGTCTTTGCCGCGACAGAGTATGTGCTCTGCCCCGGTCTAGGGAGTCCGAGACATGTGCTTGTCTTGGTTTGGCAATACTTTGTTCTATGCTGTGAACTGACTCTGCCGCGGTTCAAGTTATGGGGATGTCCGGACCAGCCTGCTGGGTCCGGAGGTACTATACCGGATCAGGATGTAAATTGTAAGGTCCTGTAATGCTAACCTGTACAGCAAGATCCGTTAGGATCGGAGTTCGTCCACGTGATCAACAATGGGAAAATTATCGTTAGGATGTCGCATAATTACATCATATACATTAGTAGAGTTGGAAGCTTGATTCTTTTTTAACAGGTCGTTAAAAAGATTACCGGCCATGACTGCGTTTGATTAGAGCTGGGCAGAAGGAAAAGAGGCTCTTAGGGTTTACGTATTATCGTAAAAGACTTGTTTACTTTGTTCATGAACAAAAACGAACCTTTTATATAGGCTAATATTAAATTTAAAAATCGTAAATTTAAATTCCATTATCATTCACTTTCCTTAATTCGGTTCATACAATTAACTTGTTTCCTGGGTCCTACTATAGAAGCCCCCTACAAGTCAAAAGGTATACTCTATTGCTATGAGACCTATGTACAACCCTTGCTCAGTTTATGTCCCTGACAAGGTGCCAAGTGTCGCCCTTTGGTTGGCTTGAGACAATGATAGTTGTTGTGAGAGTGGTGAAAAAAAGATGCTCTACTCGCTTTTGCTATTTAATTTTGGAGAGTTGGCTTCACTCGCTAGCCACAAGGTAACTTTGTCTCATTTTTATTAAAGAAAAAAAGCACCCTTTATTCCTTTTATCAAAATGAATTGATGCTACCAAAGCAATTTCACGTGTGAATGACATATTAATGGAAAAAAAAAATTAATTTCGAAATAAAAAAAATTTATTTTTCTAAAAAAAAAATTCAGAAAAAAATTTCTAAAAAATTTTTTTTTGGAAAAAAGTTTCTAAAAAAATTATTTCACCAGAAAAATAAATGGAAAAAAATTTTCAAAAATAAAAAATTAATTTTTCTAAAAAATTTTTTTCAGGAAAAAAATTTCTAAACAAAATTTCTAATTTTTTTTTTTTGGAAAAAGTTTCTAAAAAAATTATTTCAGAAAAAAAAATTCAAAAAAAAAATTAATTTTTCTAAAAAAATTAATTTCGAAAAAAATAAATTCTAAAAAAATTAAAAATGTAGGGTATAAAAGTATGTGTTAACGTTAACGTTTGTTTTTAAATAATCTTCACATGTAGTAGGTGTTGTTATTTTTAAATAATGTGTTAATGTCCTTGTTTAATTGAATAATAACAGTTGTTTTTGTAGTTGTTTAATGTGTTAACGTTAACGTGTTATTGTTGTTGTTTAATTAAATAGAAACACATTAGACGAATACTTTGTAGTTGTTTAATGTGTTAACGTTAACGTGTTATTGTTGTTTAATTAAATAGACACACGTCATACGAATACAAATTACATAACATAAAAAATCATAACAAATAAACACTAAAATAAACATTACACATAAAAAAATAAAACAAATACATACTTTAAAAAATATTACAAAAAAAAAAAAAAAAAAAAAAAAAAAAAAAAAAAAAAAAAAAAGAAGAAGAAGAAGAAGAAGAAAGTACCCCAGCCCCACTAGGGGTGCTTAAATAACTCATCCCTTGTTTCCTTTGTATCTCATTAGCTATTAACTTGTGCCTCACGTCCATTTATTAACTTTTGAAGATGAATATTCTAAATATATTTTTAGGCCTATGATATTCTAACCCGCCCAGGATGTCAAATCAGGGGGTGGCACACTATTTGGGTCAAAGATTCCTTTTTGGGACAGTATATCACAGTTTTTTGTCAGTTTCTGTTCCGTATTTCTGACAGTTTTATAGTTTTTGTCAGTTTCTGTTCCGTATTTTTGTTCCGCACTTTCAGGTTTATAGCTTTTTGATATAAACAAAATTATAAAAATAAAAAAAAATAAAAAAATTGAAAAAAATGGGGGCGGGGGGTGTGGATTTCGGATTTTGGGGAGGATGGGGATAAGGCAGACCATATTTTTATATAAAAGTTAATTACAAGACTTTATATTTAGGAAAAATATATTATAAATATATTTTTATTTAGGTTGGGTGTGTTTGTTAAAGGTAGCAGTGAGCAGTAGCAATGGGTAGTAGCAGTGAGCTAAGATTAGTAGCCACAGCTCGCCGCTCACCGCTCACAGCTTCTTAAAGAAGCATTAGAAAAATGAGCGTTCCTAAAAAATAGCAAAACTCACCACTCCTTTGCCAAACGACTACTAAAAATCAAAATGCTCATTGCTCACCGCTCGCCGTAGATGCATTTACGAAACCGTTCATTTATTTTTTGCTTTTATCTATACTACGTATAAAGACAAAATAATATTGCTTAAAATTTTAAAACTTAAAATAGAATTAATGTGTTATAACCATAATACCTTTTTAAACCTTAGGGCATCCACTATACTGATTTCAAGAAAAGGTTTAAAACACATGAAAAGGTTTATATTTTGTTTTAACCATAGTGAATTGATGTTTCATGTCCATGTAGAATGAAGAGGTTTGAAATCTTGAATCTTTTCATAATTTAATACATGTGTAATTGTTAAGCATTTTATAAACTTGAAAAGGTTTATACACAGTGCAACAATGTTTATAAAATCAAAAGCTTTATCAATTAATGATTTAATAAATATTTAGACATTTTAAAAGATTCACCATTGTAGATGTTCTTAATGTTTGATTTTAGTGGGGTACCAACCGAATGATATGAAAATAGTTTATGAATGTGGGACACATTTTCCTTTATAAGACCAACTAGCATTTATAAGAAATTTTTACAAATTAAAAACCTTATGTTTAATAGAAGACAGACCAACATTTGGTAGTTTAAAATTTAAAATCTTTGTTTTCTTTGCCTCCAAAAAAGAATTGAATTTAGTTTTTAAATTTTAATTTCCCTTTTAGTTTACATATTCAACTATAAATGACACAAACATTTCAATTATCCTTATTTTCAGGTTTATCCTGAGGTAAGTGTATGATCTATCTACATTCTACCTCCTTCATACTACGCGCCGACGGGATTGGGTATGTTGTTGTTGTATTTCAATTATCCAAAATTTGTAAAACAAGATAGGAAAAATATGGTGAAAAAAGATGAATGCTTCATCTATTATTTAAGTTGTTGAACAATCTCTTAGCCAAGATAAGGCTAATGTAAGACTCTAGTGTTTTGTTTATTGATTATCGTATGTTACAAGTTCTTTTAAATTTTAATCAAATTTTGATTATTTTATATTTTATGTATAAACGTTACACGAAACACTTAATCACAACATCACAACTATAATTATATGTCGCTATAAAGTTTCGTCGTTATGCACTGATAATCGTCTAGTTTTTCTAATATTAATCAAAATATTAAAATAAAACTTTAACGGATTATTTGTACAAAAATTGTTACATGTATCTTGTTCTCTCATCACAAATAAACGTCGTTGCTCCCACCTTTTGACGCTACAATTTCGCACATCTCGCATTCTATATATGTAATACTCTGTAAATGATTTATGCGAGTTTACCCACCGGCTAATTGGTTATGTGTTCAAATTTCGTTTGAGACATTTGTGAAATAGATTGTATAGGATGGGAAAAAAAATGCCGTCCTAAAAATATTGATACATGTTGAAATTATCGTTTATTTATGATGAGAGTAAAGTCAACTAATATATGTCAAATTAACCCAATAAAAATCATTTAATTTTGGATCACTTTTTTCTTGCTTTTCAGTGCCTATTGTCATAAAAACAAATCTATCATCTTCTTTCTCTTCTACATACTTTGCTTCATCAGGTTTTAACCAACAAAAGTCATCACAATGCCCAAGTTTCTTATGGTTTTAGCACTTTAATGTATTGTTTCGGCCTCGGCCTCTTCCTCGATAGCCACCTCTAACTCGTCCTCGTAATTCCACGTTGACATGAATAATTGTTGGATCGACCTCCTTGATAGATCTTTGAGCCGGTAGAATGCTTATGTAATCACAAACACTCTAAAAGAATCTCTAACAATGAAACTTATGTTTATGCGGAAACTAAACACAAGAGTTGAAGAAGAATATAACTAATAAAACTTTGATCCTCTATGGATCTTTTATTCACTAATAAAGTTGTTATCAAAAGCGTACAATGTTCATAGCCGTCTTGTTTCTTTTATACTACAAGAAACCCTAATTTGGCATTCACTAGAAAACGTGTAAAAGATATGCAATATCTATTCCTAATGTATCTCATGCATATCCATACCATCTAATAATACGGGTTTAACTATTACTACTACCCGCAGAAACAAAACTAACAGCAGAAATGAATAATAACTACCAGCAGGAACTACATACCTACAAGCAGGAACCATACTACTACCAGCAATAATGAACTAAATATTATTTTAATAATTCCTAACAATAATCATGCTCGCCCTTGTTGTGAAAGGCCTTTTCTTCAACTATTACATTAGATCTGTCGAGATGTGATCCTATACAAAGGGGTGAGAAAATAAAAAGCGTAAAAAGTATCTTCAGCCGTTCGATCTCCACCAAACCAATCCAACAGCCTGGATTAAAGAAACTAAAAGGGACGTGTAACCTTAATCTAATAGGGCTAAAATTGTAATTTTACCTACCAAAAACTTCTAATCCTCCTTTCCTCCACTATCAGAATACATCATTTCAATTTGGGGATATATTTAATCACCTCTCTCTCTCTCTCTCTCTCTCCACCATCTCATTCTATCATTTCTATTCTGCAAAAATCTTGGAACTATTTCTTTCTCTAAATCTGATCAAAATTTGGGGATATATCTAGGGTTAAATTCCGATCAAAATTTGGGATCTATCTAGGGTTTCATTCCGATCAAAATTTGGGGATCTATCTAGGGTCTCATTCCGATCAAATTTAGCGATTAAAACATAGAAATTTGTGCTCGAAAAAGATGAATACAAATGGTAAGTTCATTATTTATGTTTTTATTTTAGTTTCTTCACTTAAATTTGATTTAACTAAAAAAATGATGATAAAAAAATTAAGATTAAAACCATGGGTTTTATTTTATTAGGATTAAAACCATGGTATTTTATTTTATTTTATTTTAGAACTTATTTGATAAAAAATTTGGATTAAAACAACAAATGAAAATGAAGGAGAAAAATGTAATTTTTTAGAATTAATGTGTTGATCGGTTATAATTTTTCAGATAGCACGAAGAAGCAACAAAGACCAGCTAGAAAGATGAAATGGGGCAGAAGCTAAAACGCATAACTTTTTTAATTTTAGTTTTTTGTATTCTGTAAAACTGATGTAATTGATGAATATGAATTTTTTTGTATGAATTTAAGTTTTTTTTGTTCATCAGTTGATGAACATATTAACTATCTGTCATGTTTCTTGGTTCATCAGTTATTGTGCTGTTATTTTTTTTGTTCATCAATTATTATCCTAGTGTTATGTGTTTTTGGATCATCAATTATTGACCCTTGTTATGTGTTTTTGGTTCATCAATTATTGTCATGTGTTATGTTATTTTTTTGTTCATCAATTATTGGTTCATCAGTTATTGTGCTGTGTTATGTGTTTTGGTTCATCAGTTATTGTGCTGTTATTTTTTTGGTTCATCTATTATTATCCTGGTGTTATGTGTTTTTGGTTCATTAATTATTGGCCCTTGTTATGTGTTTTTTGGTACATCAATTATTGTCATGTGTTATGTTATTTTTTTTTGTTCATCAATTATTGGGTCATCGGTTATTGTGCTGTGTTATGTGTTTTGATTCATCAGTTATTGTGCTGTTATTTTTTTGGTTCATCAATTATTATCCTGGTGTTTTGTGTTTTTGGTTCATCAATTATTGACCCTTGTTATGTGTTTTTGGTTCATCAATTATTGTCATATGTTATGTTATTTTTTTGGTTCATCAATTATTGGTTCATCAGTTATTGTGTTGTGTTATGTGTTTTGGTTCATCAGTTATTGTGCTGTTATTTTTTTGGTTCATCAATTATTATCCTGGTGTTATGTGTTTTTGGTTCATCAATTATTGACCATTGTTATGTGTTTTTGGTTCATGAATTATTGTCATGTGTTATGTTATTTTTTTGGTTCATCAATTATTGGTTCATCAGTTATTGTGCTGTGTTATGTATTTTGGTTCATCAGTTATTGTGTTGTGTTATGTGTTTTGGTTCATCAATTATTATCTTGGTGTTATGTGTTTTTGGTTTATCAATTATTGACCCTTGTTATGTGTTTTTGGTTCATCAATTATTGGTTCAATCAGTTATTGTGTTGTGTTATGTGTTTTGGTTCATCAGTTATTATGCTGTTATTTTTTTTGTTCATCAATTATTATCCTGGTGTTATGTGTTTTTGGTTCGTCAATTATTGACCCTTGTTATGTGTTTTTGGTTCATCAATTATTGTCATTTGTTATGTTATTTTTTTGATTCATCAATTATTATCCTGGTGTTATGTGTTTTTGGTTCATCAATTATTGACCCTTGTTATGTGTTTTTGGTTCATGAATTATTGTCATGTGTTATGTTATTTTTTTGGTTCATCAATTATTGGTTCATCAATTATTGGTTCATCATTAATTGTGCTGTGTTATGTGTTTTGGTTCATCAGTTATTGTGCTGTTATTCTTTTTTGTTCATCAATTATTATCCTCATATGTATATTCTGGTTCATCAGTTAGCGTCGGTTCAATATATCTGTTAAGTTACATCACTCATCTAATAGAGTTGCTCATCAATATAACTGATGAACATCTCTAAAATAAACTAATGAACAAAAGCTTTATTAATCAAAGTGTACTCTAAAGAAGTGTGTAAAATTAACAAAAACATCACTTTTTAAATCTTACATTAATAAAATGATTAATGATGAATTGTGGTACAAAAATTAGTGCATTTGATGTAACTTTAACACTAAAAACCTAAGTTAGACATTTCATCAAACACATTGTGTGCAACAAATATGACTAAAATGCTATCTTTAACGTGCGATATCTCACTCAGATCATTTCGGATTTGAGTGATTCAAATTTCTGGGTAAAGAGTGAACGAAAATCTATAACTTTCATGTTTTAAGTTTTTCACGATTCGGCATCAATAAAGGTAAAAAATTGGGCCGAAAATGCCAAAGAAATAAAGAAAATCAAGACATATTTGATATGTAAAAAAAAAGTTTCGAATTTTTTAACAAAATTTATACCAAATTAAAGAGGATTAAATTTTAAAAATTATGGTGAAATCGGTTTTTTCTAAAAGTTTGTCGTTTAAAAGATATGAGCGTTTGTAAATTGAGGTGGAAAAGTAAAAATCGGGTAAAATTACAATTTTGCCCCTAAACAGATTTTTTGAATTAAATAAGTGGGGGACACGCGTCACCACTATATCACTTTTTAAACTTTTTAATTTTCACCTTCTTTCTAAAAGATCCGCTATCTTGATCTGTTTATTCAAGCTTTATGAGCCTGCAAAGAACCTCATAGACTAATATGTGTCCCCTCTCTATTAAAAACTCACATTTATTATCAAATTATAATATATTCTAAACCATTTTTTTTATCATCTAATTTTGCTATATTTTTCTTTGCTATTTAATTCAATGTCCATTTTGATATACTTTTTTTTTTTTAGTGGGTTTATTTTATTTTAATTCAAAACTTTTACAACTTTAACCTTAATATGAATCAATATAAACGTGATTTGTCAAAATTAGATACTTATGGAGGAGGGAGTGTTTGACGGGTAAGAAAATGTGAGGATCTTTGTACATGCGGGAACGATGATGTCAATAAGGCGCTGCGGAAAAGATACGGAAACCCAAACAAACACGTACAGCGAACACATATACTAAGCAGGTAAGGAATTGCGGGCAGAGTTGGGTTGACAATGGTTTTCTAGTGAGGGTAATGAACCGCGTTAGTTTCCCGCATCCTCACCAAAAGAGTACTTCATTCATTATATTTATAATATAACTATATTTATCACTATCTAATATCTATAATGAAAAAATTCACCTATTCTTAAAAGTGAAAAAGCTTAAATTAATGTTTTTTCTAAATTACCATTAATTAATCTTAAAAACTCTATTGAAAGAAATATATTATCTTTCACGAAAAGTATTGAATCACATGAATCTTTCTAGAGTTTTTGCATTATACATACTTACATTTGTTGGGATCCTTTTTTGCCTCCCCTCCCATGGGCACTGTAGAAACCATTTAGGACGGGTCGGGTTTGGGCGGGGCGGGTCGGGTTAGTACTTTTTTTTTTTTTTTTTTTTTTTTTTTTTTTTTTTTTTCAAAAATTCGCAAAAAATACCCCTGAAGTCGACAACTCTTTGCAAAATTAGTCCTTTTCCAAAAAATATGTTTCAAAATTAGCAAAAAATACCCCGAAAGTTGACAACTCTTTGCAAAATTAGTCCTTTTACAAAAAATCTGTTTGAAAATTGGCAAAAAATACCCCTGAAGTTTGCGTCTCTTTGCAAAAGAAGTCCTTTGTCAAAAAATCCATTTCGCATCAAAATGCGACAAAACACGTATGCCACAAAAATTATAAGCAACACACCCGCAGCAACGCGCGGGCTGCCCAACTCGTTGAAGTAAACTATTGAAAATATTGTTTAAAAATATGGCAATTATTGAATCATTAACGGAAAGTATGATAGGTTTCTTTTTTTTTTTTTTTTTTTTTTTTTTTTTTTTTTTTTTTTTAGTAACATGAATGATCAATCGGATAATATAGAACTAAATAAGGCGGTTATAGACTGAAAATTCGGGCTACAAGTGGACGTGTATTGATGGTTCCATTTTGACCAATTCCATATGAATTTTCCTTTTATTTTCCTATATTGGCTTCTATTAATCATTTATCATAGAATCTTCATTTAAATACATTACTTTGTTTTTAATTATCTTTCATTATTTAATTATGAGTTTGAGTCTATATTTACATTGTCGCTAGCATTTATTGTATTAAAATTACTCGATATTACATCACTACCTCTGTTAGCAATAGAAGTGTTGATCATCAATGGAATCAAAGAGAGATCTCAATGATCGCCCCTTAGGGGGAGATTGTTAGAAATAGAAGTGGCGATCATTTATATGTTATCGAACCTTGTAATAATGTTTTAATAGTCTAGTATTCTAGTTAAGGGTAAACGGGCTTGGTTTAATCTAATATTGTATTAGTTTACGTCTAGTCCATTACTTAAGCCCAAGCCCAGCCCATCTCTCTTATTCTAAGTATAAAAGCTACCCATGTCTCATTTGTAAGGGTGTGCTTGAGTGTGTAAGTGTGTGTTTTTCTTTAATAAAGTTCTCTTAGTTTCTCTTCTCTTTCTCTCTATTCCATACGACATACATATATACTCTTGCCACCATCTTTGCTTAATATTGTGTGATAAGTTACTAGATCTAAGTTCTTACAAGTGGTATCAATCGCCAAACAATGATTTAGGAGTCCTTGTGTTTTGGTTCGAAATATTTTAAATATTTCTACTCGACTTTTTAAAAAAAAGCTGATTCCTCTTCTTGTTTTTCTTGGGTTTTAGCACTCTTTTGATTACAAATAGGTGTTACAAACCTTGTTAAACAAGAAAGTTTAAAGCTTTTTGAAAAATTTGAGTTTTGAAAATCGTACTTTTTGTGTTCTTGCAAAATTTCGAGCTAGCTTATTCAAGCTTAAAAGTGTTAAAGTTTGCAACTTTCTTTAAGTTTTAGTTTTTTAAGGTCGGTTGTACAAGAAATCTTGGTTAGAAATGTTTCTTGGTCGAATTTTTAGAGTTTTGAATTTTCTGGCAAAATTTCGAACTAGCTAAAACCCTCTTTTTTCGAACTAGGTCCTAAAACCCTAAACTTTCGAACTAGCTCTTCAGGCAGTTTCTTCAGGATTTGTGGATTACTCAGTGTTATTCTTTCTTGTATAAGCTAGAAAAACACTTCGACTCTTGGAAAAAATTTCAATTTGTACGAATTAGAAAGTCTTAGAAAGTTTCGAACTAGCAGAAAATTTCGAACTAGCTTGAAAGTTTCGAACTAGCTTGAAAATTTCGAACAAGCTGAAAAATTTCGAACTAGCTTCAAAGTTTCGAACAAGGAAAAGTTTCGAGCAAGTTCAAAAAGTTTCGAACAAGGAAAAGTTTCGAGCAAGGACAAAGTTTCGAGTAAGTGTTGACAAAACTTCAAACGGCCATAACTTTTGAACCGTAACTCCGTTTTCGACGTACTATCTATCAAAACGACCGTGAGACCGAGGAGAACGACACGTTAAATAAACTAAATTTCATTCAACACAACCTTCGAGGCCCAAATCCACTCCAAAAAGAAGTTATCGACATTTTTAAGTTTTGAGACCAAATTTTCACTACAACAACTTGCATTAACTTACAACAAACTCAACTCATTTATCGTTGAAACGATCCGAGATCAATTTTATCACACATAACTTCATCAATGGCAACTCAGCAAGACAGTATCACAACTGCTTTGACAAATGCTTTTGCTTCATTCTCCTGGGCATTAAACATCAAACCACATAACAACAACCAATGGATTTCATCGTACACTGACAATACGCAGTTTGCTCAACCAAGTATATATATGGGTCAAGAAGGACAAATGGTTGAAGTTATTGAGAATCAGCAAGGAAATGCTACGGGTATACAGATGGGGAATCAGATGCAAAATGCAGGGCAGTATGCTGGAAATCAAATGGATCAGATTGTGAATCATAATGTGGTTAATCAAAATGGGAATGATTCTTTTATGACTACGATTTAGAAACCTACATCTGACATTTACAGTAGTGATATTGGTAGAGATTACAATGTGAATACAATGACGAAGGTACAAAAGCTCCAGTACATGTTGATGCTAGCCAATAAAGAAGAGTCGGTAATTCTGTTGACCACTGAGGAATACGACTTCATGGTTATAGCAAGTGCAGCAGAGAATGCAGTAGATCTCAATGGACACTACATCTTTATGGCCAATCAGCAGGCACCAACATCAAGTAGTGATTCTGAAACACCTCCTACTTATGACACAGAACCACTCTTTGAGGTACAAAATTATAGTAATTGATGCTAATCCGTTTGCTCATGAGAAGCCACATTCTGTACCTCCTGAACCTAATTATGACACATATGTGGGGGAGCAAGTTAATAGCAATGTTAACTGTGAATCTCCATATATGAATCCTAATGGAGTTCAAGATGCACAGAATGGTGCTAATGATGAGGAAACCCGTGCTTTCTTTGAATCATTACTAAATAATTGTAGCATTGAAATTGAGAAAGTGAAAACGGTCAATCGCGAAGTTAAGGCCGCGAATGAGAAAATGACCGCTGAGCTTGAGAGGTATAAGGAAAACGAAAAAGCTTTTGAGTTTCATAAAAAACAACAGTCAGAATTAGAAACTGGTTATCAAAATTTCGTTTCAAGGGAAAAACAATTGCAAATCAAGTTTGACACACTTGATGTTAATTCACACATGAAAATAAAATCCTTAAACGCGGAAATTTCTGATTTGAAAAACCAACTTTCTAAACAAAAATCAACTTGTTCTGATCTTGAAAAAGAAAAGAAACAGTTGAAAGCAGATTTTTCAAAACGAGAAAACGATCTTCTTGATGAAATCATTGAGAAACAAGAAACAATCAAAAAGTTGGAAGATTTGCTTGTGAAAACGGGTCATTCAAGTCAAACCATTCATATGCTTATTAAAGATCCAAATCCTTTTTTACATACAATGAAGAAAATGGCTATCGGTTGTGAAAATCCTTATACTCTCAAGGAAGCTCAGAAAGAACATAATGTTTTGTACAATGGAAATGTGATATATGCTAAACATGATCCTCCCGCTGTTCGGGATTGTGAGGAAACGATAGAACTTGCTGAAGAGAGCATAATTAAAATGAAACAAAAGAATCCAGACTTGAAATCAATTGATTACAATAAACTCAACAAACTTTCTGGGGTTACTTTTGTCTCTCAAAAACAAACACCAACTTTTTCCAAAAAACCAGTTGTTACAAAACAGTTTGCAAAACAAAAAGTTGTTTCTAAAGCTCTTTCAAACATGGAACAAATGTCTTCGAACAATCCTTTTAACACAAGTGCAGCTAGAGGATTTCTAGATGATGTTAAAAAGAGAATTGAAACACTTCAAGGGATTGTTAAGTCTAAAACTACTATCAGTATTAACAACTGGCATTCAAGCTTTCATGCAGAAATGAAAAAGGTGTTTGAAACCGAAATTACTATCCATTGAATAACATCAATGCGAGGGTAATTCATTTTGAACAAGCATTTTGAAAGAAACAGCTGACTTTGTCAAGGACCACAAATCCCTGGTTAAAGAGGCTAATGAATGTTTTGAACAATGCAAAATTTTGGAAAATTTAAATGACCCTCTCTTCGAAGCAGTTATGTCTACTGATATTATGTCCATCATTTTACAAACATAATCTGTTGAAGACGATGAAAGATTGCGAGCTATGCTCTTGCCAAACTTGAAAAAGAAAATGTGTCCTATTTCAAACAACTTGATAGAAAATCTGAGGAATGCAAGTATGACAAATTGTCGTATGAGCGTGCCTACAAGGACATGCAAGAGCAAAATGATATTTTGAGAGCTCAGCTGGACAGTCTAAAAGGGAAGGGTGTGGATACTAAGTTTGCAAAACCATTGACTGAGGAGAAACCAAATACTTCAAAAACGGTTGAAAAACCAAAAATGTCAATTTCCCGGTTTTCTCCAAAAGTCGATGAGAAAAAAGATTTGACAAAACCAGTCAGTCCACAACCCATGCCCAAGCAAAAAGAAATTGAAAAGATTGTTGAAAATGTAAAAATAGTTGAAAGAAACACAAATTTGATTACACCTGGCATTTCTAGGAAGAGTACACCAAATGTGACCACAACAACTGTTAAAGACTCTGTTGGTTCTAATGACATGGTCCAAAATCATCATCTAGAAGAAGCTAGGAAAAAGGCACAACATCGAAAAGACGGAATTTTAGGTACAAAACCTAGGGTGATGAATTCTACAAGATTCCAAGGCACTGCTAGTAGTAGTAAACCATTACCTAGAAAATCTCAACTAAACACTAGGGATTGGCTTGCATCTAAGAGTAGTTGCACAAAAGAGAATGCTAGGCACGTAGAATGCAACACAAAGAATTCCAATTCCTCTTCGAACAAAAAGCAATTTCCAAATGACTGTAGTGACAAAGTTATGGTTACTGTGTTAAACAAAAATGTTGAATTTCAAGTGCCAATGCACAATCCACTAAGACACCAAAATGAAACAAACCCGTTGACAACAAGAAAAAGGATCAGAAACCTAATAGGTGGATATCTACAGGATGTAGTTTTTCAAAGACTGAGACTTCCGCTGCATCTGATAAGAAAACTACGTCTAGATCTTACCTTAGGTGGATTCCCACGGGAAAAGTTTTTAAAACAGTTGGTCTTCGATGGATTCCCACAGGGAAGATTTTTGATACTTGCACCAAGACAAATAATAGTGATAATCACCAACAGGAAGTAGAAACCATTACAACCGTTGATAGTCAACACCCTCAAAGTGATGATTCATGTACTTCTAACACTGTTATTTGTGAAACCTCTTCGTCTTTGGTTGCAGGTGATTCAACTATCTCAGAACCCAGTTCATCAGAGGGTTCTAATTCTGTAAATTCTTCAAAATCATTTTTTCAATCTTCTATTTTTGATTTTCCATTTCTTTTATAAAAACAAAAACAAAATACAAAATTTGAAAAACCAACAAAATCAAAATACAAAAATAGAAAATTTCAAAATTCAAAAACAATATAAAAGCAAAAACTCCAAAAATATTCTTCTCACGACATGTCTCTCATATAATCGATATTCTGTACGTATCTAGAAATGTCATTCAACAATGATACGGACATGTACAGATGCTTGAGCGAGAGTTATCTAAAAAGTTCTCTAAACATGTCGTTTCTCTAAAATTTCTTCACTTATGGCTTCTGGACACATCAGTTCAGGACCCGCGCTTCAAAGAAAGGAAAGTGTCAAAACAAAGGTTTTAAATATTTCTCGAGCACTTATCCTAAAAATCTCTATGGCTTTCGTATACTTCAGTACGAAACCCGAACTTAAATGATGACTTCTGATTATTTCATATCAGGACTCGTACGCTCAAAAATGAAATCATTTTCAAAAGTTCAAGTATAAACAAACGAAAATATTTCAAACAAAAACTCATTTCTCTGACAGAAATCTTGAGCACCTGTTGATATAAATAATGCCTAAAAACATTATTCATACTTATTCATATCTCTATGTTTTGATAATCACAAAATGTAAACTCATTAAACATAAACTTATCAAATAAACAAGTATTTAGTTGTAAATATTCATCTCTACAACTTAATCACTTAAGGTATGAATAAACAAGTGCTTAATGCATTATATGATCAAAGGAACATTTTCTTAATCACTAAACTTTTTATAAAATGTCAAAAACATTTTATATCTTTTTGAAAAACATTTTTGGTATTAAATAAATATGTTTAAACTAATATAAATTTGTGAATTCAAATTTTCAACCAAAAATGGCAAAAATGTTCCAGAAAAACCTTCCCCACAAAAAGACAAATATGGGCAACGTTCCAGTTGGGCGGCCCCCTTAATAATATAAGGCGGTCCCCTTAAAATTAAGGGGACCGGCCCCCTATTTAAGGGGACCGCCCCGCTCCAGTAGCCTCCCAGATTTGCCTATAAATACTGGTTGATCTCTGGACTTTTTCCTCACCTTTTGCACAAAAACTTTCTGTTGTAGATCTCATTTCATATCTTCAAAAACCCTTTGATCATATAATCTTAAGCATTGGTTTCCAAGTGATCCAAGCTTCCACCATCCAAGTGCAAAAGAAGAATACATCTATCAATCAAGACTAGAAGTATTACAACTTAGTATCATCTTGTTACTCAAGTTGTTTGTTTTGTATACTTTGTAAATCATTCATTCATTTGTGTAAAGTGTGTATATAAGGTGTAAACATAAGTGATTAGGTTAGTGTAGTGTGTAAGTAGCAAAGAAGTTGTGTAAGAGGTTGTGGTGTAAAGAAGTAGTGTAGAAGCATAGTGAAGTTGTGAAGTAGTTGCGGTGTGAAGAAGTTGTGAAGCCGTAGCATAGAAGTTGTGAAGCGGTCGTGTTGAAGTTGTGAAGTCCTAGTCATGAAGTCCTTGTGTTGAAGTCGTGAAGCCGTAGCATAGAAGTTGTGAAGCGGTCGTGTTGAAGTTGTGAAGTCCTAGTCGTGAAGTCCTTGTGTTGAAGTTGTGAAGCCGTAGCATAGAAGCTGTGAAGCGGTCGTGTTGAAGTTGTGAAGTCCTAGTCGTGAAGTCCTTGGGTTGAAGTCGTGAAGCCGTAGCATAGAAGTTGTGAAGCGGTCGTGTTGAAGTTGTGAAGTCCTGGTGTTGATGTCGTGAAGCCGTAGCATAGAAGTTGTGAAGCGTTCGTGTTGAAGTCGTGAAGTCCTAGAGTTCAAGTCGTGAAGCCGTTGTGAATAATTCGTGAAGAAGTTGTGTTGTGAAGTTGTGAGATTGGTTCTAGCTACGATTAGAACTCGACATTTAGCTTTGTGTCGTTAAACCCGTGTAAGCCAAAGTCGTGTAAGGTTTTTCTCGCCATAAGGGAGCTTATTGAAGTTGTGAAGAAAACTCTCGAGCTAGGTGCTCGGGGAGTGGAGTAGGGCAAGGAAGGTGTCCTTGTAGCCGAACCACTATAAATCTCTCGTGTCTCGGTTAGATCTTTCCATCCCTTAATTATTTCCTTACTTACATTGTCATTACTTTCATACACATAGGCTTATATAATTGTTAGTATTACTTAGAGGTCGACTTCACATAAAGATCAATTTGAAACTCCATTCAAGAAACCAAAACTTTTACAATCAATTTAAAAGAATATATATATATATATATATATATATATATATATATATATATATATATATATATATATATATATATATATATATATATATATATAACTAATAATAAGGTTCAAGTTTTATTTTTCATACAAACTTGAATCTAAGTGTTTTAAAATAAACAAAGGTTTTCATAATAAAATTAAAAAGACGTAAAACTATTCAACCCCCCTTCTAGTTTTCCACAGCACCTTTTCAAGATTTTTCAAAATCTTTAACAATAGTGCTCAAGATAACTCCCTCCAAACCCTTACATGATTATAAAAATTTCTGATTGAAATATGCTTTCTTTACGGGGTAGTATAAAAATCAATATCAAAATGTTCCAATTTCATGCAAAACAAATCCGTCTTTCTCTCCAAAAAGCTTATCTTTTAATCAGTTGATATAAAAAATATCACGAATATGCTATTTTTGAGGGGAGAAGACGTGATTAAAATGTGATAAAAAAATGTTTAAAGATCGTGGTTGAATCTCAAAAGAGCTCGACTCAGAAAGTACCAAAGAATTGACGAAGCTTAAATGTCAGTAATCGAAAAGACTTGTCCTGGACGGGTAATAAATTCAAGCTGGTCTAACCAGTGATGTAAGCGTGTCTCAAATAGGACTTGTCTAAGTAGTGTTACACCCCGTGCCCGTTTAGACCAAAAATTTTGAACTTTACGCGGAAACGATTTAAATTTACGGACATCTTATTATTCTTTTGACCATTTATAAAAATCCATAGACATTTAGAACTTGAAACTATTTTTAAATGAAACTAGACTCGATTACCTTCAAAACGATGGGTAGCACAACCCGTGACGACAAACGGTTAAAAAGATAGGAATTTACAAAAATCACTAAAATCTGAAAACCAACAGCAACCGCCGGTTGGATACCCCAACCGCCGGTTGGCCACCTCAGAGAGGTTCCAGCCGCCACGGTTGGAGTTCCAACCGCTGGCTGGGCTGAGGTATTTCCTCAGAAAGTTTCAGCCGCGGCGGTTGGGACTCCAACCGCCGGCTGGACCTTCTTAGTAGGTCTCAGCCGCTGTGGCTGGGATCCTAGCCGCCGGATGAGCACCTGCACTTTTCCATTTTGTTTTTGTTTCGTTCCATTTTCACGACATTCAACTCATACCACTTCCATAATACATCAAACTTGAACCAAAACATTAACTTAACATACCAAACTTGTTCCATCATCCTTTAACCCATTTACATATCAAAATGGGTGAAAACAGCTAAGTGCCAAACACCCCTATAACACTAGTTTTAACCATAACTACCTATCATAACAACTTCATAACACTTACACCATTTGACCCATGACCTATACATGAACAAAAGACCTTAAATGACGACAAGACCATGAAATAACAAAACGACCATATGAATTAAAGTATACCAACACACGAAGGGACACTTCGGGGCTTCCAACTTTAACACGCTTGGTCCAAAAGGTTATGGTCTTCTAGTTACCTTCTAACTACGCTACCCTTCCTTCCAAGCTACCAACTAGGCTAAATCCTTACCTTTACTTCCTCCGCTTGCACCTACAAAACCATCGTTAACTACAACCGTAAGCGAAACGCTTAGTAAGTATATAGAGCATAACTATCAATACATTTATGAGATTGATGATTAACACCAATCTTAACATTACCATGGAGCATAACAATATATCATTACTCACCTTGATCAAGCAAGTAATTATATAACATTTTCATATCAAGCATTGGATCCAAGCTATCTAACATTAACAAGCTCCATACAAAACACATTAACACATCATAACATTAGCAATAACATCATTAAACAAGTTATACTATATACTTACCTTAATTTCCTAATAGCTCCCTACTTGGACTTGATGAGGCTCTACAATGCTTCCTATCACAAGATTAGCTTCAATTAGAGACTAATTAACTAGGGGAAATCATCAATTCACAACCATTATCCACAATACTCAAATCCCACCTCATGAACCCTAATTTCTACATTTGGGGAAATTACTTACTTGATGAAGAGATAACAATTAAGGTATCTCTTATGCCTTTTGATCACTTCTTGATACCCAAAATGAGCTAGATAATGATTTTGGCCTTCCCTCCTTTTTCCTTGCTAAATGTCGACACACCAAGAACTCACTCAAGATTTCCAGACAATTCTAGGAGCTAAGATATTTATCCATGTATGGGATTAACTTTGGTTACTTGGCAATTCTAGTCCTTCTAAGTCTCATTGTACTCATTTAACCTACAACACTTTTTATTCATTAACTTTATGCACTAAAGATTATATACATAAATATCTCTTAGACTATAAGGCATAAAACGTTACCTTTTCGGGGTTTAGGTGTAATAATTCTTCCCCCTTGGATAGGATTTCGTCCTCGAAATCTACTCTTGGAAAAGATGAGGATACTTATTCCTCATCTTCCCTTCCGTCTCCCACCTAATACTTGTGCCTTTCCAATGCTTCCATTGCACTTTGACCAACGGAATTTCTTTATTTCTTAGTTGTCTTACTTTCCTTTCTAATATAGCCTCCGGTTCATCCTCTTGAGAAAGCAGCTCCGGATGAATTTCGATATCGTTTAAAGTAACCACACTTGTTTCGTCCGCCAAACACTTCCTTAAGTATGACACATGAAAGGTATTGTGAATACCTCTCATTTCTTTGGGCAATTCCAACACATAAGCTACCTCGCCTACTCGCTTCAAGATTTTAAATGGTCCTATAAACCGTGGACTTAGTTTCCCTTTGTTTTTGAACCTAAAAACGCCTTTCCACGGGGAAACTTTTTGCATGACAAAATCACCCACTTCGAATTCGATCGGCCTTCTTCGATTATCGGCATACTTTTCTACCTATCTTGTGCCGCCTTAAGTCTCGCTCGAATCATCTCAATCTTTTCCGTTGTTGCCAATACTACATCCGTGCTCGCCAATTCCCTCCTTCCGACTTCTTCCCAATACACGGGTGTCCTACACCTCTTACCATAGAGCATTTCATAGGGTGGCATATCTATACTCGCGTGATAACTATTATTATAAGCGAATTCATCTAGAGGCAAATGATCGTCCCAATTTCCTCCAAAGTCAATCATACAAGCTCCCAACATATCTTCTAGAGTTTGAATTGTCCTCTCGCTTTGCCCATCGGTTTGAGGATGAAAAGTCGTGCTCATATGAAGTTTCGTACCTAGCTCTTCTTGGAAATTTTGCCAAAAGTTTGAAGTAAAACGCCCGTCTCTATCGGAGACAATAGAAATGGGCACTCCATGACGAGCGAGAATCTCGTTGACATAGATCTTAGCTAACTGGTGAACGGCCATATTCTCTCTAATCGGAATGAAATAAGCACTCTTGGTTAGACGATCTACTATGACCCAAATTTTATCGTTCTTCTTTTTCGTTCTAGGTAACTTTGTAATGAAATCCATTGTGATCTTTTCCCACTTCCAAACTGGAATGTCTAAAGGTTGAACTTTTCCATACGGCTTTTGGTGCTCGGCTTTAACCTTTAAAAAAGTCAGGCATTTCTCAACATACTTAACGCAATCCCTTTTCATACCCGGCCACCAATAGTTCTTCTTCAAATCACGATACATCTTTGTAGCTCCCGGATGAATAGAATACTTCGACTTATGTGCTTCTTCTAGGATCAAGTCTTTGATGTCGCTTCAAAAAGGACTATAAACCCTTCCATACCGAGTCTTAATCCCTCGACTATCTTCTTCAAGATGCGGAATGTGAGAGGTAATACGTTCGCCTTCTCTATTTTCCTCTTTCAATGCTTCCCCCTGAGCTAGCTTGATTTTATCAAAAAGGTCGGACGTGACAATCATCCTCAACGAATGAATCTTAGTGACTTCGTTTCGATCCTTGCGTCTCAAAGCATCCGCCACAACATTCGCCTTACCAGGGTGGTGGCGAATCTCACAATCATAGTCCTTCAACAAGTCTAACCATCTTCGTTGCCTCATGTTCGGATCTTTCTTTTCAAGGAAGTATTGAAGGCTTCTATGATCGGTGTAAATTACAAACTTGACACCATACAAATAATGCCTCCAAAGTTTTAGAGCAAAAACCACAGCCGCAAACTCAAGATCATGAGTGGCATAATTTTATTCATGCTTCTTTAGTTGTCTCGAGGCATAAGCAATCACCTTACCCCTTTGCATAAGAACACATCCGAGACCGGAATAAGACGCGTCGCTATAAACCATCATATCTTCAGTTCCTTCCGGCAACACAAGAATCGGCGCCTCACATAGCTTTTTCCGTAGAGTACAAAAAGCTTCGTCCTGTTCCTCGCCCCACTCAAATGTAGCGTTCTTCTTAGTGAGCTTCGTTAGCGATGATGCGATTTTGGAGAAGTCTTGTATAAACCTACGATAATATCCCGCAAGGCCAAGAAAACTTCGAATCTCACCAACATTCCTTGGTGCATGCCACTTCATTACAGCTTCCACCTTTGAAGGATCAACTTTAATACCGTCGAAATTAACAACGTGACCAAGGAATTGAACTTCTTGTAACCAAAATTCACATTTTGAGAACTTAGCGTACAACCTTTCTTTCCTCAATGTCCCAAGAATCTCCCTAAGATGCATTTCATGCTCTTCCCTGCTCTTCGAATATATAAGAATATTGTCAATGAACACTATAACGGATCTATCCAACATCGGTCTACATACACGGTTCATGAGATCCATGAAAATCGGAGGCGCGTTCGTGAGACCAAAGGGCATAACCGTGAACTCATAGTGTCCATATCGGGTTCTAAAGGCTGTCTTAGGAATGTCTTCTTCTCGAACCTTCAATTGATGATAACCCGAACGGAGATCGATCTTTGAAAACCACCTTGCACCTTGAAGTTGATCAAAGAGGTCATCGATTCTTGGTAACGGATACACATTTTTCACCGTGACCTTGCTCAGTTTACGGTAGTCAATGCACATCCGCATACTACCATCTTTCTTCTTAACAAACAATATCGGAGCTCCCCAAGGCGAACTACTAGGACGGATAAAACCTTTGTCGAGCAATTCCTGAAGCTGACTCATTAACTCTTTCATTTCGGACGGAGCTAGACGATAAGGAGTTTTTGCAATAGGTGTAGCACCCGGAACAAGATCAATACGGAATTCAACCTGCCTTTCGGGTGGGATACCCGACAAGTCTTCTGGAAAGACGTCCCAAAATTCACTTACAACCGAAACATCTTCGATGCTTTTCTTTTCAAGGCTCGTATCTATCACGTGAGCCATAAAGGCATAACAGCCACATGATAAATATCTCTTAGCCTTCATCACGGAGTATAACTTTAACTCACCCTTCCTTTTATCACCATAAATAATCATTTCACGACCGCGAGGATTCACAACCCGGATGATCTTTTGGCTACAAAGGATGGCCGCATTATATTTTTCAAGCCAATCCATGCCAATAACAATATCAAATTCCCTGAGCGTTATGGGAATTAAATCAATCTTAAAGGCATTATCATCGATTTCTATCTCTACACCTCGATACACATTGGATACAACTACCACTTTACTATCGACTATTTTGACTTCGAGGGGCATCGGGAGTTTAGCTAGTGGGGTGGTTAAATGCTTGCTAAAATCATAAGATACAAAGGATACACTAGCACCCGAATCATACGAAACTCGAGCGGTTACGGAATTAACAAGGTGAATACCTGTGATGACATCGGACCCCGACTTGGCTTCATCAACACTCATCTGATAAACTCGAGCTTTTGGTTTTGGAACTTCTACTTTTTCTTCTTTGACGGTTCTCAATGGCTTTGCTTCAATTGCCTTAGAGCTTGGGCAAACCTTTAACCTATGCCCTATTTCATTGCACCCGTAGCATACTATCATTGGCTTGGTGCAATCTTTACTTTGATGGTCTAGAGCTCCACACTTGTAGCAACCCGGCATATTACGCCTACATTCTCCAAGATGAAACTTGTTACACTTAAGACATGCTACCTTAGCCTTGGTTCCCACACCTTTCTTGCCATGATCAAACTTAGTTTTCTTCCCATCACGATCTCCAAATTCTTGCTTCCTCTTTGGTTCCTTAGCCTCTTTCTCCTTCCTCCTTAGTAAGTCCGCTTCTCTCACTCGAGCTCTACTCAAAAGGTCTTCCAAGGTAGTACATTTAAACGGAGAGATCACATCACGAATATCATCCTTGAGCATCATTTGAAATTTTTCGACCTTAAGCTTCTCATTGCCATGGTATTCGGGACAATACGGAACCATGTCATTGAACTTCCTCCACAACTCATTCACTGTCTCACTGGTTTGAGTAAGAGATTGGAATTTCTCTCGGATTTTGTCAATCTCTTCAATCGGAGCATATTCGGCACTAAACAACTCCTTAAATTCCTTCCAAGTGCATACTTCAGCCCAAGGTTCACCCTTCTCACAAACCTTCCCTTCCCACCATGTCTTAGCGCTATCGCAAAGAAAGTTAGTAGCATAGATAACCTTCTTCCTTTCCTCACATCCACTAGTACGGAAAGCACCTTCCACGGCCGTAATCCACCTATTACTAACAATCGGGTCAAGAACACCGGTAAACCGTGGTACATCACAAGTCGTGAAGTCACGGTAAGTAGCTTTGTTACTCTTAGGTTCTTTTGCTATTCCACATTCCTTCTTGAATTCTTGAAATTCTTCCTTCATTAGTCCCCTAAGATTTTGCGTTGTTTGATTAACATAGAAGGGCATTGCTTGCTTAATAGCTTTACCCACTCTTTTTGCCAACATTGAGTCTAGGGCTTTTGTTTCCTCTTCCGTGAAACCTCTAAAGTTAAGGCCTCCGGAGCTAGAAGAGGAAGAACTTTCATTGTCTTTATCATTGTTACCCGCACCGCTTGCTGAAGATTCGGCATGTTTGGAAGTCGTAGATTTTGCGACTTCTTTTTGGTGAGGGGTTTCCATTTCTTCTTACTGAAAATTAGCAATTCACAATATCAAGCACAATCATATACTTAGTCGATGCATGAATGACATTTCTATCCTTATGCTAACACCCTAGCTTGTCACCTATGTATGATCCAAATGATTTCAATTTCACATATGTTCCATATTTTTATCACTACGGTGGCCAGGCGTAGTCATAAAAATATTTAACATATGGGTCCTCAAAATCATCCAAACAATACACAAATAACAAACACTAGCTCTAAACGCATCTATACAAGGCCTAAGTCTAGGAAATCCTAAGGTGAAATCCTAAATCTCTTAGACCGAAGCTCTGATACCAAGTTGTTACACCCCGTGCCCGTTTAGACCAAAAATTTTAAACTTTACACGGAAACGACTTAAATTTGTGGACATCCTATTACCCTTTTGACCATTTATAAAAATCCATAGACACTTAGAACTTGAAACTATTTTTAAATGAATCTAGACTCAATTACTTTCAAAACGACGGGTGACACGACCCGTGACGACGTACGGTTAAAAAGATATGAATTTACAAAAATCGCCAAAATCTGAAAACCATCAGCAACCGCCGGTTGGCCACCTCAGAGAGGTTCCAGCCGCCACGGTTGGAGTTCCAACCGCCGGCTGGGCTGAGGTATTTCCTCAGAAAGTTTCAGCCGCGGCGGTTGGGACTCCAACCGCCGGCTGGACCTTCTCAGTAGGTCTCAGCCGCTGCGGCTGGGATCCCAGCTGCCGGCTGAGCACCTGCACTTTTCCATTTTGTTTTTGTTTCGTTCCATTTTCGCGACATTCAACTCATACCACTTCCGTAATACATCAAACTTGAACCAAAGCATTAACTTAACATACCAAACTTGTTCCATCATCCTTTGACCCATTTACATATCAAAATGCGTGAAAACGGCTAAGTGCCAAACACCCCTATAACACTAGTCTTAACCATAACTACCTATCATAACAACTTCATAACACTTACACCATTTGACCCATGACCTATACATGAACAAAAGACCTTAAATGACGACAAGACCATGAAATAACAAAACGACCATATGAATTAAAGTATACCAACACACGAAGGGACACTTCGGGGCTTCCAACTTTAACACGCTTGGTCCAAAAGGTTATGGTCTTCTAGTTACCTTCTAACTACGCTACACTTCCTTCCAAGCTACCAACTAGGCTAAATCCTTACATTTACTTCCTCCGCTTGCACCTACAAAACCATCGTTAACTTCAACCGTAAGCGAAACGCTTAGTAAGTATATAGAGCATAACTATCAATACATTTATGAGATTGATGATTAACACCAATCTTAACATTACCATGGAGCATAACAATATATCATTACTCACCTTGATCAAGCAAGTAATTATATAACATTTTCATATCAAGGATTGGATCCAAGCTATCTAACATTAACAAGCTCCATACAAAACACATTAACACATCATAACATTAGCAATAACATCATTAAACAAGTTATACTATATACTTACCTTAATTTCCTAATAGCTCCCTACTTGGACTTGATGAGGCTCTACAATGCTTCCTATCACAAGATTAGCTTCAATTAGAAACTAATTAACTAGGGGAAATCATCAATTTACAACCATTATCCACAATACTCAAATCCCACCTCATGAACCCTAATTTCTACATTTAGGGAAATTACTTACTTTATGAAGAGATAACAATTAAGGTATCTCTTATGCCTTTTGATCACTTCTTGATACCCAAAATGAGCTAGATGATGATTTTGGCCTTCCCTCCTTTTTCCTTGTTAAATGTCGACACACCAAGAACTCACTCAAGATTTCCAGACAACTCTAGGAGCTAAGATATTTATCCATGTATGGGATTAACTTTGGTTACTTGGCAATTCTAGTCCTTCTAAGTCTCATTGTACTCATTTAACCCACAACACTTTTTATTCATTAACTTTATGCACTAAAGATTATATACATAAATATCTCTTAGACTGTAAGGCATAAAACGTTACCTTTACGGGGTTCGGGTGTAATAAGTAGAGTGTACCGTCTCGAGAGATTCTCTTTGAACTTGACCAGGACGTGTAATAATTTCAAGCTAGTCTAACTAGTGATGTAAGCATGTCTCGAATCGGCCATGTTCATTGAAAATCAATCAATTTAAAAGTGAGAACTCTACCCAACATGTGCAAACTTATCTTAAAACGCATGAGCACATGTGAAGGGGGAGTATTTTAGAAAATGCAAAACTCTCGAAGTGTTAACAAAATATGTTTTATTAATATAAACACTTTAAGAGATTTTACAAAAGGTTTCATGGCATGTGATCAATAAACCTAGGATAATCATGGAGTTATAAGGTGATTATGGTTAGATTTATGTCATATGATCCGCCAGAGCCGGAGGGATCTACCCAAGGACAATTCCAATATATTAGAATTAGAAGTCCTTAGGTATGATTGAAAAAAAGAGTAAAGTGATGAAAGGAGAAAGAAGGGTTGAAGAATTAAAAAGAAAAGTTTGTGAAAAGGGTGAAAAGAAATAGCCCTCCAATAAACTTAAGGCAGAAACCGGGTCAATACATCTGCTATCGGTTATCACAAAGATGATATCGGTATTGAAGACAAGACGTCATGGACCCAGTGACGCGCTGCACAATCCCTCCTAGCCACTCAGATATCTCTTAAAAATATATTTGTTTCATTTCTCACGGAGAACCTTCCATAATCTATCGACCTCTCACTCCGAGATGTGTTGATATTGAAAAGGAGGCCCTCTGCTCCATGCCTCCGACGACTAAAACCAAAACGCACTTAATCAAGTCTAGAGCCATGAGATTCATCAAAAGATCTCTTAGGATACACTTCCAACATCATACACTTGTGTTCGCCAAAAATGACACATGTTGTATAATTGTCTTTTATGAGATCTACGGATCTTGCCTTATCTATCAAGGTGAATGGAATCAAGACATTCATCAGTAGAACAATCGTAGCGGTCTATTCTCTAAGAAAAGTCCACGGTGATCGATTGGTGATTTCATCTAACATTTTTATGCAGGTACTGATGATAGTCCCTTGGAGAAAATACCGTTTACCACCATCATTTCAAATATCAAACATCTTCACCTCCACATACTCATACTTATGAAGTTCATCCTCAACAAGCTCAAGTGAAGAACGTTTTAGACAAAGAGATCAAGTTAAAGACAATGAGTTACGTCAAAGTCAAAGAGCTAATCAAGAAGTAAAGAACAAGTTCATGAATCAATTGAGGAAGACATAAGTATGAAGTTCAAAGTCTTACCAAAAAGTATGAGTATGTTGGAAAAGACGACACGGCAAACCTGTGAAGATGTTGATCAAAGGCAAGAAAGACCAAAAGACGTTACTTCAAAGATCACAAAGCATGAAGGAACAAAGAATCAAGACTATTCTATGACGAAACACAAAGTTCAAGACACAGAAGACCAAAGACCTAATCACGTGGAGCATCATTTGAATGACCACCCCTTAGGGGGAGATTGTTAGCATTAATGAAAAATGGCGGTCATTCTAGTCATAGGAACTTTGTAAGACGTTATAAAAAATGTCATAGATTAGTCAATGGGCTCGTGAATTAGGCTAAGCTAATAGGTTAGTAGTTATGATAAGCTAGTCTATTTATATTTAATTTAATCCAAGCCCAATCCACAAACCAAACGAAGCCCATGCCAAGCCCATTAGAGCGTTTTATGTTTACTATAAATACACCTCAAATGACACATTTGAAGTCTGTGTAGTGTTCTTGAGTGTGTAAGTGTGTGTTTTATTAATAGAAGCTCTCTTGTTTATCTCTCTACTTTCTCTCTCTAACATACGCCCATATCTCAAGTCACCAAAGTTTTGTATCGTGTGATAAAGTTGATATATCTAAGGTCCTACAACCTCCTTAAAGATGATTTCGTCCCCGAAATCAGCGAAAATAAGTCTTTTACTTTTATGGGTTATTATGATATAGTCGTAATAATAAAAGTGATTTCATCCTTGATATAACATTGGTCTTAGTATAATTACTAGACGAGTACCGTGCATAGCAACAGAATTTTATAGAGGCAGATAATTATAGTGATATTTTTTGTTACACAAAACGTTACACACTACACTTAACTAAAATATCATTTGCGTAACCGAAATATCACTATAACTATCTGCCGCTATAAAATCCCGTTGCTTTGCACAAGTACTCGTCTAGTATTTATAACATATATATGTTTATCGCTGCTGTTATACGCGAGCAAACCTAGTATGCGCTAATGTTTCAAAGATATATTGATTAAAGATCTAAATTGAAGATTTGAAGATACATCCATGTGGGCTTACGACATGAGTTGTATTAATTTGGGCCTTGTTAAAAGAAATACATGTGGGTGTTTCGGTAGGTAACTAGATACGAGTCATGAGGCTCAAAAGAATTTGGGCTGGTGTTAAATTCAAAAAGTTTAAAAATACCATTTAACGTGCTAATTTCGGCACCTGCTGACCAAGAAGGTTTGATCATGCTTGTACTGATTAAAACCTTCTTACAATTCAATTGAAAAGAAGGAACTAGATAAGTCGCAAATCATAGTACAGAAACAAAGCAAGTACATTAGCCAAAAGCACTTGCTAGAAAGTCATAATATTAAACATACAGTACTTGCATCAAAAGAGTTGAACATACAACCATAATGCTTTCATTTTCATAATGAAACTCTAATCAGTTGCGACGACAATCCCATCCATCACTTGTTCAATGATTTCTTTTGATTCTTGAAGTAAGCCAATGCTTTTCTGAAGCCTTTCTCTCTTTTTGGCTACCGATGGTGCTTCATTCAGCATCTTTTCAATCCCCCCACCATGCACCATCACCTCGTTCACGATCTCAATCTCCAGCTCCGTTTTCACTACTTTCTGTATTAGAAACCTCAATTGAAGTGCTAAACAATCTACAATGCGTTTCAAAACAATGACCCAGTATGCCGTCATCCTCATTTTCAAATCAAATGCTTGATCCCTTATGTTCGCCCCGACAGAAAACAGATGCTTTACATTGATCGTGCCATGACCTTCGATAGTAATGGTTTCCCTATAACTTTTCATTGCATCCACAAATTGATCACGGCTGCTCATTAGCTTGTTATAAGAAGCAAAAAAGTCAGGATCACAAGTATAGTCTGTGATTTTTTCCATATCTATCATCTCGCTAACTCTTTCCAAGTATTTAAGCTTCATTTTCTCCATGACCTTCTGAGTTGCTTTCCGAATGGAAGAAAGCAACTGTGGATGATTCCCTCCATGATCCATCAAGACTCTAACACAAACAATCTCGAGATAACCCCACACTTTGTTTGCAAAACTAATAGGTAAACCGGAGATATTGTTCACTTTGCGCTGTAGCAAGCACAGTAACATAGAGTGTGGAAGGAAATTTGGCAACCGAATGCCATTACCCTCCTCTAAAATTTGCATCTCCTCGACCAAGAAATTTTCTGAAAACTTGACATCCTTGTGAAGTTCTTTAGATAGCTCGTCCAACATTTCAACAACACGAGCATTGCAATGCATTTGTTTATCTTCCGCATACTCATCAAACTCGCCTCTTATCAACATTTTATCAAGAGTTTCCTTAAAGGACCCAACCATATGCATGAAGGCAGCCATTGCATCAGGAATACTCGTTAGATTCTTTGGCAGTTTGTTGAGTTCCAAAACTGAAGCATTGAGCTTCTCACTGATCTTCTTAACAATATCAGGCAAACATTTTGATATTATGAGTGACTGAATCTCAACAAGCCTGTGGGCCAAAACAGGAATACCCACCATGGACTTGTCAATCTTGGATAACAAAGGGTGACTTTCAAAAAGTTCGGTTTCTTGAATTCGAGCTTCATCATATGTTTCATTATTGATCCGGTTTCTAACACAAATGTAGCCAAGACCAATGTTGACATCATCTGCAGTAACTTTCTCCAGAAGACCATCTGGTGATCGGTCACATTTGGTAACAACGGCCAATGTTCGCTGACCCGAGCTATCCACACGTCGTGACATGCATATTGATTCACAGGTAGAGAAATCAACAGTAGCGGAAAGGACATTCAGTATTATACTTTCTTGCGGCTTAATGTATTCCATTATTATACCTAGAAAATTAAAATAAATAAATAAATAAATAATAAAAAATAAAAAGTTATCAGATTATGAATATGGATAAAACTAGAAACAATTGTATCATCGTCAATCGCAATATGGCTTCGCCATTACGAAACCCATGGTTGTTTTCATTATTGAGTGGACATCATTTCTTATCTTTTTATTATTTACCAGCTAACAATTTTTTGAATGATTTATTATATTCATGGATCAGTTTATTACGAATTATTAATTGTTTTCTAACACTCCTAACAAAAAGTATACCAGGCATGTTGGCATGCTGCAATTGAAAACCGGTAAGCTAAAAGGTCAATATGAAACCATCACAAATACAGGTACACATTTATAAAATGACAATGTGACCGGAAAATATCTAACTCGACAGAATTTAATATTGTGAACTTGTATTCAACCCCATTAGTGAAAACCAGTAGAGAAGAAGTTGATGATCACAGAGTTTTATATAGATAAATGTATGTGCAAATAACAACCTTACATTTCATAATTTATAACCCATCTTTAAACTTTAAAAAATATTGTTGGTGAATATCGATACACACAACCAGCATGGTGTACATGTATCAAATGAGTTTATGTCATCTCAACTACTAATGGCATGGTACTTCAAAAAATAAGTGCAAGCTGGTGGTTTAATATAAGAAAACGAAGATAATCAAAATACAAATAGATAATGCCATAGTACTACGAAAATCATCAAAAACAATGCAAGACACTTCTGAATCATCACAAAAGTACCCATATTCCCAATCTTTAATCACAACATGGCCATAAAAACTAAAAGCTTTAACAAAATAAAAAACATTTTTTTTTTTTTTTTTTTTTTTTTTTTTGCAAATTTGCAACTTTTTATAAATCAAGCAAAGGTTTGAGTCTTTGAGATACCTACCAAGCTATCAAACCACATGATTAAAAAAGTCAAAACTGCTCATATTCCGAATCTTTTATCACAAAATTGACCATAAAAATACAAGTTTAAACAAAAGTTGACATATTTGCGACTCTTTTATAAGATCTAGCAACGTTCAAAAGATCTATCAAACCATGAGACCATGATTAAAAAATCAAATAGTATCACTAAACTATCATTCAAGTGTTGCTAAAAGTAAAGATAAAATATGTTGCTAAGGCGTGACTAAAATATGGAGAAATTTCCCAAATATGCAGGTTTTTCAAAGTATCACTTATATGATTATTTTAAAATTGGATTTAAAAACTATGCTTCTTGATTTAGAATTACATAGAAAAAAATACTAAAAAAATCTCACCTGTCATCCCGCACCATTTCATTTAGGGAGTTGATATGCACACCACCAAAAGTGATGTGCACACCACAAAATCAAGTTGCTTTATAGTTTGGGAATACTATGTTAAAACCAACCTCATGCATGTCTATACTTTACAAAAGCAGCATATTGTTGGAAATTATTCATAGAGAAAAGTTCAATGTAGATACAAAAAATTTCAACATAAAACTTCGAAAATTGGAAAGAAAAAATTCATTAAATTGGCCAAATCTCTTAAATGTGCGAAAAAGAATATTCGGTGCGATCGGGACTTTTTGAGCATTATATATATATATATATATATATATATATATATATATATATATATATAGGGGGACTTTCTTACGAGAACCATTTTATCTGCGAGAACTGAGAGAACCACAAAAAACATACATGCACGCCTTTTAAAATAAAATAAAAATACATGCAAATCATCAATAATCGTAAGTATCCACCTATGTTCTTCAATATCATCATGAACTCATCATCTTTTTTCACAAAAACCTTACACAAGGCCGCAATATTGTCGTTGCACGCCTTATAAGAACATACATGCACACCTTCAAAGAAAAATGTTGTATTTCCAATTTGTTATCAAATTCTTTAGAACAACTATGTTTTTTTAAAAACATATATGTTGTTTTTAGAACATATGTGCAAAAATACAATTATTGAAGGCGTGCATGTATGTTTTTGGTGGTTCTCTCAGTTCTCGCAAGAAAGTCTCACTATATATATATATATTGGGAATACGGTTATATTTGCGATTTTTATTTTTTGATGCCAAAAATTATAGCAACATGCAACACATGTACTCTCCTTTCTTTTGAAAATAATCCGTATATAATAGGGAGTAGTTGTTAGGTGCATTTTATAAATTATCACTACAAAAAATAGACGTTACTGACAGAGGTTTTAATCACACAAAAAAGGGTCATTAAATGTTACATTTTAGTGACACTTTTTTAAAGCGTAGGCAAATGCCTTAATTTTTAAGAATTAATGACACTGCTTATAGACAAAATGTGTCACAAAAGGAAAAAAAAAATGTACTCACACTTTTTTGTCACTGTTTCTACCTTCACTTTTTTAAGGGTGGGAGAAGCAAATAAATATTTAGTGACACTTCTTTTATACTTTTGGTGACACTTTTTTACTTTTAGTGACACTTTTTTGACTTTTGTGACACTTATTTTAATGTGTCATTAGATAGACAATTTTTTTGTAGTGTATATAAGATTTGCAACACAAAATATTTGGACAAGATTCATTTCATATAAATTAGGATTTATGAAATAATTTTATTCTACTAAAGAAATCAATATGGTTGCTAACTTGCTATGATTGAGATCAAAGCTCTTATGTTTGGGTCTCATGCATGTTTTTTAATCTTGAACCTGTAAGATAGAAGTAAACATATTAATTTTACCCCTTCTCATAATACATATATGGAACCTATTAATTTTACCCCTTCTCATAATACATATTACTCGTAAACATATATATTGTTGCATGTATGATTTACATAAAGAGAAATATACCTGAGATCTGATCATAGATATTTGCCGGCTGACCATGAACCGGAACCCTAGTAATCCCAGGCAAATCAACCATAGTAAGATCCGGTAAACCTTTTTTCTTAACCACCAAAGTCAGTGGCTTATTCGATATCCCTTTATCTTTACCAGCAATCTCAACAGTCGCCTTATCAATGGCTTCAGATATCCCACTTTCATCAACAATATTAACCGTTTTGTTCTCATACTCCAAACGAAACTCAGGAACAAAATCACTATGATGCTGTAGCCTCATTATAAGAGGTACACGAGTACATATACCTTGTCCACGTGGCAAACTAATGCCTGCTAGTGACTCTAGAACACTAGACTTGCCAGAGGATTGGTCTCCAACGACTACTATGGTTGGAAGTGGAATCCCTTCTTGGGTGACATTAAGACGTCGAAGCTTGTCAACAGCGTCTAATATGGGACGTATTGTCTCATTATATGACGATACTAAGGGTGGAAAGTTTGATTCTTGGTCAAATTCTAGATCTAGATTATATGACGATACTAAGGGTGGAAAGTTTGATTCTTGGTCAAATTCTAGATCTAGATTATATGACGATACTAAGGGTGGAAAGTTTGTTTCATCAAGGTTGGGGTTTTCGGTTTCATTCTTGTTTGTTTTTGTGGTGGTTTTGTTTCCTTTGCCCATTGTTGTTGATGGAACTTGCATGAACAATGGAGATTGTGTGGGGAGACTGTTGGAATAAGTGAGTTTGTGAGTGATTAGGTAAGGAGCTTATTATACTCTTCTAGAGATAACACTTTATCAGGATATGAGATGTTCTTTTCGTTCAAAAAAAGGAAATGATGTTTTTAAGTTGAAATTAATGATGTGTTTCTTATGAAAGATTGGGCTACTCGCAGTGGACCGAAAAAATTCGGTCATTGACTATGGTCGACCGATATTAAAGTCGGTCATCCTCATTGTGAGCAAAAGGTCAATATCGATTGAGGGTCCAATTTTCGCAAGTCAGTCGAAAATCCGTTCGATTATTTACACACACAAACAAACAAAAATCTTAGGGTGCGTTTGGTATCCCACTATGGGAATAAGACTATGACTATGAAAGTGATTAAATGTGTTTGTTTAAGATGAGGAGACCCACCACTATGATAATGAATGATAGATATAATCCATACTCCATATACATCAAGAGAGCTAGGTATGAATCTTTCATAGGTGAGGGACCCACCACTACTATCAAACTCATACCTATTGTCATTCATGGCAGCATACCAAACACACCCTTAACATTTGTGTGAAAGTGATCACCAAAGGGACGTGTTTTGAGTTTTACATGAAACTTCTTTTACAAATTTGATGGGAAGTGTTGTTTACATGCATATGTGAGAATTTGTCGAAGTGTTCTGATGCACAGATAGATGCATGGTAGCATGCAAGAAGGTGGCCACACTGAGATGGCTTCTTCAATGAAACTTTGTTTTGATTCACAGTGGCAAGTCCTTCATTATGTACATGTATTTGAGCTTTGCATGTACACGTATTTGGCGGAAGGAGTGTCTGCATATATATATATATATATATATATATATATATATATATATATATATATATATAGTGAGACTTTCTTGCGAGAACCATCTTATCTGCGAAAACTGACAGAACCACCAAAAACATGCATGCACGCCTTCAATAATTGTATTTTTGCACATATGTTCTAAAAACAACATATATGTTTTAAAAAAAACATGTTTGTTCTAAAGAATTTAATAAGAAATTGGAAATACAACATTTTTCTTTGAAGGTGTGCATGTATGTTCTTATAAGGCGTGCAATGACAATATTGCGGCCGTGTGTAAGGTTTTTGTGAAAAAAGAGGATGAGTTCATGATGATATTGAAGAACATAGGTGGATACTTACGATTATTGATGATTTGCATGTATTTTTATTTTATTTTAAAAGGCGTGCATGTATGTTTTTGGTGGTTCTGTCAGTTCTCGCACATAAGATGGTTCTCGCAAGAAAGTCTCCCTATATATATATATATATATATATATATATATATATATATATATATATATATATATATATATATATATATATATATATATATATAATATATATATTTAAAATATTTGAATTAAAAAAAAAAAAAAAAAAAAAAAAAAAAAAAAAACTCGGTTATCGACTGTGTTAACTTGGTCGTTTTTAGTAATCGGAGAGAGAAATCTGATGTGACAGGGGACGACTCGGGTCACCACTGTGCATAGCCTTAATAACTCAAGCCCTCGCTGCGGAAAGCCTTACCGAGTACTTGTTATTACTATTGTGTAGTACGATGTACTCCGTAATATGTTTTTTATGTAAATTATTAGGGAGTTGATTTGCACACTTCAGAATATTATTGAGATATTTTAATGTACAAGTAGTTGAATCACAGTGTTAATAATATACAAATATTTAATGCACAAATAGAGCGTCACAAATAGAGTGTCACAATCAATTTTGAATTTGAAAGTGTCAAAATCAATACCCAAACTATTAAGCCAGCCTGTACAAGAGATTGGACATGATCATCATTATCTCTATTGGGACAGGTGATTACTATTGGGACAGGTCATTATCTCTATTGTATCACAGCCCCTATGTGTAGATGCGTTTTAATTTCTTGGCTGCATGACGATCATTAGACTAAAGGGAGTGGGGCTACCCAACTAAGGGGCGACTCGCGACAAGTGGCGCTGAGTCAGCATGTTAGGTAGCCTCACAAAAAAAAAAGAGTGGGGCTACCCAGGAGGGTGGGGCGACTCCTGACACGTGGCACTTGTAATGATTGTATTTTTATTTTTATTTTTATTTTTTCAATATTAACTTATTAATAATAACTAAAAATACATTTTATATAAATACTCCCTCCGTCCCATATTAAGTGTCCATAATGGAATCTTGGGATGTCTCAAATTAAGTGTCCAGGGAATATTTTCAACCAATGAGAAGAGACTTTAGTGGGTAATAGTGATATTTGATTGGTGGAGAGTGTAGTTGGCCCCACTTTCCTAAAACTTTGTGCATTTGAAAAGTGGACACTTAATATAGGACGGAGGGAGTAATAACTAAAAATACATATTAAAAATTATTCTTATAACTAAACATACATATTAAATACTAATAAAGGACAGATCTATTGATCCTTGTCACTCTCTCAAAGCTAAAAGCCAAACACACACAACTCTGTCTCTTTCTAAACCACCTTCGCCATTACAAAGCAAAAACACCATGGGCCAATGCTTGTCAAACAAATCGACAATCATTCCAGAAGAAAACATAGTATGTAAGTTAAATACTTCCGTGGATAATTACTAGTGTAATAGAGACGGAGGGAGTAATATGTTTTGTTGGAAAATAGAAGGTTTAAAAAAAAAAAAAAGGAAGATAACGGCTAGAATTTATGGAAGAACGCAAATGAAGAGGCGATATAAATGGGTCGCCTGAGGAGCTTATCGCCTAGGGGGGGGCAGTGTTTGGGGCGATATGAGGCTGTTCCAAGGCCTAATTGCCTCCCAAGTTGTCTCACTCCCTTCAGCCTTATTTTTGTGTAGAAAGGCAAAATTTTAAGGAAAATGTAGTATGTCCGTTCAACAACAAAATCTAGTATATAACAAATTTAATGTAATTAAAAAAAAAAAAAAAAAAAAAAAAAAAAAAAAAAAAAAACAAACTCATTTAAACACAAATATAACTCACAAAAATCATTTAATTAAAACACCACGCACACAAACAAAACCTCACACGACTCGGTCTTATATTCGACCGAGTTTTTCTTTATTGGCCTAAGGACGCGTCTGGTGAAAGGAGGTGTAAGGTGGAGAACGCATCTTCGTTAGGGGTCGACCATGTTGGACGACCGACCGACCATTACGGCCGGTCTTAGAGTAGTTTTAATTTTATCACTAAGGTGCTGTTTGTTTATTCAGACATTTTATGTCTGAATCTGAATACCACGTCTGAATCTGAATTAGTGGTCCAAAAGTATGAATCTGAATTATTTTAGTCTGTTTGTTTTTATAAAGTGTCTGAATAAACAAAAAACATTCCTTTCTCTATAAAATAAACCAAAAGACCCTCCATTCATGATTATTAATAAAAAATCAAGACCAAGATGAGGAGATAAGAATTGAAAAGAAGTAGGTGTAAAGTTTAAGCTTTTCAGATGTAATCAGACATATTCAAATGTCTGAATGAATCAGACCCTATTCAGATATATTCAGACTTCAGATGTCTGAATAAACAACAGTCTGAATCTGAAAATGTCTGACCGAATCAGACTTCAGACGTATTCAGATCTGAATGAGCCGAAACAAACACAACCTAAGGGTATGTTTGGCGAAAGGGGCTAAGGCTGGGGCTGGGGCTAGGACTTGTTTGGCAAATTAGCTTAAGCTTAGGTTTATTATTGCAAAATTACTAAAATGGCATAATTAAATGAGTTTTTGTATATGTTAGATATTTTTTGTGGGGGAATAAGTAATTTATTGTTCAAAAGCCCCGGTCTAAAGTTTTTAGCCCCTTTTATGAGGCTGGAGCTTATAGATACTTATGACTTATTAGCCCTTTCATAAGCCCGCATGACAAACGAGACTTATTTTATATACCGACTTATGACAAAATTTGCAATTTAAGTTTTGTTTATTTGTTTCACAACCACCACCACCACCCTCTACCGCCGCCACCACCACCACCCTCTAACACCACCACCACCACCCCCACACTCCTCCTTCCATTTCATCATTTGGATTCACATCCCCAAATTTAACTATTCAATTTCCAACTAAACTTAATAAAAAAACAACCCCAACATGATTAATTAATTTGAATATTTAGATAATTAAATTCGAAATTAATGTATATGTTACTTAAAACAGCTTCAATCAACAAAACATAACAATTTGGACTAGAGTTTAACGAAACAAGGCCACCATTCTTCTTTACAAGTTGCTCATTAAAACAGTCTTCTCAAACCATTGTAGAAAAACAGTGTCTTCTCAAACTCAAGCTTGATTCCAGCAAACTCATATAAGTTTAACTATATATTTCAACTATTCTTTATGTGGCATTCATATGATCATGTATAGTCCAGTTCACATT